>JAJQQW010000007.1:6189015-6544015 GCA_025583905.1 Ia io
TCTGTAAGTTTGTTTCTGTTCTGCTTGTTTGCTTATTTTGTTTTTTTTGGATTCAACTGTTGATAGGTACATATTTATTGCCATTTTATTGTTCATTTTTTTAATCTTTTTTTTTCTTCTTCTTAAAGAAAACCCTTTAACATTTCATGTAATGCTGGTTTGGTGGTGAACTCCTTTAACTTTTTCTTGCCTGGAAAGCTCTTTATATGTCCTTCGATTCTAACTGATAGGTTTACTGGGTAATCTTAGTTGTAGGTCCTTGCTATTTGTCACTTTGAATATTTCTTGCAACCTCCTTTCTGACCTGCGAAGTTTCTGTTGAGAAATCAACTGACAGTCTTATGGGAGCTCTCTTGTAGGTAACCAACAGTTTTTCTCTTTCTGCTTTTAAGACACTTTCATTGTCTTGAACATTTTAATTATGATGTGTCTTGGTTTCGGCCTCTTTGGGTCATCTTGTTTGGGACTCAGCGCTTCCTAAACTTGTATGTCTATTTCCTTCACCAGGTTAGGGATATTTTCTATCTTTTGTTGTTGTTGTTAATCCTCATCAGATGATATTTAGAGAGTGGAAGAGAGGGAAGGGATGAGGGGGACGAAGGGGACAGGAAAGGAGGCGGAGAGAGAGAGAGAGAAGCATTGATGCAAGAGAGACACATCAATTGGTTGCCTCCTGCACATGCCCTGACCAGGGCTGGGGATTTAATCTGCAGCTCAATTCCCTTGCCTTGACTGGGAGTCAATCCCGCAACCCTTCGGTGCATAGGCTGAAGTTCTAAACACTTAGCCACACGAGCCAGGGCTGTCATTTTTTCAAATAGGTTTTTAATTTCTGATTCTCTTTTCCTACTGGTACTCCCATGATGCATATGTTGGTATGCTTGAAGTTTTCTCAGAAGCTCCTTACACTATCTTCATATTTTTGGATTTTTTCTTTTTGTTGTTCTGATTGTTTTGTTGTTGTTTGCTTTCTTGTATTCCAAATTGCTGCTTTGATTCTCATCATCATCTACACTACTGTTGATTCCTTGTAATTTTTCAATTCAGTAAATGTACCATTCATTTCTGACTGATTCCTTATTATGGTTTCTTTGTCCTTTTTCATGCTGTTGAAGTTCTCACTAAGTTCCATTGTTTTGAACTCTGTATTTGGTTGGTTGCTTGCTTCCATTTCATTTAGTTATCTGGAGATTGCTCTTGTTCTTTCATTTGGATCTTATTTCTTCGTCTCTGCATATATTTGTTTCTGTGTATTAGAGCTGCTATGTTTCCTGGACTTGGTAGAATGGCCTTTTGTAGTAGGTGTCCTGTAGGGCCCTGTGGCACACCTTCCTGAGTCACTGGAGCTGGGCACTCCAGGTGTGCTCCTGTCTGAGCTGTGTGCACTGTCCTGTTGTAGTTGAGTGTTGATTGTTTTTGGCCAATCAGAGGGATGGACTCCCAGGCCGATTGGCTGTGAGGCCCTGCTGCAACTACAGCAGAGCTGCTGCTGTACAGGAGTGGATCTTATGGAGCAGTACTTGCTTCAGTGGGGCTTTGATGTCCATGAGTCTGCCCCTTGAATGTGTCACTTTTGGAGTTCGTAGGGTTGCAATCTGGTATGTTCTGCAGCTGTCCTCTGGATGCCCTGGCTCTGGAAATGTAAGGTCAGCCACCTGGCATTGAGCTATAGAGCGATCTGCAGATGGCTGCTACTTGTGTTGGGCATGGAGGTGCCCAAGAGAGGCAAAGCTGTGAACCAAGGTTGGCTGTTGGTAGTGCTGGGCCTGAGGCCACTTAGCAAGAGGTATGGGATATGCAGAGGCCAGATGCTGCATGTTTGAGAGGTTTTCAGTAAGTTCGAAGCATGAGGCAAGAGAGGCCATTTGTATGGAAAAGCCACTGGAAATGGCTTGGGTGGGTCCAGAAACTGGGTGTGGTGGGGTCTCAGGGAATCACCAGGGTGTGGTAAACAGTGTGAGCCAGGTTAATGGAGACTGAGATATGGCCTCTGCCAGCACTTTTCATTTGGGCAGAAAACTGCCCCCTCCCCTGCTCTTGCCCTCATGGCAGACAATTCAGTTCCTTCTCGTAAGTGCCTGTTTCCTTTCAAGCTGCTACCCCAGCACTGGAGCTTAAAGGGAGTGAGTTGGACTAAGTCCATGCATGGATCCTTTAAGAGGAATTGCCTGGGATTCCAGCAGCCCTCCATCTCCCTCAGTCACAGTCCCTGGTGGTTTTTCCAGCCAGAAGTTATGGGGACTTCTCTTATATTTATTTTTTATTTTTTTGTTAATCCTCACCTAGATTTTTTTTTCCCATTGAGTGCAAGGGAGAGAGAGAGAGAAACATAATGTGAGAGAGACAAATAGATTGGTTGCCTCCCACACATGTCCTGACCAGGGCTGGGGATCAAACCCATGACCCTTCGGTGTGCGGGCTGACCCTCTAACCACTGAGCAACACTGGCCAAGGCCCAATTTTATTTTATTAATTTATTTTCAGAGAGAGAGAAACATTGATTTATTGTACCACTTATTTATGCAGTCATTGGTTGATTCTTGTATGTGCCCTGACCAGGAATCAAACCTGCATCCTTGGCGTATTGGGATGATGCTCTAACCAACTGAGTTACTAAGTCAAGGCCATCCCTCCCCTGGCCATGCCTCCCAATTTTAAACCGCCACAACTGGGTGTGGCCCCAGCCTGTTCCGTGTATCTGCCCCTTTTTCGATTATTATGTCAGATCTAGTGCTTTGCCAGTCTTCTTTTCACTTATATCTTTAGTTAAAAGTTGAACCAGCTGGTGTGGCTCAGTGGTTGAGCATCAACCTATAAACCAGGAGGTCAGGGTTTGATTCCTAGTCGAGGCACATGCCCGGGTTGCGGGCTCGATCCCCAGTGTGGGGCATGCAGGAGGCAGCTGATCATTGACTCTCTCATTGATATTTCTGTCTCTCTTTCCCTCTCCCTTCCTTTCTGAAATTAATAAAAATTTATTTTAAAAAAAAAAGTTGTGTGGAGTTTCACATGCATCAGCTAAATTTTACCAGGTGCACAGTCAGTGTGCTGGCATGGTACCCTCCCATTTCCCCACTCACCCCAGAGATCATTGTGTACAAGGTTAGCTTCAGAATACAGTTGTAGGCAGTTGTCTAAGCAGGATAGTTGGTGGCATGACTGGGGTTATTTTGAGGCTGACTGTCTTATCAAAACTGGGAATGGTTCATAACAGTGGAAAACAGCCATTCACTTTTGGATGTAAACCCTTTCTAAGCATTGAGCAGCCAATAGAAAGACCAATTGAAACAGCTTCATGGGTTTGATAGTACAAACCTAATGATGCTTTAGAACCAAGGTAGATATTAGTAAAAATTAAGAAAATACCTGTTTCTTTAACACAAACCCAGATTTTCTTTTGATTACAAAAGAAATTGTGGTTCCTATTCATTACCATTTTTATTTTTTTTCCACTAGCATTTAAGGAAATCAGAAATGCATTTGATTTATTTAAATTAACTCCAGAAGGAAAAAATGATTTTCCTGAGAATAATCAGAAAAGAGAAGAAACACCACTGGATTGCAATTTTGCAGAAGATCACAAAGCCAAGGAAAACAATCAGGTACTTAAAGAAAGGAGAAATACAAGAGATGAGGCTGACACCTGGGCATATATAGCTGCAGAAGGTGATCAGGATGTTCTAGATGGCATGTGCCCAGCCGACGAGAATACTGGTGAGTGTGTTTGCAGTCAGTTTGCATATTTTTTCAGGGCAGTATGATTTCACTCACCTCATTTTTTCCCATTGTAACTCAAGATCAGAAAATAAAGGCATAGACAATTTTGTTTCAATTTCCTGAATAAACAGGTTTTTATATTGAAGACTTAGGCCATTCTGTGGTTTTTAAATTGACCACACAAATGTTTTATAAGACCCTGTGATGTGACCAGCACATTTTAAAATTGTACAAATTTCAGGTGTTCGGTCTTTACCACTCTTGCGAAATAGCCTGATTGTATATCTAATGGATTTCTTTCAGAAAAATTATCAAATGCAGACTTACTTGTATTCTGTCCTTTTCTTTGCAGTAAATGACACTTCCGAAATGGCATGTTTGTAAATGCCCTCCTAAGGATGTTGGTATTGGCTGAGGAGGGAGGTCAGTGTGTGGAAGATTGGGCACACTGGCTGTGAGGGTAACAGAAAGAGTGCATATATATGTACTTATAAGTAGGACCGAATAAATCTGATAAAACTGTATCATTTGAATCTTAAAACAGTTGAAGAGAATTATTGTTAGAGAATATTTTCCAGAATGGATAGTCTGGGCTGCCGTGTTACTACAAAACAGTTAGGCCCTGGGATCCGGTAAACCATGCTTTAGGTGCCTGCCTTAGCTTGTGGGAAATGGGGGCCATTGCTGGGACCAGTAGACAGGGGAGGAGGAAATGGCTTGCCCCGAGGCCAGATGTCAAATAGCAGCTCTGCTGCCTGGGATGCCAGGCAATGAACGCACACAGGAGATGTTGGTTTGTGCCCTTGGGCATCCCCAGGTGGCATCTGAATCACCCTTTACAGAGGGCAGGGAGAGACTGGAAGGCAGCCACCCCAGATTGGTAGTTGGCAAGTGGAATAAGCAAGGGAACTTAACATAAGAGGCTCATCTTGGGGGACCGTGAGGCAAGTAAATCTCCAAACTGCCTGCCAAGCCTTAAGGTTTATAGGGAGGCCTAAATGGTGTTCAGTCATGTGTTCACTCCAGGCGGCCTCACAATACACTCTGCTATCAAGGCTGCATCCCTGAAGTGGCTCCCACTGTGGGGAACGGTGGTGAGGACATACATTCCAGGTGTGGGAGGGTTGAGGGAGCCTCCAGTTGCCTATGTCCAGCTCACTGTTCAATCGATGGTCATGTCCTCGAATGACCTCCTCCAACACTCCCTGCCCCTTATGACTGGCTCTTACAATGTCACATGCCTCCTCTTCCGCAATGTGCCCTGAGGGGTCAGCATGAGTTGTCACAGCGTGGAGGTGGCTCGTTTGGCCTCTGTCTGGTTGCATTGGAGACAGACACCACAGCAACAGTACAGGCATATGCAAGCGATAACAGGTTAAGATAATGATTCCCAAAACAAATCATAATTTTTCCACTAAGCCCCAAGATCAGAACCACTGATTTATTAAGTCTGCTAGGCTAGGGGTCAGATCACTCAGTGCATTCACTTGTGTCCTCAATGTGATACAATAGCAGACTTATGGTATGAAGACATTCTGTTTGGACAATGGCACAGGTCTGCCTCCTTGTGAGGCAGTAATAATGTCCAAGGCCATCCTGCTTCAGAGAACAGCTTTCTCTTTAGGGACATTTGAATATTCATTAAAGATGGGCTTTGTTGGCTAACATTCAAGGCTTGGGCGAGTTTAGTGTAGGGGCTTTCTTGTGTGTTGTAACATCCTCCAGGGCAATGGAGGGAACAGAGATGGCAGCTGAATTATGGCATCTAAGGGAAACCGAATCTGGCCTTGAGGAGAGGAGGGTTGGCAACTTTAAGAACTTGACCAGGACATGTATACCATCCATGTCGGCTGGGGCATACATGGTGAGGAGATGGACTGCTGGGAGTAGAACATGCCAGACCAGGACCCCCAGCTCATCTCCTCTCTCAGGGGTGCATGTTTCATTCCAGATGCTTTTCCACTGGTCAGCTGGCAGGACAGCAGGGTCCCAGTGGAGATTGTGTAGTTCTCCTCACCTGGGATGCCAAGTCACCCTCATCCCGGTGGGATATCTCATTGCAAATTCCTATAGGTGATGGATGCCTTTCCCAGGTGTGAGGGGGCTTCGTGTTCTTAGCAGCACAGCACTTTGGTCCACAATGCGAGTCAGGGCAATGACTGTCTCTTGTTACTTACATTCCTTTATGGCATGAATGGGGAACCTTTGTTCTGCCAAGGGCTATTGGGATATTTATAACATCATTTGCCAGCCATACAAAATTATTAACTTAAAAAAATTAGCCTGCTAGCATTTAATTAACTCACCCCTAATGCCTTGGCAGGGCCAGACCAAATGATTTTGCGGGCCAGGGCAGGCGTTCCCCACCCCTGCTTTATGGCATTAGGTGCTTCAATAGGGGTCCCTAGTCCGTCATATGGACAGTGGGCCCTACTGGCTGATCATTCAATTGTATGAAAGCCTGGGATAGTACTTTAGCCCCATGGTTGGCAAACTGCGGCTCGCGAGCCACATGCGGCTCTTTGGCCCCTTGAGTGTGGCTCTTCCACAAAATGCCACGGCCTGGGTGAGTCTATTTTGAAGAAGTGGCGTTAGAAGAAGTTTAAGTTTAAAAAATTTGGCTCTCAAAAGAAATGTCAATCGTTGTACTGTTGATATTTGGCTCTGTTGACTAATGAGTTTGCCAACCACTGCTTTAGCCCACCTTGGCAAGGTGGATTACCTGTTAGTAACGTAATCTGTGGCTTTACTACTCATTCCTTTCTACCAGCCCTGTTGCCTGTAGGTCATAAGGGGGATGGGCCTCCAGTCGTGTCATGTTCTTTTGCCCAGTCTAGCACATTATGATCTCTGACACGTGACCCCATCACTGTTTTCTCAACTTCTCTAATTCTCTAGTAGTGGCAGCCTGGTTTGCAGAGCTTCGGTTTGCCCCACTTGGAGGGAGGCGCTGATACAATGAATGTGTGGCCCCCAACTCCTGTGGCAGTTGCCCTGTGAATTGTTTAATACTGTCACTGCATTAACAAGTCATTGTTTCTAGAGCGATACTCCCATCCCACCCAGGTGCTGTGGTGGCCACTCATATGTACCCATCTGCTACATCCACTGAAGGGTCAGCTGTCAGGGCCTCACTTTCCTAATTGCCAGGGGGTATCAGTGCCTCATGTGTTTGGATGTGGAAAAGTAAGGAGCCTTAGGCTCTTGCAGGTGGACTCAAATGCCTTTCTACATGTCCTGACCCCACAAAAGCTCACTCTTGACCATCCACCTGTGGCTTTACACTGAGCCGCAGGGTCAATCCCATTAGAATAGCCCACCTGTTGGTGCAGAGTATTAATGGCCAGGGCTCCTGACTGATCATCAGCCAAACTACTGAGTTCAGCCCGCTGGCTGCCGCAGGCCCTCCCTGTTTCCATACAGACAGTGTCGTGTTGGGTTGAATAACAGCTGAACACCCTCTGGACAGGTTGCCCAACTAGACCATCCATGTGTCAGGCATCAGCAGTAATCGCCCCGTGCTCTATTGAGGCCGCTGTATAAAAGTATTAGGAGATAACAGCACTTAACTGGGTGTGTTCAGACACCTCAGAATCAGGTCCTTACAGATCTGAAAACCAGATAGACACACATTCATGGGGAAGAGAGCTCTTGATTTGGAGCTCTGTGTTCTGTTACTTAACAGTCCTGGAAATTAGATGGCATTGTCTCCGTTTATATGAATTCTCATTTGTATGACCTCCCCAGTGCTTCCTGTGGTTTGTGGTTTCCCACAGTTGTGGGAGGAGGTGGCTCTCTTCCCTCGTCGGTGACCTCACAGGTCATTATACAGTCTAAATGCATTAATTCACAGAAATAATTACACAACCCTTATGGAGTGTTAGCTGCTTTTTCTATCAGAGAGGGAGGTACAGTGAGTTCTGTGACTTAAAGTCATACAACTAACAGGGAGCTGGAGTACAGATCCAGGTGTGTCACTCTGGAGGCTGTGCTGTCATGTCTCCATGCTCAGTGCTGGTTCCAGTTGAGAGCTTTGGGAAAAATGTATTTGCATGGCTTTTACAAATTCCATTTCTATGGCAAGGTTAACTGCCTAACATCTGTGTCATTTGAGGAATTGGTTTTAGGTGAAAATCCTTTAACTATTTGTGCTTTCCAGTCATTTTGAATTTCTCCCGAATGAGTTATGCTTAAGACTCACCACACTGTCAATAGAGGATGAGCTGTCCATCCTAGTGTTGAATCCAGGGATCAGACAGCTGAGACCAGCAATTTGCTTCATGGTGGTGGTGGGGCCTGGAGTACACTCAGTAGAGAGAGCTTTCAGGAGGAAAAGTGTGAGCTGAGTCTGGAAGGATCCAAGGGCATTTACTTTTATTTACACACAGGTCTGATTTACACATTTCCAATGATTGAAAGCAACGTACAAGAAGAATGGCCAAGGAAAGAAATGTTAGCAGTTCCTCTTACTGACTCTCTAGTTTCTCTCTTCATTTGAGCTACTTAATCTTACACTTAAATTCATATTTTACTATTTTATAGTTAACTAGAGGCTCGGTGCACGAAAATTCGTGCACTCAGGAGGTCCCTCAGCCCGGCCTGCATCCTCTCCCAGTCCGGTACCCCTCCGGGGATGTCCGCCTGCCATCTTAGGCCTGCTCCCCAGGGGAACGGGCCTAAGCTGGCAGTCAGACATTCCTTTGGTAGCCGGGGAGCCCTTGGGGACATCCTTAGCGCTGCGGAGGAGGAGGGAGAGGCGCCCGCCACCACCACTGTGCTCACCGTCAGCCCAGCTTGTGGCTGAGCAGAGCTCCCCCTGTGGGAGCACAATGACCACCAGGGGGCAGCTCCTGCATTGAACGTCTGCCCCCTGGTGGTCAGTGCGCATCATCGCAACCGGTCATTCCGCTGTTAGGGTCAATCTGCGTATTACCCTTTTATTATATAGGATAGTTTACCAATTTATCTTCAAGCTTTTGAAGCATTGTAACTTCTAAATATGGGTAGTTTATGTTACTTGCCAAAGAAAATCAGAAATTTCATTGAAGACTCAGTTACGTAATGACATATGTTAAAGGTGTATATAAAGTTTTGGTTAAGTCAGTACCAAAAAAAGTATCTTAAAGCCCTTTTGTGTTCCAGATGGCAGACAGCAGATTTTGAGTCTGGGCATGGACCTGCAGCTGGAATGGATGAAACTAGAAGATTTTCAAAAGCATCTTGATGGGGAAGATGAGAACTTTTCTGTAACAGATGCCATTCCAAGTAGTGAGTAGTTTGGGAGTTATGGGGATCCTTTTCATGAATCTAGATACAGAAACCTAATATCTTTTCTTTCATTTTAGATTTATTGAGGGATGCTGTAAAAAATGGGGATTATATTACTGTGAAGGTTGCACTTAATTCAAATGAAGACTATAACCTGGACCAAGAGGTAATAAATACATCTTTGTAAAATCTCATGAAAGGAATATGTAAATTAGCTCTTTTAAAATAATTGTTTTACTTTTTTACTTTAGCTAGAAAAGTAATGCATTTTCATTTTATAAAATTCAAAAATTGTAGAATGTAGAAAATTTTAGTCCCTGTATTCCCACCCCTAAAGTGACTATTTGGTTCAGCTGTGATCCTTCTGATTTTGTCAATAGTTTAATCTCTGGTGCTATTAGGGGTGTTTCATGTCACCATGTTTCATTGAGACTTGTCTATTAACAGCAACTGCCTGACTTCCTATTGTTGCCGTGGGTTTTATACTGATTTATGAATTTTTTTTTCCAGCCTTGTTGAAACAAGGCCACCAAAAATTTGGTTGCCTCCAAGAAAAAAATGGAAGAGAGAAGATTGAATGTTTTGTTATTTTTTAAAATATGGAAGCATTTTAACCCTTTTTTCCCTGGTTTTTAGGTTTGTTGGTTTGTAGGGTTGTTTTTTTAATCTTTTATTGCTTGGAGGATTTCTGTTTATTTATTTTTATTTTTCTCACCTGAGAATGTCTTTATTTGAGACAGAGAGAAACATCGGTCAGTTGTTTCTCCAGCACACACCCAGACTGGGAATTGAACCGGCATCCTGGGTATGTGCCCTGATCAGGAATTGAACCTGCCAGCTTATGGTGTACAATATGAAGGTCCAACCAACTGAGCCACCCGGCATGGGTAGAGGGGTTTATATTTCTAGGTAGTCACATTTGTTGATCTTTTTCATTATGGCTTTTGGGTGTCTTATCTTGCTTAGAAAAGATTTGTATATTTTCTTCTTTCATTTTCTTTTTTTTTTTTCTTTTTTAAATATATTTTTATTGATTTTTCACAGAGAGAAAGGGAGAGGGATAGAGAGCTAGAAACATCGATGAGAGAGAAACACCGACCAGCTGCCTCCTGCACACCCCCCACCGGGGATGTGCCCTCAACCAATGTACATGCCCCTGCCCGGAATCGAACCCGGGACCCCTCAGTCCGCAGACCGACGCTCTATCCACTGAGCCAAACCGGTTTCGGCTCTTTCATTTTCTTGCTGTAGTTGTGGATTTTTAGGTTTAATCATTTGGGGTTACACTTCAAAAAATTATTTTGATTAAAATTGCATGAAATATACAGATCAATTTGGCTGAGAATTAACATGATTACATTTTCAGACTTCCATTTAGGAACATAACTACATTCAGCTCTTCATTTTATTTTCTTAAGCAAAAAAATTTTCTCTTCATAGTTATTATACATTTATTTCAGATCTATTTCTAAATATCTTATAATTTTGCAATTATCTTGCTATGATTATTGGGATCTTTTTTCTCCCACATTTTGTTTTCTAACTGTGATAAAGCTATTGATTTCTGTTTGTGTTTGTGTCTCCAGCCACTTTAGAAAATTATCTTACTGTGGTAATTTTTAAGTTACTTTCTAGATAGAGAGTTGGACCACTTGCTAAAAATATTTTGTTTCCCTTATTTTCAATATTTCTTTCTTTGGTCTTATGAAATTGGTGATATCTGAACAACAGTGGTGAGAGGAGTAATCTGTTCTGTTTTTGGTCTGAGTAGGATTTTCCCTCAGGGTCTTGACATCAGGTTTGATTTCTGTCTTGTTGGTGGTTTACCTCCTATACTCTGCCCTTTTTTTAAGTTGTATAAGTATCGGGGATACATGTTGGGTTTTATCAGATGTTTTCTTTGAAGATTTGAAAAACAATTCCTAAAAGATTTACTTTTCCAGAAAATTGTAGCTACATGGTGTGTTGCATCTGTCAAGGTAAAATGTGCATTAGTCACAAATAAAAACACAAAACAAGCCACCACTTTTCAGCAATCTGAGCAGATAAAATGCTAAGGAACAATATAGATTATTTGCAAAGGATGGACTCTTCAAGCGCCAATTTAAAAAACACACAAGTGGATGAGTATTTTCAGTTATACGTACTAAATTGAACCTTTTGCATTAGGAATTAGATCATTTTGTCATATAACAGAAACATATTATAAAAGTGAGTAGTGTCAAAGGAATAGAACTGCCAGCATTCGAAAGCAGCTTTGTTGCCCTGGCCAGGTGGTTCAGTTGGTTACACCAAAAGGTGGAGTGTTCAATTCCTGATCAGTGCACATACTTAGGTGGTGGGTTCAGTCCTCCCTCCGAGCGTTCTCTCGCTCTCTCCCTCTCTCTCTCACTCTCTCACTCCCTCCGTCCCTAAATATATTCTCAGGTGAGGATTAAAAAAAAAGTGAGGCCTATGAAAGCGCAGCGCTCACTAACCCTCCTGAAATTCAGACTTTGGTCCTGCTTCAGAGCCATTTATTTGCTGCCACGGCCTCCTTCTCCTCCTCCCACTACCCTATGGCCTCTACTCTTCAACTCACCCAGTCTTTGTGAGACGCATGCAGGGAGCTTTCTAAAGTTAGATTTTTACAAATCTAGAGAAAGCGTTATTGCTAGAAATAATTTTTCTTACATTAGTGTTCCTTCAGATTACTCATACTGGCAAATTCTGCTAAAACTTTCAGATTATAACCAAATTAATTCATACTATTGGAATTTGGTTGTATTGGATGGTAATTAATAGTTTCGTTTTCTCATCTGGTGTTCGTTTTTACTAGCAATTGGAAATATTTTAGCTAATAGTTACCTTTTTATTATTTGCCAACTTTATGTAATTTTATCTTATTCAAAGCAGTTGTTTTACTCACTTTTTTCATATCAGTGTTGTTCCCTACTTATGAATCGTTTTTATCCTTAGAGCGTCAAACTCTTAACTTCCCAGCAGTTAGCAATGGTTTTTTAATCCAGATAACATTCATTTCATTGTGTCCTTAATACACTGGACTGAGGTGACCAGTGGTCATTTCTAGCATTACATCTTTGGGCCAACTAAAAGAATATAATCTATGTATGAGTTTTGCCTAGAACACAAGGAAACTTTTAGACCTGAAATTTGAGATAAATACCTTTGCCATCTAGATATAGCTTCAAGATTTGTGCAAAGTATTGATGTGCCTTTAGAACTTAATACATCGAAGTCGTAAAATGTTATGGTAACTGTCGGAGTACTTACTCTTTGATCCTGCTTGACTACGCTAACAGTGGGAGCACAGGTCCTTTTCTGCCAGGAACTGGACCTTCATGGATGCCGAGTATTAGACGGAGCAGACATGAGAAGCAGACCAAGTAGCCATGGCTGCTAAGTAGCCACTAGACAAAGCAGTTCTTTAAAGTAGCTTACTAAGCAGTAGCCGCACAAAGCAGCTTCAGCAAATATAGGAGCCATTGCACACACAGCAGCCCAGCCCTAAATAAAAGCAGCCTCTACATAAAAATAGCCTCGTACCACCTGGTCAGTAGTACATCTTTATACTAACTTAGACAAAAGAGGCTTCTTGCCAAATAGTGACATCAGTATTTGGGCTACAGAAAGGTACACCTGCTCAGTGCATACAGTAAGATTGCTATGTCTTTGCTTAGATTGGCCTTGAACATCTGGTGTACTCTGATTAGGGTTCCCATAGTAACATTTATATATATAAAATTCCAAAGGATATTAGTTTATTTTTTATATAAGAATATTTTAGTGAAAAAAATTAAATAGATGCTTAAATCAATGTACTTTAATAATTTCACTTTGAAACAGTCTAGATGAAAAGAACTTAGTTATAACATTTTTCTGATTAAACATTGACGTTTTTTCCTTAAACAAAACTAATGAAGGATTCAAGTGGGATGACACTGGTGATGCTGGCTGCAGCTGGAGGTCAGGACGATCTTTTGAGGCTCCTCATCAGAAAGGGAGCCAAAGTGAATGGCAGACAGAAGAATGGGACCACCGCACTCATTCATGCAGCTGAAAAGGTTGGTCACTCACAGTGCAACCATTTCATAGTCTTGCAGCAATTCCTGCTCCTGAACTAAGACAAAATCTGTTTCTGTATTGAAATGTAAGTCATACAGGCAACTTAACTTTATATTTCAGTTTATCTATGACTTGTTATGAATGGATGTTTTCTTTTAAATCAACAATACTTTGCAGTTGAATTTTCAAAATGATTATCTAGTTGGAAGTGATTTATATTCAACCGGACCTCTGACTAAGGTACTAAAATCAATTTCAGTTTCAATCAGTTGGGTCTTTTAAAAAATGATTTCCAATTGAAAATAATTAAAATGTTCCCATATATTATCTATCTAAAGGATTGCTGTGCAGAGGGTCTTACGTAGAAAGCAGTGGTTAACCCTCAGATTGAACTTACTGGCAAAACGGAGTGTGGCTGGGCGGGGGACTGAACCCACCCAGCACCTCTGGTTCTCTCATGACCCTGCATCTGCATAGTAAAGAACCAGGAAATTTCACCTAACTGCTTGGGATACAATCCATCTTTCCTAGTGGCTAAAAGTTTCAAAATATCCCCAAATACCTTACTTTTGAATGTAAGAATTTAAAGAATTAAATCTGTTTTCTTTTCTTTAATAGAACTTTTTAACCACAGTGGCTATTCTTTTGGAAGCAGGAGCTTTTGTAAATGTCCAGCAGAGCAGTGGTGAGACCGCGTTAATGAAGGTAAATGCCTCGCATGATTGCTCATCCCCTCCATGTCTCAGATGTGCATGTTGGGGCCTCCGACAGCTGGGGTCTGGGGATATAATAGGGAATGAGATAATCTCTGGACTTGCACATAGATGAATGGGAAAAGTAGACCACCAGAGAAGCACTTAACGTGGAGTGTGATGAGTGACGAGAGGAGTAAGCATGGAGCTAAGGGATTCCATCAGAGTCCAGACAAGGCTCATCCTGTGGCTCGCAGTGGCTCTAGATTCTATTGGTGAATTCATCGCTTCACCCTTCGTGTGTGAGGAACTGTGGTTTGCAGATAGTTCGAAGGGTAAGGTGGTTAAAGCCGCCCCGTGCACTCCTGTATTACCCCTCCATGGTTAGTGGTTTTGCATTTGCATCTATGGGGGCAAATTCTGCATGTTCTAGTCTGTTCCTGGGGCAGTTCTGGGTTCCTGGCCTAAAATGCTATCAGGATACAGCAGTTCTTTTTTTTTAAATTTAATAAATCTTTATTGTTCAGATTATTACAATTATTCCTCTTTCCCCCAATAGCTCCCCTCCACCCGGTTCCCACCCCTCCCTTTGCCCTTACCCCCCCCCCCCAATGTCCTCATCCATAGGTGTACGATTTTTGTCCAGTCTCTTCCCGCACCCCCACTCCCCTTTTCCCCGCGAGAATTGTCAGTCCACTCCCTTTCTATGCCCCTGATTCTATTATATTCACCAGTTTATTCTGTTCGTCAGATTTTTTTATTCACTTGATTTTTAGATTCACTTGTTGATATATATTTGTTGTTCATAATTTTTATCTTTATCTTTTTCTTCTTCCTCTTCTTAAAGAATACCCTTCAGCATTTCATGTAATCCTGGTTTGGTGGTGATGAACTCCTTTAGCTTTTTCTTATCTGTGAAGCTCTTTGTCTGACCTTCAATTCTGAATGATAGCTTTGCTGGGTAGAGTAATCTTGGTTGTAGGTTCTTGCTATTCATCACTTTGAATATTTCTTGCCACTGCTGTCTGACCTGCATAGTTTCTGTTGAGAAATCAGCTGACAATCGTATGGGTGCTCCCTTGTAGGTAATTAACTGTTTTTCTCTTGCTGCTTTTAATATTCTCTCTTTGTCTTTTGCTCTTGGCATTTTAATTATGATGTGTCTTGGTGTGATCCTCTTTGGATTCCTTTTGTTTGGGGTTCTGTGCGCTTCCTGGACTTGTAAGTCTATTTCTTTCACCAGGTGGGGGAAGTTTTCTGTCATTATTTCTTCAAATAGGTTTTCCGTATCTTGCTCTCTCTCTTCTTCTGGCACCCCCATAATTCTGATGTTGGTACGCTTGAAGTTGTCCCAGAGGCTTCTTACACTATCTTCATGTTTTTGGATTCTTTTTTCTTTTCCAGTTGAGTGTTTTTTGCTTCTTTGTATTTCAAATCTTTGACTTGATTCTTGCGATCCACTAGTCTGCTGTTGGATCTCTGTATATTATTCTTTATTTCAGTCAGTGTATGCTTAATTTCTAGTTGGTCCTTTTTCATATCCTCAAGGGTCTCGCTAAACTTATCGGCCTTTTCTAGAAAATTCTTGAAAAACCTTATAACCATGGTTTTGAACTCTATATCCAGTCATTTGGTTTCCTCCATTTCTTTCATTTGTGATCTCTCTGTCTCCACATTTTGGCTGCTTCCCTGAGTTGATAGAGTGGCTTTGTGTGCTAGGTGTCCTATAGGGCCCAGTGGCTCAGCCTCCCCAGTTACCTAAGGTGGACACTCTTGGTGCACCCCTTTGTGGGCTGTGTGCACAGTCTTGTTGTAGTTAAGCCTTGATTGTTGTTGGTATCACTGGGAGGAATTGACCTCCAGGCCAGTTGGCTGTGAGGATCAGCTGTGTCTATGCTGGGAGAACTTCTGTGCTAGAGACACCCTTATGAGACAAGACTTGCAAGAGCCTCTGCTCAGCTTGAATGGGGCGGGAGTCTCAGGGCGGAGCAGACAGCATTGGTTTCCCATCAGCCCTGCCCTAATAGGCCCCTGTGTCTCAGTGTCCTGTGGTAATCACTGCAAGCACCTCTGAGAGAAAGTCGCCCTCGAGTTCTACCCGCTGCCAGACAGTCCAGTTTCTCCCCGTATGAGTCTGGGTCCCCCAAGTCTCGCCCGAAACTGGAGTTCAGCGCAGTCGGGAGCTTTTGTCTTTCTCCCGCTTGAGAAAACCAGCCACGCACTCAGTTACCAGTCCTCTCCACGGCATCTCAGTACCTCTGCCTCCTGCAGCTCCTCTAAGTCTTGGTGTGCTTTTCTCTTTCCTTCAAGTTGTAGAATTTCCACTCAGCCAGCCTTCCTGTGGTTCTGGATGATGTCCGTTTTGTCTTTTAGTTGTAGTTTTGAAATTGTTGTGCGAGGCAGCAGTTTAGGTGTTTACCTATGCCGCCATCTTGGTTTCCTTCTGCCTGAATCTGCTTTCTAATTCATTATACTCAAGGCCTGGCACACCTGCTGCTTCAGCCATAGGCTTTTACACTTAGGGTTTAAACCTGGCTCACTGTTTGTGTTTCTATTTCATTGGTGGATCATGGAAATATTTTGTTCAGGAGCCCTACTTTTGAATTTGTTTTCCGTTATGTTTGTAAATTGTCCAATGTTTAGAGCAGAGGTGACATGCAAAGAATGAATTAAAACCATCTTACTGAGAAATCACCAAGTGGGTTCTAAACAGATACTCCATAGTAGTCTCAGGGCCATTCTGGATTTGCTAAATTCAGACGTGTATCCATGCTTGTTAGTCTCTTCAGAGCAACTACTAGGAAAATTCTGAGATTTTGTGATGCTAAGAGGCGCTTTAGATTCCTAGGGCTAATAACCTCTCTAAGACTGAGGAGCAGGCTTTCTCCTCTGGACGCCGTCTGAGGTGTCAGCTAATAGGACAAGACATGGATGGAGAGTGGAGCTTAGAAAGGCCTGGTGTTTCTTCTGGGTTGGGATAGAGGTATCATTTTGAATGTAGCACACAGATTTCTGTACTGGACCCCTCCTGTTTAGGTAAACGTTTCCAATACCCGGGGAGACCCAACTCCAGGTTTTTCCAACCTTCTTTCCTTCTCTTCACAAAGAGCTCCCAGGCTGGCTCATGTGTGAAGAAAGGGGCAAACACTGACTGGTAAACTTATTTTAGCTAATTATTACTCCCTTTTTTTTCTCTTTTTTTTTTTGTGTGACTTAGGCCTGTAAAAGAGGAAATTTGGATATTGTACGACTTGTAATTGAATGTGGAGCTGACTGCAATATTTTGTCAAAGCACCAAAATAGCGCAATGTATTTTGCAAAGCAGTGTAACAATGTGTTGGTGTACGACTTGCTGAAGAATCATTTAGACACGTAAGTGTGCTGTGACTGTGCCATAGTTAAGTTACAGGGCTGGACACATCAAAACAGGAATGGCCTAGCTCTGGCAGGGTGGCTCAGTTGGTTAAACAATCATCGCATACACCAGAAGGTTGCAGGTTTGATTCCCAGTCAGGGCACATGCCTAGGTTGTGAGTCCGATCTCTGATTGGGGTGTGTACGAGGAGGCAAACGATAGATGTTCTCTCTCACATTGCTATTTCTCTCCCCGCCCCTTCTCCTCCCCCAAAATAAAAAACCATATCCTTGTGAGGATTAAGAAAGAAACGCCTTACTAGGTTCCCCTGTCTATCAAACTTTATCTCCCTCTGGGAGCAGGTCCTCTATATAAATTATTTTTAAAAAACACACACAAAAAAACTGGAATGGCCTGTATATGTAACTGCTCAGAAAAGATTGTCAAGTAGAGGTCCCAATGGGCTTCTCTTCACAGTTTTTTTAATCTATTTTTTAAATTTTATTGATTAAGGTATTACATAGGCGTCCTTATTCCCCCATTACCCCCTTATACCCCCCACTCATGCCCTCACCCCCCTGTTGTCTGTGTCCATTGGTTAGGCTTATATGCATGCATACAAGTCCTTGGGTTGATCTCTCCCCCTTATCCCCACCCTCCCCTACCTTCCCTCTGAGTTTTGACTGTCTGATCTATGTTTCTCTGTCTCTGGATCTGTTTTTGTTCATCAGTTTATGTTGTTCATTATATTCCACAAATGAGTGAGATCATGTGATATTTATCTTTCACTGACTGGCTTATTTCACTTAGCATAATGCTCTCCAGTTCTATCCATGCTGTTGCAAATGGTAAGAACTCCTTTTTTTTTTTACCGCAGCGTAGTATTCTATTGTGTAGATGTACCACAGGTTTTTTTTAAAAAAGAAGAAAAGAAAGATCACAGATTTAAGTGGCATATGAATTACTTTTCTACAGGTATTGAGGTCTTAGAAACTTTTAGACTTAATCTAGAAGCATCTCCTTAAAATCTTGACTAGGCTCTTAATTTGACTCACAAACATTTTCGTAAATTTTAGTTCATTCTTGTTTTGTTTTTTAATGGACACAATTTTTAGAGCATTTTCAGGCTGACTGTGACATTGAGCAGAAAGTACCTGTACAAGAGATTTTCCATATAACCCCTGTCCCCACACATGCACAGCCTCCCCCACCTCTTCTACCAAAGTGGTGCAGTTAATGAACCTACATAGACACTTACCATCCATGTTTGTTAGTTCACCTTGGTGGTGTACGTTCTGTGGGTTTTGATAAATGGATGACACCTGCCCACCATCATAGTATCACACAGAATAGTATCACTGCCCTAAAAGTCCCCTGGGCTCCACTTATTTATTCATCCCACTCTCCCCTCTAAACCCTGAAAACCACTGATCTTTTTGTCTCCATATTTTTGCCTTTTCCAGAATGTCACATAGTTGGAATCATATAGTAGGTAGCCTTTTCAGATGGTCTTTTACTTACTGATAGGCATTTAAATGTCCTCCATGTCTTTTCCTGGCTTTATAGTTCATTTCTTTTTAATGCTGAATCATTCCATTGTCTAGATGCTTCACAATTTATCCATTCTTTTTCAAATGAATTCTATGACATTTATTTTGGCAACACGTAACAGAAACGTCACAGACAGTAGCTAACACAAGTAAGGTGTTTATTATTCATGTAACCGAGTATAGAGGTAGGCAGCCTTAGGCAGGAATAGCCTCTTTTTCTCATCCACCATAGTTAGAATCTGACTTGGATCTTCATGTCTGCAAGATGGTAACTCCAATTCCAGGTGTAGGAGATCTATATTCTAAGCAGAAAGTAAGGTCAGTTTTGGACAGGAGACAAAAAAGGCAGCAAAGGTCAAAATAAAGGACTGTGTGCCTAGTGAGTGTGCCCCCTTTAACAGACTTGGATTGGGAGCCTCACCCAACCCATAATTTTTTTGTTAATACATTGATTTTTGTTGTTAATCCTCACCCAAGGATATTTTTCCATTGATTTTTAGAGTGGAAGGGAGGGGGAGAGAAAGAGAGAGAAATACCGATGTGAAAGAGACACATGGACTGGCTGCCTCCCACACATACCCCAGCCGGGCCCAGGGATTGAACCTGCAACCCAGGTAAGCGCCCTTAACCAGGAATCAAACCCAAGACCCTTCCACGTGTGGGCCAACACTCTAAGCACTGAGCAACACTGGCCAGGGCCCAACCAATAATTCGTGTGTGTGACTGACCAGCATTTATGGCTGCATGGAATTCTGGGAATCCAGCTCATCTCAGTTTGTTCACATGGGTAATAGATCAAGATAGCCTGCAAGTAGGTCTACCAGCCTTCCTGATTTGCATGATAAATGGAGGGATTCCTGGGATGCTGGGCAAACCAGATGAGTTGGTTACCTTCTTAGTGAGATAGTTTCTGCCCTTTTGTAGCCACCATTGAAGCAGCAGCATCCAAAAATGAAGTTTAATTCCTTTGTAACTTCTGACCAGAGCAAAACGCATAAAAATCATTTCAATGCACTTTCCCACATATATCTCCTGTTTTCAAAGAGCTGAGGCAGACGTACAATGTTCAATTCATGCCCATCCAAAAGGATGACAAAGGGCAGCAAGTTGGCAAAATACTCAAGGTTTACAGGAAGAAATGCCATCTGTAGAAATCTCAGTCATTCATCCCAGCAAGATGGTTATCACTAAACTAAATCTGGACAAACACGACAAAAAGATCCAAGTAAAAAAAAAAGAAAAGGGCAAACAAAAGGAACAATTGAGAAAATGCAGGAATAAAGTAATCTTATATACAGCTTTCATTAAAAACTTTAAATGAAGAAAAGTTTTCTGAATTAGCACTAATTTTATTTGACTGCTTGTGTGTGTGCCAATTCTTGGGATTTATTTTTTAACAGAATTCTCATTTCTGATTCTCCAAATTGATCATTCATTTATAGGATACATATTTATTGAACACTGTGTGCCAGGCACTTTTCAGACTGCTAGGGAGATGGAGAGAGCATTGGGGGTAAGAACTGCCCTCATGGAACCAGAATTCTTGGGAGAGGACAGACAGTAGGAAAGACAAATGGCATGTCGGATGCCGGGTGCAGAGTAGTGGGAAAGGGAATTGCATGTTATTTTTAATGTCGATACGGATTCAGCAGCTTCATAATCTCATGGCGTAGGGTTGTTCTACACGAGTGTTAACCCTTCCTGCACACGTGGTTAGACTTGCAGGAGCAGCAGAGGGGACCATAAAGGATTACTTCGAAGCACGCCTTGCTCTTCTAGAACCAGTTTTTCCAATTGCGTGTCACCGTCTCTGTGAGGGCCCAGATTTTTCGATGGATTTCAGTTATAAACCTCCACAGAACATACCAGAAGGTAAGCCCACATTTTCTCATTTTGAAATGCGACACTGTAGCTGTTAGCTGATTAATTTGGCCCAATAATTATCAACAGAGTTGCTCTGGCAGAAAAAAAAGAGACCAGCTGGTATCTACCGTTTCAGGTGACTTTGATGGGTCCACAGAGCATGTTGTGGAACTCTTTACCAAGTATGGAAGTTTGGTCTTAATAATTATACTAGTTTTTATTTACATTTTACATTCTGAGCTCAGAATCAATTTCTTTTTTCTTCTGGATTATTGGCAATAGTCTCTTGGCCTTTTATAAAGAAAAAATATATGTCTGCCCTTTAAGTTTAAAAGCAGAAAATAGAAACCTCAGTTCTGCTTCCTGGCCACCATGCCTTCTCTAGGACCCAGATGCCACACATACAGAAAGCTGAGTCTCTTCCTAAAAGTAGGAAGCTGGGTCCTGGCTTTTTTTGTTTTGTTTAAATAAGTAAAATCCTATCACCAATTTTAAAATGTATATACTCAAGAAAATCTAGCCCCTCCAATAAAAAAAAAAGAATCTAGCCCTATCAATAATTGACAGCCATTCATAACTACTTACTATTTGGTGAAGTTGGCATTGAAGAATCATAATTTGTACTTTTGACAAATGTCAGTTTGCATTATAGAGCTGGAAAACAAAATCACTGTCAAACCGTAAATAGTTTGACAGGTGTGCCCTTCCTTCCCTGGGACCAGAATAAAGAAAGCAAAGGTGCCCTGGCAAGTGTGGCTCTGTTGGTTGGCCATAGTCCCATGCCCTGAAGGGTTGCACGTTTGATTCCCAGTCAGAGCACATGCCCCGCTTGTGGGCTTGATCCCCATTGGGGGTGTGCAGGAGGCAGCTGATCATTGATATTTCACTTTCACAATCTCCCTCTCCCTCCCATTCCCTCTAAGAATCAATAAATTATTCTTTTAAAAAGAACAGCTTTTCTTCAAAATTAATCTTGTAGAATATTTTATTTTTAATTTTTAACTTCCTTTTCCTTTTTATTGAATTTATTGGGTTATACAGGTTTGAGGTGCACAATTCTACAACACATCATCTATATACTGTATTGTGCATTCACCACCCCAAGTCTACATCTATCACCATTTATCTATATCTTCCTCCACCTCCTACCCCCTCACCCTCCACAATCCCACACTGTTGTCTATATTCTTGAGTTTTTTCAAATCTCATGCTATTTTTTCTAAAATGAGATTTTTTTTTCTATTAATCACAGAATTTGGAAAAGGCAAAACAGTATGTGGAAGAAAACAGAAAATCACTCAAACCCATACCCAAACATAACTACCATAGAATGCCCAGTGGTTTACTTCCAGGGATATCTATGCATTCAGCAAATGCCACTTCTTTTCAAACAAAGTAATTTTACCGTAGAAAAGCACATTTTAAAAAGTCCGTTCCATGAGCTATCAGTAGGAACTATTACATAGACAAAAAAATAACAATAGTTATTGGAAATTTGAAGGAGTCCTTCACTAGGGAGGAGAGAATGGGCATGGCACACAAGTTGTGTCTGTCCTTCTACCCTACCCTCAACTCCTCCCTTAGGGTACTGGAAGGTAGAGGTTCAAGGATTGGGTTAAAAATCTGTGTGTGCATCTCTCCTGCTCAGGCTCTGGCATCCTGCTGTTCATTTTCCATGCGAATTTTTTGGGTAAAGATGTTATTGCTCGACTCTGTGGACCATGTAGTGTACAAGCTGTAATTTTAAATGATAAATTTCAACTTCCTGTTTTTCTGGTAAGACTTTCCTGTAGTTCATTACTGAAAAGTATACTTTTCTAATCAAAAGATGACTTAAATGGCTGTGTTTTAATAAAATGTTAATTATAATTCAGTAAACCTATTGTTGGAAATGAGGAAATAACCTATAATCATCCTAAATTTTGTCAAAAATAACATACAGAATATATGGTGGCCTTTTCCCACCATTATAATTATATTCACTTACAGGAAATTCAACAAAGAAGAAAAGTATACCTATCCTACAGTAGGACATTGATTGTATTTGTGCTTAGTTTATGCTTAATTTTATCTTTCATTATGCTAAAATTTATATTTTTATTACAAATATTTTAAAATAAAAATATATAGTGGCTGTAGACCTTCCTTTTCAATATAAAAAAAATGCCCTTGAAGAACCTTAATGCATGATTCCTTGGTCACATTTAGAACTCTTTCCTTAGGCTGAATTATTAAGATCTCTAACACTTATGCTGTATATTACTGAATGCATTCTAATCATAAAGGTTTACCTGGATATTGTTTATTTGTAGCTTTTTAATAAGTCAAGGGAAATTTAAAGAAATTGGTTTACTATCTCATGAATTCAAATACAAAACTTAGAGTCTTAAAGATTTCTGGTCTCTTCAGATTTGGACTAGCTCTGTGGTCGGCAAACTGCGGCTCGCGAGCCACATGCGGCTCTTTGGCCCCTTGAGTGTGGCTCTTCCACAAAATACCACGGCCTGGGCGAGTCTATTTTGAAGAAGTGGCGTTAGAAGAAGTTTAAGTTTAAAAAATTTGCCTCTCAAAAGAAATTTCAATCGTTGTACTGTTGATATTTGGCTCAGTTGACTAATGAGTTTGCCGACCACTGGCCTAGCTATTTCTAGATGTAGATGGAAGAAATACTGACCCTTTTTGGTCTCTTTCCCTAGGATAGTCATTTTGTTTACTCATTCAGCCCTGTTGCAGGCCTCAATAAACTCTTTATAAGGTTGACAGAAGCACCCTCTGCTAAGGTGAGAAGTCTTTCCTCATATTTATTGTTCCTACTCAAATTGTTATGTTAGACAACGTTATGTTGTGGCTTCTTGGTATGCCTGTCCTACAGACCTGTGCTCCCTTGGGTAGAAGTCAGTGCAATATGAATGTAAAACATGGCAGATATAAAATACACTGCATCTCGCCCTGACCGGTTTTGCTGAGTGGATAGAGCGTCGGCCTGCGGACTGAAGGGTCCCAGGTTCAATTCCGGTCAAGGGCATGTACCTTGGTTGCGGGCACATCCCCAGTAGGGGGTGTGCAAGAGGCAGCTGATCGATGTTTCTCTCTCATCGATGTTTCTAACTCTCTATCCCTTTCCCTTCGTCTCTGTGAAAATCAATAAAATTTTTTTTTTAAAGAAAATTTTAAATACACTGCATCTCTATAGTAGTCTTGGCTTTGGTATTTAATTGCCATATGTTTCTAGGCTAGTCACTAAACTCTCTTTGTAAAATGAAGCTGGTGTCTGTGTAATAGTAAAAGTATTAAATATAATAACAAAATCAAATTATAAGCACTTGGATTTTTTATTAAAATAGTGATAATCTACATTGATAACTGATTTGAGAATACTGCAAATAGCAGGAACAAGTCTTGGGCATGTATGTTTCTCCCCTCTTCTAAGAAAGGATAACTACCTCTGTGCTGATCCATATGATGTTTTTTTGCTTCCTACAGGTGAAATTGCTAATAGGTGCGTACAGAGTGCAGCTGCAATGATCAAAGAATTGGGATGGAATGGCTTTCAGACTTATTTTTAAATACTCCCTTCCAAGCAGTTTGGAATTCTGGCACAGCTAACTCTTCCAAATTGAAAGTTTGATCTGTAAACCTCATGCAGTTTTAAGTCCTGTCATCTGTTATATGTGGGACATAATTTGTTCTATGTAATATATTATAAAATACAGAAATGTAAGCATTTGTGCCAATGCTCTGAAATTGGTGTTGTGTCTGAACTGCATACTTAGTTTTCCACAATGTGGAATGGTACAGGATTATTTAAGAAGATTACTTTTTTTTAACTTGAAATTTTCTTTTTACCTTGAAGTTTTCTACTACCCCAGGTGAATTTCTGTAAATAAATAAAGTGTGAATTTGCCCCCCTTGAAATTTGAGCAAAAAGGTCTGATCTATTTCTGATATGCAGTTGCCACACATCCCAAGTTGGAAGAGGACATCTTTGTGTGTTTCCAGTTATCCTTTATTTGAAAAGATCAGAACCTAAGAAATAGAAAAGATGTCAACCAGAACATTGTGAGGCCTAAAAAGAAAGAAATATTACACGCGCCCTTACTTTGAATACTGGGAGGCCAGACCAGTTTTGCCAGCTTTTGCCTCATGTGGGGTTAATGTTCCTATGGACTTTTCCATAGACAAAACTAATAAATCAAGCTCAGTCTGGATTACAGAAATGTTTAAAATGTAGTTCCTGATTAGTTTTATAATTGTGAGTTACCCTATCTAATAAAGAGGTAATATGCAAATTGACCATCACTCCAACACACAAGATGGCCAGCAGGGGAGGGCAGTTGTGGGCGATCAAGCCTGAAAAGGAGGGCAGTTGGGGGCGATCAGGCCTGCAGGGGAGGGCAGTTAGGGGTGACAGGCTGGCAGAGGAGGGCAGTTGGGGCAATCAGGCTGGCAGGGGAGCAGTTAGGCATCGATCAGGCTGGCAGGAGAGTGGTTGGGGGTGATCAGGCTGGCAGGCAGAAGTGGTTAGGGGCAGGCAGGCAGAAAGGCGAGTGGTTGGGAGCCAGCAGTCCTGGATTGTGAGAGGGATGTCCCACACTGGAGAGGGTGCAGGCTGGGCTGAGGGACACCTGCCCCTCCCCCCGCCACCCCGTGCACAAATTTTGTGCACCGGGCCTCTAAAAAATTGTAATAGAAATTTTTTCAGAATGTCACATATTAGACCCTATACATTGTGTTTACAATTCAGACAGCCATTTTTACTTCACAGACTAAAACTGTCTTTTCCTAGTTTTCTCATTAACCCTTTGCACTCGCTTTTTTCTCAATTCCTTTATTCTAATGCTAACCATGTCGAGTCACACTCGACATCCGAGTGCAAAAGGTTAAAGTACCACAATGTTGGTCTTTCTTATTTCTTTGTATCACAAAACAAGGTGGATACCAAATGTGTAGTTTTTAGCTAAATTTTGTACTAGTACTGTATCTGATTTCATAGCTTTTTTAAAAAATTGAGATTTCAGTTAGCAACAGTGCAAAAGATCAGGAACATTAAGGGGGAAGGGGTCAGTAGTACCTTGGTCCAATATATATAAGAGAAATAAGAGGAATGGGCTTTTTAAGAAAATTCCTATTAGGTGATAACTACTTTGCAAGAACATATTAAACAAGTATATTCTACTTGTCAGGAGGCATGGCTATCTAGGGTAGAAAGCGAGTAGAAAATAAGGTAGTTCCTTTAGGAGTTTAGGCTGAGAAATAAGAATGAGCTATGAAAAGTCATCAAAGGGAAAAATGGGTCAGTTATTTCAACTGAACCAGGATCAGAGAACATGAAAGTTTGAGTCAGTTTTCTACCCACCTTGTGACAGATGTGCTAGTAAATTATGTGAATAGTATGTCTACTGGAATATATGTAGAGATACATAATTTAATACAGTTGCTCAAAACTATAGCTTCTTTAAAAACATACTTGTCCCTGAGTGGAAAATGCGGAAAGTTGTGGTTTCTTATATGTAAACTAGAGGCCCGGTGCACAAAATTCATGCATGGGGGAGGGGGGCTCTCAGGCCAGCCTGCACCCTCTCTGATCTGGGACTGCCTCAGGGGATGTCTGACTGCCAGTTTAGGCCCCAGGATCAGGCCTAAACCGGCAGTCAGACATCCCTCTCACAATCCAGGACCACTGTCTCCCAATTGCTCACCTGCCTGCCTGCCTGATTGCCCCTAACTGCTCCCCTGCTGGCCTGATGACCCCTAACCGCCTCTGCCTCGCCCCACACTCGGGACCCGGGATTCCCTCCTCCAGCTGGTCGCAGGCACCCAGGACCCGGGCCAGCTTTGCCCAGCCGGCCGCAGCGACAGGGGACCATGGGTGGGCGACTTGTCCCTCTCCCGGGCCGCAGGCACAGCTGCTGGCACCCAGGACACTGTGGCAGGTGACTTGTCCCTCTCCCGGGCCACAACCTAGCTGGTCCCCATTCCTCTCTCGTGAGCTCATTTGTGCCTGGCTGGTCCCGATTCCTCTCTCCCCAGTGTTGAGTGTCTGAGACATTACAACATGACGCTGTGAGGGCGTTTCAACCATTTGCATATTAGCTCTTTATTATATAGGATGGTATGAACAATGATTTCTCTGGTAAATCAATTTCTAAGTAGTAACTTACCAAAATGTATTCAGATAGGCTTAGTACTACAGGTCAAAACAAAACAGTCTCCTTGTATAAAATGTGTATAAATAATACAGAATACATACCTGAGCTTATCATTTCAACCACAGGTGATCTCATGACTAAGCAGGTCATCACAAATGGGATGCATTCCTCTTTGGCCAGACTCCCTGAAAAGCAGTTAGTAATTGCTTTTTGCTCCAATTTTATCTTAAAAAAAAAAATCACTCCTCAGCCATTACTCCTTTTCAATGTATAATGACATAAGGACACATAATTGGGTTATTCAGTCAATTTAACTTCCTAACTGCACCATTCAGATCTGCTCTGAGTATGGCTTATAGACAGCACATTACACATTCTTTTATCTGCAATACCTAGTACCAAAGAGAAGTATCAAATAACACTCACTAAATGATTGACTACAGTTAAATAGTTTGGTACTATCTTCTCAAGTAATTCCATCTGAATTCTTAAATTTGTAGAATTTACTCAGTGGAATGTCAGGAGGTTGCAATTTGAAACTCAGGTGCTGCTTTTAAAATTCTCAGCATTACACTGTTAGCTTTATTATTTTTTAAAATATATTTTTAGCCGAAACCGGTTTGGCTCAGTGGATGGAGCGTCGGCCTGCGGACTCAGGGGTCCCAGGTTCGATTCCGGTCAGGGGCATGTACCTTGGTTGCGGGCGCATCCCCAGTGGGGGGTGTGCGGGAGGCAGCTGATCGATGTTTCTCTCTCGTCAATGTTTCTAACTCTCTGTCCCGCTCTCTTCCTCTCTGTAAAAAACCAATAGATTAAAATATATATATATATATATATATATATATATATATATATATATATATACACACACACACACACACACATATATATATATATTTATTGATTTCAGAGAAGAAGGGAGAGGGAGAGATGAAAACATTGATGAGAGAGAATCATTGATCTGCTGCCTCCTGCACTCCCCCCCACTAGAGATCTGGGCATGTGCCCTGATTGGTAAACGAACCATGACCTCCTGGTTCATAGGATGAGGTTTAACCACTGAGCCACACCGACCAGCTACACTGTTAGCATAAAAGTCACAGGATAACTTACTGGTGCTGACAGAATATTAATGGTGAAAAGGCCTCACAAAACATTTACCATGAAAGTCTAGACTTTGAGTAAAAACTGGGAGAAACAGAAAAGTGTAAATCTACTTTCACCAAACCCTTACATACCGCAATAGCCAAAATTGACTTCAAAAATGAGAACTTTGAAATTTTTCATACAATTAATGTTTCATAGCATAATAGTGTATAAACATCTAAAACTAAATGTTGCTCATTTCAGAGGATGGCTGATAGAATACACCTTGCTTCCTCCATCCTGTGCTAACATGTAGATAATACTTATTTCCAAACCAGTCTGGGATCTCTAGGCCTGGATGCTACCTCCCTGTACATAGGAGCCCTAGTAATAAGCTGGAAATTATAATGAAAGAGGGTTCACAATTAAATCATGAACAAATTAAAACAAAATTGGGAAATAGTTATCTATCTGTCATCCTGAGCTCCCAGAGGACTCCCAGTTGGAATCTAAACCAGTTTAACTTGTAAGAATATGATTCCCATTATCCTACAACGTATTATCTCTGCCTTACTCATATTGCCCATTTACTTTCCTCGGGCCAAGATATATGCTTTAGTGAAAACATGCTTTTTCTCATAACAATGACAAACTTCTTGAATGGCTCCTTATCCTGGAGACTGACCCAAAATTGCATGGGGTAAAAATCCCTCCAATGGTTCCTATTCACAAAGAGTTGAAAAGGTGGTTTGTCAGTTATTCTGTGTTTGTGGGCTGCTACCATAATACTTTCCAACATTAACCAGAAAGACCACACAAGGAGTAGGTACACATCTTTAAAATAAAACCAAAAACTGAACAAAAATGTAAAGTTCGCTCTATTCCAGATATTTAAACCACAGAGAATTTGTCCACAAGGCCTAATTTTTTTAGTTTTAAGTGTTATTGCTCCGATATGTGTACATTGCTTATATGGAGTAATAAACTCACAAATGAAATACAATTGCTTTATGGCTTTCTTCCTCCCGTGTCATTACAAGCATTCTGTTAGAAAATAATTTGGTGAGTAACTGAGAAGCAGACCCAAAAATATTCAAGCATTGAACTCGTCTATTTGAACTATAAAATATTATTCAGTAATTCACTTCTAGGACTGGCATTTTGTTGTGAGGTCATACAGAGATTAAGGACCTAAGGGGATAAATACGTTAATACTAAAAAGTAATGGTTCCCAGACCAGAGTCCCCCACCTCTGTAGAAATGAGAACCTCAGGCCCAAATCACATGCAGGCGAAGCCAGCAGTCACTTTCACCAGCCCTCAGGGGATTCTTCTACACCTCCAAGTGTGAGAACCACTGTTTGAAAGGATAACCTGAAGATGTCAATGTTTTTAGTAAGATGTTTTGAAAGAGGAAATTGCCATATCACTTCCTTCTATAAGTATTAAATATGTATTTGGTATTTTATTAATTTACTGTTCAGAAAGTTAATAAAATTACCTTCCTGGAATGAACCAGTATCTTTTCACTGACTAGAAAATAAAATTCTGTAATGAAAAGTAGTTACTGTAATGTGTGTGTGTGTATACACACACACACACACACACACACACGCACTAGAGACCTGGTGCACAAATTTGCGCACCAGTGGGGTCCCTCGGCCTGGCCTGCAGAATTGGTCAGAAACCAGCTCTCCGACATCCCCCAAGGGGTCCCAAATTGCGAGAGGGCGCAGGCCAGGCCAAGGGACCCCACCAGTGCATGATAGGGAACGGGGAGAGGCTGTGGAAGGGCTCCAGGGCATGTCCGGCCCATCTCGCTCATTCCCCATCAGCAGGACCCCAGCAGCAAGCTAACCTACTGGTTGGAGCATCTGCCCCTAGTGGTCAGTGCATGTCATAGCAACTGGTTGACCAGTTGACTATCTGCCCCCTCCCCGCCCCCGCCCCGCGGTCAGTGCACATCACAGCAAGCAGTTGAGAGGCCTTAGCATATCATTAGCATATTACAATCTGGTTGAATGGCCAACCAGATGACGGAACACTTAGCATATTAGGCTTTTATTATATAGGATATTGATTTCAGAGAGGAAGAGAGAGAAACATCAGTGATGAGAGAGATCATTTTTTCAGCTGTCCCACACTGGGGATCAGGCCCACAACCTGGGCATATGCCTTGACGGGAATTGAACCATGACCTCCTGCTTCATAGGTCAACATTCAACCACTGAGCCATGCTGGCCGGGCACATTTTTTTTTTTTTTTTTTTTTTTTTTACCAAAATTAACTTCAAAATCCAAAGTTCCAATAACAAATGTTTTGGTGTGTGGTGCATTTAGCCTGCGTATATGAGATTTTTTTTTTTTCCTTGACCCATAGGTAAGTGATTCTCTAGTAGAAACCAGATTTATTTGTAGGGCTTTCTTTATATATATATATATATTTTTTTTTTTTATTGATTTTAGAGAGAGGAAAAAGGGGGAAGAGAGGGAAACATCAATGATGAGAGAGAATTATTGGTCAGCTGCCTCCTGCATGCCCCCTACTGAAGATCCAACCTGCAACCCAGGCATGTGCCTTGACCAGGAATCGAACCAGTGACGTCTTGGTTCATAGGTCCACACTCAATCACTCAGCCACAACGGCTGGGCTATTTGTAGGGCTTTTCAAAACAAAACAAAAAACGTTGCTGGATCCCACCCCAAGATTTTCTTTAGTGGAGCAAGGGTGGATCTGAGAATGTTCGTTCTAACAAGTTCCCAGATGATAATGCTACTATGGACTAGCTTTGAGAATCCCTGCCCAACATTAATTTTCTAGAGCTATACAATAGTACGCAAAATGGCTGTCACATTTCGGGGCTGCATGAGGTGTCAGATACTTTTAAACGGTTGAACTTCTCAAAAGTCAAGTATGCTACATCAGTGTTCCTCAGTGTGCATGGCAATCTCTGAGTTTTGTTGAAACGGCAGTAGTTCCACTGTGTGTCCTGAGATTCTGCACTTTCAAGAGGCTCAGGTAATGCTTGCGTTTCTGGTCCCAAGAGAATGGAATTTGTCAGCAGATAAGGAATACACTTAATACTTCTGGATATGTCAGGATGACTACAACATCAAATTCTAGTCATAAAGATCACAGAATTATAAATGTTAACATAAAATTTTGTGTCCGACTTAACAATAGAAAAAGTGTTACCCCTCTACAAAGGTTGGAAAGCAACAAGGGAGAAAGGGACCTTCTAGCCCCCTACCATTGATCAGATTTTATGATATTAAACCATTTTAAGATTACAGTCTCTCCAAGGGAACGTAAGACTAAAATTTTAGGCTTCAGATCACGAATACCAAGAGGAAATTTTTTTTCCTTTAGTAAGTAAGACAATTAATATGTAATTTCTATTCTCAGTCCAGTTTTACCTAAAGACAAATCAAGGCACATGACTACCACTGAGGAAATACAAGGGCAATTTGGAGCTAAAAATAACCTCCAGTGGTGGCCAGGTGGCCTACCTGGTTGCAGCGTCTTTCCTTACACCAAAAGGCTATGGGTTTCATTCCTGGTCAGGGCACATACCTAAGTTGAGGGTTCAATCCTTAGTCCAGGCATGTAAATGAGACAGGCAATTGATGTTTTTGTTTCTTTCTCTCTCTCCCTCTCCTCCCTCCCACCCCCTTCCTCTCTAAAATCAATAAACATATCCTTGGGTAAGGACTAAAAAAAAAATAAAAATAAAAAAAATAACCTCCATCCTTGCTCAGAGAAAATGGAATGTTCACCAAGTCAACTGTCAGCACCAGGGAAAACCACTAAAGAAACTAGGAAGGGGGAGAGATCAATCAAAGGACTTGTATGCATGCGTATAAGCATACCCAATGGACAAAGACACCAGGGGGGTGAAGGTATGAGGGGGGGATGGAGGGGGGGGAAGAATGGGGCGATAAGGACACATATGTAATACCTTAATCAATAAAGAAAATAAAAAGAAAAAAACTAGGAAGGAAGGAATAAACAATTACAACAGAGACACACCTGAAAATAAATGACCTCAGGACATCATCTCTAAACTTGATTCATGCTGGAAGTAGAATTTCAGGTAGCTTCATCCATGTGTTATTTCATCCTAGGATACAATAAAATCAAATTTAGCCTTTTATAAACCAGTTTCAGTAATAATTTAAAACAGTGGTCGCCAAGCTTTTGGACCTCACGGACCACTAGTGGTCCAGAGACCACTGGTTGGCAACCACTGATTTAAAAGACAGAAATGTTAACTCATTCCTTAGAGGTCTTAACAGTAATGTTTTCATTAAGATGCTATTTAAAGTCTATACCACATTTGATTATTCCCATTCAGTATGATGTTTCTTTTAATTCATTTCCTTAAAGATCAACTGACTTAAAATTCAGTTCACTTTTACGTTTTGGCATTAAACACTATTAAATTCTAAACACTACATCCAAGTCTGCTAATGATTATAAAATATTGACTCTATTTTGCTAAATCCTTTGTGTCTTCCTTAGATAGGTTCTCTTAAAGACGTATTATCCAAAATCCTACACAGAATCCTGATTCCTACTGTATTTACAAAATTTTATTCTTGTAGCGAGGGAGGGCACATAAATGTCTGCTGCACTCCATCAGAAAGACTTTTACGTACACTACTACAAAACCCTGGAACAATGTTCTCCTAAAAGAGTGTGTACCCCAGATTTTTCATTGGGGCACAGTTTTATGTTTCATATCCTTACAAAATGTGTGTTTTATAAGGTACCTGACATATTAGTACAGTAGTCCACAACTCTTATCTCTAGAATTTAGCCAAATTCTAGTTGCCAATATTTAGACTTTAAAAGGGAGACTTATGTTACTATTTGAACACAATGTTCAAAGCCAGTCAAGTTCTGTGGCCAGGTTTCCTGTACACTGCAATATAATCAACACTAATGAAACATCATGTGAAGTTCCTTCACATGTGCATCCTTTCAGTGATACTGGTAATTGGGATTTTAAAATCTGTGAGACAGTTCATACACAAAGACAGAGGCACTTTAATCTTAAGGAATAGCTGTTCTATATCAAAATGATACTGTCAAATATGGAAAAAAATAACTGCATTAAAAGGAAAAGTCTTTTAATTAAAATCTTAAAGCTTAACTGTAACAGACTATGTGACACCACTTTGGACAAAAGTAGTGTTTTTAATTAATTTTAGGATAAAACTGGGTCAATGAGAGCCATGTGCAAGTTAATGTTGCACTTTACCCTCCTACGCCAGAACATTTGGATTGTTACCAGTCAAGAAGCACCTCTAACCACACCCTGAGGTGTTTCTCATGTAGTCAGAAATGTAGACAGCCAATCATACGTATACTTTTCTGAAGACTTCCCATAAAGAATAAAGCACTGAAGATACAAAGTCCCATTCTTAATAGTAATAATGCATCTAATATTCTCCCCTCTCTTAAGTTACAAATGGTATCCTTTTCTACTGAGAACAGGTCATTCTAAGGAAAGAAATACCTAACAGGATTCAACAAGCATAGAGGCAAGAACAGTGCTCTGCAAATCTGTTCAAATTACAACATACAAATTGTAAGAACCCAAGAAATAGGACTTCAATAAGGACTCATGTTGAAAGACTCCTTGCCAGAGGTCAACCTCAAAGGCAGGCTTTCTCTCAAGCAGACACCCATCATAGAGAACCATGAAGGAATTGTATTGTTATCTACATGCTCAACACAGGTCCAGGGCTCCACATTATCAAACATGTCCAGAAAGATCTACATAACGGTATTCACGCCTGGTGATCCTTTGTCTTCATGACAAAAGACGCAGATTAAAGCAATAAATAAGCCAAATGCTATTATTACAGGCAATTCACAACAGGCAAAATATGCAGGATACTCTCCACTGAAATAATCTTATTACAATGTTAACTAGTAGATTCTATTTAAATGCAGCAAAGAATGTCAACAGCATAGAGAAATAGTATGTGGAGATAATATAAAAAAGATTAAGGCAAAAGACTCAAAAGCCATAATTTTGTATTGAACTTGAGAAAATGCCGATGAAAGAAGCAAATTTATAAAATACTAGACAACATACTAAGTTTATTCTTCTTTTTGAAGCAATAGTTTTAACTGGGGAACAAATTACATAACAATATCATTAGAAATTAAAAAGAAAAAATTGTAAACACTTTAATTTTCAAGACTGCTGAATTGAAAATTCAATTATATAATGAATAACTTCCATAATATGAACAAAAATCCATAATAGGAACATTTAATTCTGGATTCCCATCAGCATCTGGTTTTCCAGAATTTTAACAAAGCCACTTTTATTTTTACACCATAGGTTATACACATGCCGATGTTTTGCATCAGAGAGCAATGAAACCACACAGCCTAACTATAAATAGCAATGGGGGTATGATGAGTAGGAAAAGGCATATGAAATGGTATTCACATGAGAAGTCACTAGAGCAATATAAACTAAAACTACAATGACATACCTCTACACACTCCCTACAATGTCTAAAACCAGTAAGACTGACTATGCTGAGTGTAGACAAGTGTGCAGAGCAACAGAACCGACATACACTGCTCATGGGAGTGTAAAGCAGGAAACTTTGGAAAATTGTTTGACAATTTATAAGAAACATACCTATACCCTATACTCAGTAATTCCACTCATAGACTTTTTTTCCAAAGAAAAATGAAATGTGTAAATGACTGGTATAATAATGTTCGTAGCAGCTTTATTCACAACTAGAGGCCAGTGCACAAATTTGTGTACCAGTGGGGTCCCTCGCCTAGCCTGCAGGATCAGGCTAAAACTGGCTGACATCCCCCAAGGGGTCCCGGATAGTGAGAGGGTGCAGGCCAGGCTGAGGCACCCCACTGGTGCACAATCGGGGCCGGGGAAGGACATGGGAGGTTGGTCAGCCGAAGAGGGATCCCGGGAGGGCACCAGGGTGTGTCCAGCCCACCTCGCTCAGTCCCATTCGGCCGAACCCCAGCAGTAAGCTAACCTACCAGTCGGAGCATCTGCCCCCTGGTGGTCAGTGCACGTCATAGCAAGCGGTTGAGTGGCCTTAGCATATCATTACCATATTACGCTTTGATTGGTTGAACAGTTGACTGGATGACTGGACACTTAGCATATTAGGCTTTTATTATATAGGATAACCCCAAACTGGAAGCTATTCCAAGGGTGTATCAATAACAGACTAGACAAACAAAACATGGCATGTATATTTAATGGTTACACTAGGCAGCAATTAAAATAGAAACAACTACTGACATATGCAACAATACAGATGAATCTCAAAAACACTATGTTGAGTGAAAGAAGCCACAGGCAAAAGAGTAAGATTCCATTTATATGATATTCAAAAACAGCAAACACTGACCTATGGTGATCAGAATAGAATGGTTACCTCTGATGTGGGAGGTGGACTGAGAAGGACCTCATAAGATCTGAAATATATGAAAACTGACACTGTCAAATCAAGCAAGCTCACAAATTCTGAGTGACACGGAAGTCTAAATTTTTAAAAACCAGGATTTTAAGTTTTGAACTAATGAATCAGAGAAGTTTATTTTAAATTCATGAAGCAACTCAAAATTAAGAAGTAAGTACATAAAATAAGGTTCTATTTAAGAAATAAGAATCAGCATTTGTAAATATCAACATTGAAACCTAGAAAATATTGAAGGGAAAAAGACTAACTTTTTATTTAAGCTACAAGGCACATTTTTTCAGTTTCATTGATGGCAAATATTTTTCAGGAAAATAATTTATTGATATACATACAATCTTTTCCTCCAAAGGTAGTAAGTAACATTTACTGTGGTTATCAAAGTTCAGCAAGGACTCAAATGAAATCCAATAAAGTACAAATTGATGACTTGATCAAACATATTCAATTAATAACTTCTAAGAATAGTATTACCTCAGAGTCAAGGGTCCAGACCTCTACGTGCTATATTTACAAAGCAATTGAGATGGTAAACCAAGACCTGGGAGTGAAAGATAACACCGAAATTTTTCAAACTTAATTTTGACCCCAAATTCTTTTAAAGCCATTGCAATTTTTAAAAATCTGCATTATGGTCTTGTGATAAACTAAGATTTATCAAGCACCTGTCCCCAAAAGGTTAAAATAAAAAATCCCTTGGTCACTGCATAATCAAGGTTAAGTTTTAAAGGCAAGTTGGGCCCTGGCCGGTGGCTCAGTGGTTGGAGCATGAGCCCACACACAGAAGGATCTCAGGTTTGATTCCAGATCAAGGGCGCAAGGCTGGGTTGCAGTTTCAGTCCTTTGAGTGCTTACTGGAGGCAGCCGATCAATGTGTGTCTCTCTCTCATAGATCTCTCTCTCTCTCTCTCTCCCTCTCTCCCCTTTTCTCTCTCTCTCTCTCTCTCTCCCCCCAGTCTTCCTCCCTTTCACCCTCTCTAAAAACTCAATGGAAAGGGGGAGAGAGGATTAACAAAAAATAATTTTTAAAATTTAGACTATGATAAAATACTTTTCTAGTTCAAGGTAACAGATGATGATTATGAACTTACCTGCATAGCCTTCACTATTTTCTTTAAAAGTTCAATATGTCTAGGAAATTACTGCTACATCAAAGAATTCCTGTTAGTTACTTAATGTAAAACCACGTTCATATTTAATGAAGCAGCACAGAAAACAATTATCAAATGATAGTCAACAGCTTATTTTTGATCATATAGTTAAAACCACTTAAAAATAGCATCCACTGTTACTTACTTTGAAGATCCCATGTAACTCTACTAGGAAAAACATTTTTTTGCAGAATCCATGAAATGAACTTACTGGTATGCAGTGAATAATATCACAATGTTGTATGTGGGAAAAATTACTCAGACATCCAACAAGTACAATCTGAACTGTTCAGTGTTGACCACCTATTAAAATCTATTTAAAAATAGGGTGGCCCAGCCAGCGTGGCTCAATGGTTGAGCACTGACCTATGAACCAGGAGGTCATGGTTCAATTCCCAGTCAGGGCATAATCAGGTTGTATCGGGCGAGCAGGAGGCAGTCTATCAATGATTCTCTCTCATGGTTAATGTTTCCATCACTCCCTCTTTGAAATCAATAAAAATATTTTAAAAAATAAAATAAATAAAAATAGGATGGCATGCTCAATGGTTAGTGTTCACCCTTGCACCAAAGTAATTGGGTGAAGATTAACAAAAACAAAAAAATAAAAATAGGGTAGAAGCAGGTGGTAAACAAAATCAGTGTTGAGGCAAGATGGTGAACATCAATCAGAACCTTCCTTTATCTAGTGCTTCATTTAGCAAGTCCTCACTTGGGGTACTCAATTTGTGGGGGTACCCTATTTCCAATTAGAAATGTATCAACTATATGTACATGAAAATACAAAAATACATTAATTTTTTTTTTCTTGTTAATCCTCATGAGGTTATTTTTTTCCATTGATTTTTAGAGTAGAAGGGGAAGGTGGAGGGCGGGAGGAGAAACATCAGTGTAAGACACAACCATTGGTTGCCTCCACACAAGCATGGACTGGGGCCAGGGATTGAACCTGCAACCCAGGTACATCCTCTTGACTGATGATCAAACCCACAACCCTTTGGTGTAAAGGCAGATGTATGCTCTAACCACTGAGCAACACCAATCAGGGCACTTTGTTAAATGTGTTAATGCTTTATCCTGAACAAGTTGCCAACATATATTTTTTTAAAAGTGGGGATAATTAAAAAACACATTTTTTCCCCATATACTTTCTATTTTTTATTTTACTGTAGTGACACTGGTTAACAAAATTATGTGTTTCAACTGCCCAATTTCAAAACACATTATCTGTATACTGTGTTGTGTGTTCACAATCCCAAGTCAAGTCTACATCCATCACCATTTATCCCCCTTTGCTCTTCTCCCCCTCCTGAGCAATCACCAGTTATCCATGTCCATAAGTTTTTTGGGGTTTTTTGCTCAATACTCTCTCCTCCCTCCCCCAACAGCTATCAGCCTGTTCTCGATTACGAGTCAGTCAAAAACTCGTAACATTTTTAGATGTCACAAGACTTAAGCTTTATTGAGAGAAATTTGGAGCATAAAAACCAGATTAACAGAAAAATAAGGTATTAAAAAGACACAAAATGCCTAGGCTGGGTGGCTCAGTTGTTTGGAGTGTTGTCCTGTACATAGGAAAGTTGCAGGTTCAATTACCGGTCAGGGCCCATACCAAGGTTGCAGTTTCAATTGCAGGTTGGAGTGTGTATGCGGGGTAATCAACCAATGTTTCTCTCTTTCTCTCCCTTCCTCTCTCTCTCAAATCAATAAAAACATATCCTTGGATGAGAACTGGGGAGGGGGGGGGATTAATGAAAAAAATATGGGATCTAATGAACAAAATAGAATCAGAAATATAGAAGCATGAAACAGACTGTCGAATCTCAGAGGGAAGGCAGTGGTGGGTGGGTGGGGAGAGATCAACCAAAGAACTTGTATGCATATATGTATAGTCCTTAGACACAGACCATAGAGTGGTGGAGGCCTGGAGTGGAGGGATGGGACAGGTTAGAGGGGTCAATGGGGAGAAAAGGGAGACATATGTAATACTTGCAATTATAAAGATTTTTTAAAAAAAGAAAACAAGACACAAAATACTACAGTCATAAATCTCACTTCTCAAACTTCTGTGCCTCCACTTCATCAGTAAATTCAAGAAAATTCCATCATGAAAAACTCCAAACACAACACCTGCACTGTCTCATCAGAACCCAATAGGATGCCATGTCTCCCATGACAATGCATATTATCATTTCCTAAACGGTGTGTGAACCTTTGAACTCCCTGTAGACCATATATGCTTTTCATATTTTCAATCGCCATCAGGGCTTATTAAAATATTCACAATAAAACATTGCATTGATTACATAGAACTGAGACAAAACTGTGTAGTATAATAAATCTCATTTGATTTTAAAACCAATGTTTATTGATTTTTAGAGAAAAGGAGAGGGAGAGATAAAAACACCCATGAGAGAGAAACATCGGTAGGCTGCCTATTGCACGCTCCCTTCTGGGGATCAAACCCACAATCCGGGACATGCCAGGGAATTGAACTGTAATCTCTTAGTTCCTGGGTTGACGCTCAACCACTGAGCGACACCAGCCGGGCTCATTTTGACTCTAATTACTCCAGTGTGACCTTGGAAAAACTGTCTTGTCTCCTGATTCAACAAAAATGCAGTCAACATGTACAATAGAGTCCTGATGCCCTGTGGAACTCACAGTATTTCAGAGGATCCAAGAACTATAAAAAGATTATTTAATTCTAACAGAAACAATTATAATCACTACTACTATAGCAGAAAAAGAGAGGAGACTGGCTTTTAAACAGATTCTCCAGTAAAAGGCATGGAGTGAATGGAAGGCACAAAATATGGGGGTGGGGACATGTTCCTACTGAAACAAAATAAAAACTTAAATGAACCTAGAGTTTTGACATTCTAAATTATCAGGGGGTGGGAGGGAAGGTTGTGTGTAATCATCTAATTACATACAAATGACTGAGAAATAGGAAAAGTATAACAAGGTTAAAAATCAGACGAGTCTCATTACCCAAGGGACGTTTCTTTCCTACAATAAAGTGTGTTGCACAGGGCAAACTCTGTGTCTCCAAGGACATTTTCCCTAAGCTTTCATCATATTGTGCAGACTTACCTTATTTATGACCGTTAATGCTATATCTAATTACTAGAAGCCCAGTGCACGAAATTCGTGCAATTGGGGAGGGGTCCCCTCAGCCCAGCCTGCGCCCTCTCGCAGTCCACGAGCCGTCAGGGGATGTCCGACTGACAGCCTAGGCCTGCTCCCTGTGGGGAGCGGGCCTAAGCCAGCAGTTGGGACACCCTTAGTGCTGCCATGGAGGCAGGAGAGGCTCCCACCAGGGCCACTATGCTAGCCAGCCGTGAGCCCAGCTCAGGGCTTCTGGCTGAGCAGCCCTCCCCCTGTGGGAGCACACTGACCACCAGGGGCCCTGGTGGTCTGTGCACGCCATAACGACCAGTCATTCCGCCATTGGTTCGATTTGCATATTAGCCTTTTATTATATAGGATTCTCTCTCTTCCTTTCTCCTCTTCTGTATCTACATTATCAATAGTCTTTGTAGACCATACCACCATCACTTTCCACCCCACCTTATTGGCCCAATTTGTTTGCCCAGCTTTTATTCTGGCTCTCCTTCAGCCAAGTCTCCATGAGTAAAATTCTCTTCTAAAACATAAATTAGATCACATCACTATGTGGCCCAAGCCTTTGCATTTTTTATTTCATGAACAAAAGTTTTAACTATTTGTCAGGGCATAGGTTCTCTACATTGCTCCCAGTAAGGAGAAAATTAGTTGGAGGTGGGAGTAGGAGAGGGCAAAAATCTTAAACTTTAATCCCTTATGTTTAAAGCATAGATAAAGGATACAACTATGAAACTGAAACAGCTGTCTGTGGTGTTAATATTTCATTAGAGAATTGGGTCAATTAGAAAGAAAAAAGATTTGAGAAATACTTGCCATGTTCACTCAATTCCAGACACATTAGACATTTTCCTCTTCCTTGTATTATATGGTAATCCCCTCACACTGAACTGGGTTGAATTCAACACCTCCAACTTTGCAAGTCCCTCCTTTTGATCCTCCAGATATCAACTCAAATGTCTCCTCAGAGGGGCCTCCCAGACCATCCTACCTAAATGAATGTATTTGTTTTCCCAAACCACAGTAATACCAGTAGATATTCCCAGTGCCTAGAACAGTCCCTAGTATTGTTACAGTATGTGCTCAATAAATACTTGTTAGTAAACATAGTACTAGTAAGTACAACATATGAAGAAAAATGTTTATTCTCTGTTCGTAACTTGGAGATAACATTCACAATTACAATGAACATTCAAGTATAAGATGGAGATTTGTTTTTCAAATAGCCAACTGCACTCCTTCAAGTCCTTAGGTATAAATGTATTCATTATTGTTGTAAGTTTAACTAGCCTAAGATACAATTTTTTTAATTAAACATCATTTCAATTTGCTACGAAGACTTCAAATTAATGTAATAATTCACGGAAATAACAAACCACAATTCACTGGGCATGAACACAAGTGTTCAGTGGTCCAGAAATACTAAATGGAAAGTTCTGGAAATAAACACATGCATGGGTTGGGGGCTCAATCCCCAGTGGGGGGCATGGAGGAGACAGCCGATCAATGATTCCCTCATATCATTGATGTTTCTCTCTCCGTTCTTCTCTGAAATAAATATATATATATATTTTTTAAAACAAACAAACCCTGCAACCACGGTTATGTACCTTTGACCAGGGATCGTACTGCGACGCTCTGATGTGCACTAACCATTTAGCAACATCAGCTAGGGTGATGCACTATTCTAAGTAGCATGATGAAATCTCATGCCATCCCACTCCATCCCTCTGGAACGTGATTCATCTTTGTCCTACATATACCTGGTTGTATATGCTCCCCGCCCACTGGCAGCTGCCTAGGTTATCAGTTCACCTGTTGAGGAATCCCAGGAACACTAATACATGTGTTCAAGTAACACTTATTTTACTTAATAATGGCCCCAAGGTGCAAAATCAGTGATGCTGGCAATTCAGAAAGGCCACAGATAAACCATCAAGTGCTTCCTTTGAGTGAAAGATGAGTGTACTATACAATAAGATTACTTTGAGACCATGTTCACATGTCTTTGATTAATCTCTTACTGTGCCTAATTTAGAAATTAAACTTTATCATAGGTATATATGTTTAGGAAAAAACATAGTATATGTAGGGTTCAGTACTATCCACAATTTCAAGCATCCACTGGGGGCCATTTGGTCACAGCAATGTTAATAATACCCATTTCCCATTGCTGGAGAATTGGAGAATTTTTTATATGGAAGATTTCTGAATTTGAGCCTAATGCCCTCCTTTTCAATCACAAAAGTAAATTAAGCCATTATTGAACTCATAGTAGTACCTGATAAAGCAAAATGTTAATGATCATCATGCTATTTAAAAACACAAACATAGCCCTGGCCAGTTTGGCTCAGTGGATGGAGCGTCAGCCTGCAGACTGAAGGGTCCTGGGTTCAATTCTGGTCAAGGGCACATGCCCAGGTTGCAGGCTCCATGCCCAGTAGGGGGCGTGCAAGAGGCAGCTGATGCATGATTCTCTCTCATCATTGATGTTTCTCTCTCTCCCTCTCCCTTCCTCTCCAAGGATACATACACACACACACACACACACACACACGTGTCCAATGCACAGATTCACGCACATTGAAAGAGAATTAGAATATTTTAATATTGCTATTTGCCCTTTCTCTATAATAGAAGTGTCAACCAAATTCACAATTGGCAATGCCAGATCGAAACACACATGTGACTGGCACCAGCGAGAGCTTTATATGTATTGCGCATGCACGAGTCAACTTAGCCTTTTATAGATATAAACTTGCATAATTAGACCTGCTTTCTGATTTAGCTAAACTTTTTCCAGCCCAGTGAAGCACCCCAACTTCTCTTTTGATGTAATTGTCAGCAACACAGCAGTAAATATCAACACGAAGCAGATTATTGTAGATCACGCAGGGAGAACAAAGGGTGAAATATTTAACTGTAACAGTGTTTGACTATATTCTGTGCAGTGAGAAAACCTAAAGTCATTTTCAAGGTCCACCATTTCTAACTTCATCTCAGTCGGGTCAAGTTTCTAAGCTTTCTAAATCTCCGTTTTCCGGCTAATGAAAAGAAAATAGGATGCCACCGAGTCTCCTATCTACCTACTCCAGGATTTCTGTGAGGACCAAATGAGGTGAGGCACGTGAAAACGCTTCACGAACATTTGGTTAAACTGTGCAATGTTTGCACCTGGCTATAAATATAAAGCAAGTCGTGTTCCCGGGCTGAAAAAACTCCAAGGAGGCTAGTTGTTAGGGAAAGGAAGCCAGGCGTCATTACCCAGCGCCCACAGTGACTGTTTCCGGGCTGGGCTATGAGCCACATTTGTGCCATGGGGTCTTGGCAGCATTGGCTGCGATTTGGTGGGGTGTCACTCCGGGGTGGTGGCGGGGCCTGTGTCCCACTTGGGGGAAGCCGAGTGTTGTTTGTCAGTGCCAGGTCCGTGGTGCCATTTATTTTTAAATGGCCAGTGTGCATCATGGCAACACCTGCGTTGAGCAGCTACCCACTGGTGGTCAGTGTACGTCATAGCTATTGGTTGACTGACACTTAGCCATACACACACACACACCTATATGTATCTATATACTAGTATATAAAAGGCTACTCGGCAAAGTGTCCCCTCTGGAGTTCAACCGTGAGCTAGATCACTTGCTATGATGTGCACTGACCACCAGGGGGCAGCACGGAATGGAGGGAGGACCCAGCCAACAGCTGGAAGGCAGGCCCCGACCCGAAGCAGGAAGGCCCCGATCACTAGCCAGGCCTAGGACTCTACCCATGTATGAATTTTGTGCACTGGGCCTCTAGTATATATACCAAACATGTAACTTTCTGAGATATTATTTACTAAAATCATATAATTTCTATACCTAATTTTTACTATTACCTGAAACAATCTTTTTAATCAATATCTGACCTTATTTACTTTATACATTTGGTTGGGAAATGCAAGGAACAAAGTTGTTTTCATTGTCCATGCTTATAATAGGCAGCATCATAAAAACTTTTAAGAAATTACTCACAAAGGTTGCCCCTGGATAGAGAAGCTGGGTAACTGGTGAACACACAGAGAAATTTACTTTCATTATGTACCAATTTGTATTTCTATATTTGTGTATCAGATAAACATTATTCAAAGAATTCAAAACTATAGTTTATGCATCAACAGTATTTGAAGGCTAGTTAATGTCCAATGATGTGATAAAAATTATTTCTATATCTCAAAGGATTTGAATGATGGCTATAAAATAGGCCCTATTTAGATAATTTTAAGTTTGAAAAATAAGAACAGTGGTAAGTCCATCTCTGTTATCCACATTTCCTCATGCTATCTTTGACCAAATACGAATAAAATAACCTCCAATAAATGCCATTTTTTAAAACATGCTTGCTTCTGTAACCAATGAATGTGACATCAACAGCCTTGTCTTTAGATGTTTAGGGGATATCTCAGCCTCCAGCCCTATATAAATTTTGCATTGGTGAACTACTTGTCATACTTTCATTTATCCATTATTGCTTACTTTGTTGATGACATTACAAATTCTTGAGCCAAGACCTTTTCCTAAGCACCACTTTCTGTGCTCAAGAACCTGATGTCACAAGGACCTGACTGATGCCTTCCATCCTGATCCTGCTGCCCGAACTACTCCTAAAAGGTGGCAGAACCAAAAGTGCCTGCCATTTCCTCAGCACCCATCATCCCCGCCCTGGCCGGGATGGCTCAGGGGACAGAGCGCCGGCCTGCGGACTCAAGGGTCCCGGGTTCGATTCCGGTCAGGGGCATGTGCCTTGGTTGCGGGCACATCCCCAGTAGGGGGTGTGCAGGAGGCAGCTGATCGATGTTTCTCTCTCATCGGTGTTTCTAACTCTCTATCCCTGTCCCTTCCTCTCTGTAAAAAAATCAATAAAATATATATATTTTTAAAAAACACCAATCATCCCTGCCTTATTTCCTCCACATAACCCTCCCACATCCAACTAACCACCATGTCCTAATATTTTCATGATCAATATATCTTGATTTCTACTTTTCCTCTCCAATCCTAACACCACGTATCAACTGCTTCCCCTTCTACATTCTGGCTTACTATAAATGCATTCTTCCCAGAAATGTATTGCTCTGCTCTCCTTTGAAAAAACTCCTGGTAGCTCATCATGGAATAAGATCTGGTCCCTTTGTCCAGTCTCATTTCAGGTAGGTAACTACAGCTTCATGCACATTTATCAAAATCCAGCGTCATTCATAATGGCTCCTCTCTGATAGCACCTGCTACCAAACAAGTTATAACTCTACCGGCCATTGTGGCTAAGAGGTTGAACATCAACCCATGAATCTTGAGGTTACTGGCACATGCCCAGGTTGTGGAGGAGATCCCCAGTAGGGGACGTGCAGGAGGCAACCAATTGATGATGTTTCTCTCTCATCAATGTTTCTACCTCTCCATCTCTCCCCCTTCCTCTCTCTAGAAATCAAGAAAAACATTTTACAAAAAAAGATAACACATCTTAAAGATGATTTGTACATTAAGGTACTCACCCCTATTGTACTAAATAGCCTTCTAACCCTCCGCACCCAAGAACATTTTCACGCATTCTATGCAAGTTCCCCCCAATTGGTTTATCTTATACACACTTTTCTCTGAACTCCTTATCACACTCAATTTTGTACAACAGGCTTCATTTGTCAAGTCACCAAATTTATCAGCACTGCTACGGATCTGGACACAGAGCCAGTGATTTTTTTTCAAATGGGTAATGGGTACTAGATAACCAATTACATGATGCTTTAATAAGCCACCCACACAAAATGCATTCGTAGTAACAGGAATCCAAGATTTATTGTGTCCCCCTGTACTTTCTTGAATTTTTCCTTCCTTTCTGTCCACTTCCCAATCCTTGAAATGTGGTGCAAGATAAATTATTAAGAGGTGTATCCTTTGCTTTTCCCTTTGGGCTTTTGCTGCATTGGATTGTAACGGCTGTGTTGTATTCTCACCTCTATCTCTGAGTGTGGAATTGCTCAAGAAGAAAAGCACCTTGTACCCAACTCATATTGGCTGCCTTAGTTGTAAATGAAGGAAATACTTACTGAATGGAGCTCATATTCCAGGTCACCCATACCTACTATAGAACTACTTAGTCATTTATAACTGATGACCACTTCTGGTGTATGTTAACCTACACTATTTCCAAATATGACAATGCTATAATCCTTTACAATTAATTCATGTGCCCTTTACATTGTTTTTAAACTGTTTTATTGACCAAATACAGTGTTAGTATATAGTAAAGTATCATGTGACAGCAACAAACCAAGTGCATTAAATTAACACTTTAACACCTTAGTTACTTTTAACAATGTAGTAAAAGTTTTTAAAGCAGAACTCATTGTAGTACTGGTACCCATGCTAGTGTATGTGTGCATACTTATGTACTATGCAAAAGAAATTAACTATTAAAGGATAAACAGTAAAGAATTATAGTTAACTGTCAAAATGAATCCAAGTCTTGAAAAATAATTCAGCCAAGAGCACATGGAGTCTATAAGAGCACTGGAATCCTAAGAGATTTGTTTTTGTTGCTGTTATTCTACACAGCATCAGCTCAGATTAGAGCAGAGAAAGGCAGGCCTCCAGAGGGAAGTGTGTAATACCAAGAGGAGCTAAATAAAGATAGGATGATGAAGGGCATGGAAAATTAAGGAAATGGTAGAGGTATTGATGCTGGGTAAAAAATTTTATGACAAACTTACACAAATGGGTTCAACCAGCTAATTAATGGTCTTCAAAACTAATCCTTTCACTCTCTCTAAAAAAATCAATAGAAAAATACCCATTGGGGGGAGTATTAAGAAAAACCAAACAAACAATCCTCTTTCCACCCTATTAAGTATAAAGATAGAAATTTCAGCATGACTTGAGTAAATGAATGTATTAAAATATATTTATATTTCATATACTATATATTAGCTATATAGAAACAAGCTATATTAGAACTTTGGCTAACCTGACTTGATTCCATTTGTCCTCCAAAAGAAGTTAGATGATACCACTGTAACAAGTTATTACCCAAAACATGGTGGCACTCCAATTCTTACTGACCTGCTCATACTAATTTGCATTCATTGTAACATATATAGCTCAGGATACTTACACGAACATGCTAAATATCGTATATAATAAAAGCCTAATATGCTAAGTGTCCAGTGGTCCATTCAATCAGTCAAATCATAATATGCTAATGATATGCTAAGGATGCTCAATTGCTCACTATGACATGCACTGACCACCAGGGGGCAGTCAACTGGTCAACCAGTCACTATGATGTGTACTGACCACCAGGGGGCAGAGGCTCCAACTGGTAGGTTAGCTTGCTGCTGGGGTCCAGCAGATCAGGACTGGGCAAGATGGGCCCGACATGTCCTGGAGCCCTCCCGCGGTCCCTCCCGCGTCCCTCCCTGGCCCCAATTGTGCACCAGTGGGGTCCCTTGGCCTGACCTGCACCCTCTCGCAATCCGGGACCCCCTTAGGGGATGATGGACAGCGGGATTTGGCCCGATCACACAGGCCAGGCAGAGGGACCCCACTGGTACACGAATTTGTGCACGGGGCCTCTAGTACTTAATAAAAAAAAAACTAAAAACATAGGAACTTCAGTAATGTCTACCCAATCACTAAGAAAATCTTAATTTAACCTGTCCTCTTAGAAACATCCTCTCTAATAAAATGGTAATATGCAAATTAACCATCACTCCGCTACATAAGCCATGCCCACCAGCCAAGCCACACCCACCAGCCAATCAGGGCGAGTATGCAAATTAACCCCAGCCAAGATGGCTACAGTCACAGAGAGCAAGGTTTCCCAGGTAACAGAGCAAGCCAAGCTTTCCATAGCCGTTGCAGGCCTAAGCCTCCACTCAGGCTACAAAGTTTCAATTATTAAAGGTAAACAAATTCAAACAAATGGCGGCAGATTGGAGCTTGAGAGAGCAGGCCAGGGTTGCCGGCGGCAATAGGAGAAGCAAAGCTTTCTGCACACCCTGGCCAGGCTCACCCTCTTAAGGCTACAAAGTTTCAATTGTAGAAGGTGAATTAACTGCCACAGAAATGGCTGCCGCCCTGGAGGGAACAGAAGACTTGGCTCCGCTCCAGGCTACAAAGTTTCAATTGTGGAAGGAAAATAAATTCCAGATACCTGGGCCTCCACTTGGGTCGCCAGGGGGTGTGGCCGGCCTGCAAACCACCACAGGCCCCTCGCTCAGGCCGCCCCACGGGAACCAAGGGAACCCCACCCTGATTCGGGACACCCTTCAGGGCAAACCAGCTGGCCCCCACCGTGCACCAGGCCTCTATCCTATCTAATAAAAGAGTAATATACAGATTGACCATCACTGCAACACACAATATAGCTGCCCCCATGTGGTCAAAGATCCTGCCCCCATGTGGACACAAGATGGCCACTACAAGATGGCCAGCAGGAGAGGGCAGTTGGGAGGCACCCGGCCTGTAAGGGAGGGCAGTTGGAGGTGATCAACCCTGCAGGAGAGGGCAGTTAGGGGTGACCAGGCTGGCAGAGGAGGGAAGTTGGGGGCAAACAGGCTGGCAGGGGAGCAATTAAGCATCAACCAGGCTGGCAGCGGAATGGTTAGGGGGTGATCAGGCTGGCAGGCAGAAGCGGTTAGGGGCAATCAGGAAGGCAGGCAGGTGAGCAGTTGGGAGCCAGCAGTCCTGGATTGTGAGAGGGATGTCCGACTGCCCTCCAGGAGTCCCAGATTAGAGAGGGTACAGGCTGGGCTGAGGGACAACCCCCCTCCATGCACGAATTTCGTGCACCGGGCTTCTAGTTTCAAATAATTTTAGAGGCAATCTTGAGAAACTAACAATGCTTATTTCATAGGTAATTTAAAAAAACTCTACAATCCATCCAATTGAACAGTGAAAAATTTAAACTTAAAGACCATAATAAAGGCAGCAAGATAAAACAGGACAGGTGGAAGGGCAGTCACATTTAAGAACCTCTTAGAATGTTAGAATTATCCACTCTCAAATTGGAACTATTAACACAAAAAAAACAAGTCAGAGAAATGTTTATTCAAACTAAGCATTACATGCTTTTCATCCTCCCAGTATTTATGCAAAATGATTTTTCAATGATTTTTGGTGCAATAGTCAACTTATGTATAAAGCCTCTGAAAGGATTAGGTGTACCCTTTATAACAACATACAAGGTTTACTGAATTATTTCTCTTGGATACCTTAATCACTTTGTCATTTTAAAGTTCAATTACTAGGAGGGTTACCATCATTAGACCTTCAGTGTCTGTACAAGTGTATATGATGATCACATAGAAGTATATACAGATAGCCAAATCAATGAGAAGTTATTGCATTTTAATGAGACGGTTCTGAACATTTCCTGATAAGTTACTCTTAACTGCTAACCTACCCCACTTTTGCTGCTTCTGATCATCTCTTCAATGTACACCCATGTAAGATAAAAGAGGAAAAAAATACGTAATCTTTTAAAACCAGCAGTCTTCATTTTACACTCAATTAGAAAAAAATTACTTTCCTAATGAGAACTACGAGTAAAATTTAGATATTTCAGGCAAGCATTTTAGACTTACTATAGTTCCTCTATTCTCCTTGCTTGGGGTTCCACCAACACCAAACATTGTATCAGTATAGCCAATACAAAAAAGATATTCTGTGATTCTAAAGTTTAAAAATTTAAACAAACCCTGAGATTATTGTTCCAATTGATAAGAACTTGTCTTCTGCTTATCCCCTCTCCAGCCTCAGACAAAGAGGTCTGGACTTCCATCCATTATCCCAAATTACTCCCTTTACATATTCACTCTCTCTCCACTTCTTAGTACTTTCTTTTTAGACATATCTCTATTTATACATATGTAGGAGTACATATCCCAATTTTATTAAAAACTGGACTCATATTCTCTGTTGGCTCTTCTTGCTCTGTCACAAACATGCAGTTGTCTGAGAATTCGTTGTTTCCCATAATTTCTCCTGCCACCCACCAGAGTCCAAGCTCAAAGATGGGGAGCAATTCTAAAGAGTTGACATAAGAATGCTCAATAACTAATGAATAAATAAGCCATCTGCAATTCTTATCCACACACTTCCAACTGGTAGTGAAAACAATAAATCTGTGCCATTACTCTGTATTTTTCTCCTGGATTTTCCTTCAGCCTGGGTAAAAAAATACTGCCAAACATTGTGCTATGATACTGAGAACATTAATAAAAGATTAATAAAATGTGGGCACAAAAAGTAAATATCACATACTGACAAAGTGACAAGAATGAGAAGAGATGGTATGTCCTTCTACTGGGGAGCTCTTTCTTTAGAAACCTACCAAAATACCTGGGGAGACAGAGGGACCACCTGAGTATTTAGGGAGCAAGGAATGAAAGGTGTATGAGGCTGGAAAGTCCCACTGAGAGCAGATCAAATAAAGGCCTGTGCCCTGCGATGTAGCTGGGTTCCGATACGGACAGGAAGCGGCTGCATCTGAAGGGCAGGAACAATGATCTCATCCACATTTCTAAAGGAAGCAGCCGATATTACTCGGAGAATAAATTGCAAGAGCAAAAGTAAAAGCAGGACCAGTCAGGGCACCAGTCACCTTCAGCAATACCCAGTGGTGCCCTGAGAGAGAACGCTTTTACCAGGCAAACAGGTTGTCTAGTTTTTAAAATCCCAACAACCATAGGTATTCAAAACCAAAATATATAAAATCCAACAGATTCCAACATCCATCTTCTTCACCCTCAGGCCATCACCCACACCCCAACCACAATGTTGAATATACTTACCTTCCATGTCTGTTAGTGGTATCACCATCACTCCACCACTCAAACCAGAAACTCCCAGACCACTGCATTTCCCTGTCCCCCATCTACACACCAATAAAAATGTTAAATTCATTTTACTTCTGAATTATTCCTGTCTGGAATCTGAGCAAACCTGACACTCAATATTCTTTCAAATATCACATTGGGGATGGCGCAGTCAATCGATGTTCTATGTCAGTGGTCGGCAAACTGCGGCTCGCAAGCCACATTCGACTCTTTGGCCCCTTGAGTGTGGCTCTTCCACAAAATACCACGTGCAAGCACGCACGTACAGTGCAATTGAAACTTCGTGGCCCATGCGCAGAAGTTGGTTTTTGGCTCTCAAAAGAAATTTCAATCGTTGTACTGTAGATATTTGGCTCTGTTGACTAATGAGTTTGCCGACCACTGTTCTATGTGGTCCCTCTGCTTTCCATTTCCTCCAGTTACTCTTGTATTTAAAGTAACTGACCTAACTCCTAGTTACCTAAAAGATAAAGCGCAAAACTCCTTAACTTAGATCAATCACAGTTTACCTAAACTTTCTGCCTTCTCCCCAGCACGTTCTTATTAACCTTTAACCACACACTCCCTACCCTCCCTCAAAAAAAAAAAAAATTATTTTTAAATCAGTAACTGGCAAGTACATACTCACCTTTAAGATCTGCTCAAAATTTATCTAACTGAAGTCTTCCCAACATAGGTATATATTTGTGTATGTTTTCAGAGCATTTGCAATTCCCTTCATTACAACAAAATGGTCAGTATGCTTACAGCTCTACAGATACTCAATAGACTCCAAATCCCAAGAGCGCAGGGACCACATTTTGTTCATTTTTGTCTTATCATTAGTAAACATCATCTGTCCTACAGTTGGTGTCATTCATTCACTGAACAAACATTTAATAAAGACTTTCTAGAAAATGAAGATAAATCACTCAATGACAAATAAGATCCCTACTCTCTTAGAGCCGACATCCTGGAATGAAGTAAACAAATAAATAAATATGGAAACTTCACACAAAGGTTTTAAGAGAATTGTTTTTTTTAAAGAGACTCTTGCCGACAAAAATTTTTCAGGACTTATGTTTAAATATTTTATGAAGAGAGTACCAAGTAGATATAAAACACAAAGGAAAAGTAATATAAGTGAAAGTAGTAAAATGTAAGCTTAATATGTGCAATTATCTCCTGAGAACTGGGTGTTCCAATAACTCACTTGCACTTCTGCACAAGCACCAAGTAAATTGGTCTCATCCTAATGGTATGTACTTAACAAACTTTAAAGTTCAACCTCAAATTATTTATTTAAAATGATGATAAAAATAGCCCGGCCAGCATGGCTCAGTGACTGAGCATCAACCTATGAACCAGGAGGTCACAGTTCAATTCCTGGTCAGGGCACATGCCCGGGTTCTGAGTTCAATCCCTAGTGTGGGGTGTGCAGAAGGCAGCTGATCAATGACTCTCTCTCATCACTGATGTTTCTCTCTCTCTCTCCCTCTCCAATCCTCTCTGAAATAAAATACATATAGATATATTTTTAAAATAATAAATAGGTAGATATATAGATTGAAAATAAATGAATTATAATCACTACAGATCACGTAATGAGATTCTGGGATTACAATCATGCAAGGAAAAGATAAAAAGTTATTATTTTAAACCAGCACTACCCAAAAGAAAAGTGCAAACGTAAGAAATTTTAAATTTCTTAGAAGCTAAGTTAAAGGAGGTAAAAAGCAAGATAAAATTAGTGTATATATACTATTAAGTATACATATTTTATTTAAGCAATATAGTCAAAGTATTGCTTCAATATGTAATCATGTAAAAATTAAAAGATATTTCACATTCATTTCTTCATACCAAAACATTTGCAATTGTGTATATTTTACACCTCTAATTCAAGTGGTAAAATTTCTTTGATACTTGTAGAGTTCATTAAATTTAGATGCATACACCCATGTCATTCCAAGTTTGCTTACATTTGATAGCTGAATTTAAGTTAGTTAACAGTTACACTGGTCCTATTCCTAAGATTCAACAGCCACACATGGCCACCACACGGGATAACACTGCTCCCACAGTGCACTTTACTGCATCCACTTATATCACCACAGCTTTGTTTTGCCAGCAGACTAAAGTAAACAGAATGCTGCCCCTTTATCTCCTGAGAAAGGCAATTTCTAGTCCCCTTATCTAAAATAGATGCTGTCCTTTTCTCTACCCTTTTGACATTAAGTTATTTCAACTGTTAGTCGCTCTTCGCCCCTGCAGATCTAGAACACATGTGCCACAGGGAACTGAGGGTTGGTCTCCTTTATGCATAGCTATATCTTAAGTGTCCAGACTGCAAGAAATTAAGTCTATATAGGAATTGTAGAAAACCAGTACTGAGCATTTCAAATATTGCTAAAACTACCTTTCCCCACCCCTGTATTTGATATATATGATTCTTATATGGCCTATAAAAAAGAAGTACAAGCCCTGGCCAGCAGTTCAGTAGTTAAGCATAAGCCCACACACAGAGGGTCTCCAGTTGGATTCCCAGTCAAGGGCAAATACCAGGGTTTTGGGTTCCTTCCCCGCCCCTAGTGTCCCTCACACATTCATATTTCTCTCTCCTCTCTCTTCTCTCCTCCTTCCCTTCTCTAAAAATCAATGGGAAAAAATATCCTCCAATGAGGATAAAAAATTTTAAAAAGCATGACTAGAAACTGATTGTGACAGATAGCTTTCTTCCATATTGATCAATTGGGAAATAATCCAAATTGAGATCTGTAGTTTTAATCAACCTATGGAATACCTCATGGGTCTAAGAGATCATAATATGACACATTATACTTTAATTTTACCTTACCTCTAACACTTGTAGCACAAATACTAGGACGTAGATTAAACTTAATCTTCCTAAAATAAAAGCACATTATATTTATTGCAAGGCAGGAACATCTGAATACGTATATTCCATATACTTCCCACCCACCCCCAAACTTGGAGTATGTAATTTTCCAAAAACTTCGGATCTTCCTCGTACTAATATTTTAAAAGCATTAATGGCTCCAGGTATATATACAGATAAGAAACAAAACAAAAACAAAAACAAAAAACCCAAGGTCTTTTTAAATTTTCCGAGTTAATCATCATGCATAAATCTAAATAGTGGCAATAGTTCACATATAAATTTAAAACTTTAATGTCTAGTAGGGTAAAAGTCGGGCTATTATCACATAAAAATGTATGGGAGGAGGAAAAACAAAGAGTATAGGGAAACCAAATGAGAAACTCAAAATTCATTATATTTTTCTGCATTCACGTGCCTAAAAATAAAGTTAAGCACTAACTTCTGTAGAGAGATGACTAACTCATTGTAATCACAGGATTTCAAATAATTTCTTGATTGGAATAATTGAACAGAAAAATAAATCTATCAAGAACCTAGCCTCATACATTTTTTTAGTAGATGAAACAACTTTTTTACTCTCGTTAGCCTTCATAAGAACTGCTCAGTTGGAAAACAGGTTAAGAAGCCCCTATGGTAAAGCTGACTCCAAGTCCTGGGCTAGAAGCAGCAAGGAATCTTGACTCCTTGATTTAAAAAATGAGGGAGAGGTGGGCTGGTGCAAAGTTGAAATATAAAAGGATTGATAAGAGGACTTCCTTGATCACAGAGCCAAACACATTTCTACCTCACACAAAAAATACAAAAAGCTTGGACAAGTAAACTTCCTGGGAAATTGAAAGCACACTAAGTAAGCTATGATAGTCTTTGGGAAGCAGGAGAGGCACACAGATGACATCTAGATTAAAATCCTATATAATAAAAGGCTAATATACAAATCAACCAAATGGCAGAACGACCGGTCACTATGACACACGCTGGCCACCAGGGGGCAGACGCTCAATGCAGGAGCTGCCCCCTGCTGGTCAGTGTGCTTCCATAGGGGAAGCACCGCTCAGCCAGAAGTCGGACTCACAGCTGGTGAGCACAGTGGCGCTAGCAGGAGCCTCTCCAACCTCCGCTGCAGGCACATGGTAAGGAGCGAGGGGTCCTAGACTACGAGAGCGCCGGACAGGCTGAGGGACCCGTCTCCAGTGCACCGGGCCTCTAGTTAGAAATAAGTATCTATACTTGCTTCTTATGTAGAGCTATTCTTAGCAGACATCTACCACAATGTTCTAGAAACTACCTACTGAGATAATTTAGAAGGCTGCAAATCAGGTGACTTTCTTAAAAACTATATTATCAAAAATTTTTGGAAGAAACTACTGTCAATATAGCAGCTAAGCACTTTAATATATTGCATAATTTAAAACATATTGAATTGCATCTGTATGTAGTACAATCCTTATAAGGTCTGACAAGCAGCCTGTAACTTTTTACCATAAAACCACTTAATTCCCATTTATTGAACTCCTCAGAGGGCATTCCTTTCTAAAGTGATTAACAAAGATAAAATGGTTCAGGCCATCACTTAATCTATCAAAATGGTATATTTTCCAAGATGGTAAGTTATAACCCCTTTATAAAATTTTCAAAATGCACTTTATTACCTCTTGACTTAACTAGGCTTGTGAACACAAGAAAATCCTATTTCTACAAAGGCAATGATACTGTCTAGTCAAAAGTAATGGAGTTTGTGTAATACTTGTTAGGTGGCAATAGCTGGAAGAGTTGGGGGCAGGGGCGGGGTGCTGTCTATGAATTGCCAGGAATTCTAGACAATGTCAAAGGAAGAAACATTCAAAAGTAGATAATTTTTTGAGTTATTTGAGCCAAACTGTCAACAATTGCCAGGAAGCTAAATCTCAACAGATTAGGGTAATGCTCCAGAGAATGGCAGTTTTGCACCTTATTTTATACATGACAATAAAGAGAAGATGCAAGTGCATTACATGAAATCCACTGATGATAGATTGGGGAGGTGGGAGAAAACAAAGCAGGGGAAACCTCTGGGATTGGATGAAAAGGTAAAATGATAGACACATCTTTAACACTGAGAGGATTTAAGGTCTCTGGCCTGGTGAACTGGTTGTATCCTGAGAGGTCTGGAAAAGGGGAAGTTACCTTGACATCCCAAAGGAATTTTATCCTGGATGCAAAAAACAATAGACAGGCTTAAAGATAGACCTCTGCTGGGAAGATTCTGCCTAGGACATGACGACCTGCCATAAACTTTTAGTTAAAAGGTTTTAAATTCAGACCATCTTTTGTGGTTACTTTAGGTCAAGCATGTAAAACTCATGGCCCGTGGATTGCATGCAGCCCACAATGAATATTTTTGCGGCCCAGCCAATGTAACAGTATGTAAGAAATGTTTTAATAAAAATTTTGTAACTTAATTTTTACAATATCCTGTTATACATAATTAACAACGAACTACAGCGTTCGCTAATGACTGATTACTATAATTGTGTTGCATTCATTTCCCTTATGCGCCTTATGTGCAGGAGCACCATTTCTCTCCACTAATACCAGCAGCGAATCTTTTAGCAGCTGACTGCCACGTCATTAGTCTTGGACTGACTTGTTTGGTGTTCATAACAGGAACTATTTCACTTTCGGAGAACAAGCAAAGTAAGTTTATTTGCATTACGCTTATTACTTTGTGCAATTGTTCAGTGTCTGGTAAGTTAGTGTACAAGGAAAGAATATTTTTATTAAAATGTTCTATTAGCCGAAACCAGTTTGGCTCAGTGGATAGAGCGTCGGTCTGAGGACTGGAAGGTCCCAGGTTCGATTCCGGTGAAGGGCATGTACCTTGGTTGCGGGCACATCCCCAGTAGGAGGTGTGCAGGAGGCAGCTGGTTGATGTCTCTCTCTCTTCGATGTTTCTAACTCTCTATCCCTCTCCCTTCCTCTCTGTGAAAAATCAATAAAATATATATTTTAAAAAAAATGTTCTATTATTTTAACCATCACTCATTTCAGTCCTTCGCATTCAACATGTCTCTATCGAAATAAACCTACATTTCCATGAAAATTGAAGCTTTTGTTTTTTTTGTGACCCACATAAACTTAAACCTTATTTGGCCCATGTTAGCCTTTGAGTTTGACATGCTTGCTTTAGGTCTCTGAGTTTGCAAGGCTGTTATGCAGGCATTCCCTGAGCTTCTCAGGTTAGCATGTGGCCCCTTTTTGTCTAAAACAACACACAATATACCAGGATAGTTATTATGCAACAAAATCAACCAACAAAAACATTGCCTATTTTGAGTAACACCAGAACAGAGGTTCTCAAAGGTCCCTAACCCTATTATCAGTATCACTGGGAACTTGTTAAAAATGTACATTATTCAGCCCCCTTTGGGACCTGCTGAATGAGAAACTACTGGGTAGAGCCCAGAAGGCTATTTTTTAATGAGCCCTCCAGGGAATTCTGAGAGAACAAACAAGTTAGGGATTTTGTTCTCCCGCTGCTTTTCTATCAGCCCTAGGAAAGGATCCAGTCATACAATAGGACCCCTTGGTAAATACTAGTACAATCAATAAATGCATAAAGGGAAGTTCTGAATGGCATGGCTACCCCAAAAATTCTATATGGCTGAGAAAGTATCACTTTGTACACAATTACTCCAATTATTATGATAAGTTTGCCCAACTATTGGCTCCATAGTGATCCTAATGTTTAAAATATTCTAACCAAGTCCAAGAACATGTAAATATTCTAACCAAATTAAAGCATTAACATTATAATCACTCAGGAAGTTACTACTGCTTCCAAAACTAAAAAGGTCAGAAAGTATTAAGAGAATCACTTCGTGCGTGATTTACTTTTTCTCATTACATTTTAAAAAAAAGATATGTAAATCTAAGCAATGTCTCACATATACCAATTGACATTATCTAATAATCTGTATACCCTGGGGGAAAATTATTCTGGCAAAATATGCAATAAAATAAAATGTTCTCTATTTTCACATATAATATGGATAATTTGAAAAAAAAAACTTAATTAAGCACAGAAAATGTTATTCACCGTGATAAGGATTGTTTACACAGTTCTTCTAAAATCCAGAAACACTTAAAAATCTCACATTTACAAAAGTCCATCTGAGTGACAATCTGCATAAGAGATAGAACAAGGAAGACTATGTCCTGGAGATCCAGTCATAGATATAACATAAAACATAGTAAACCACTGTGGCTTTTTATTTAAGAGTCTGATACTACCTTAAATACATATATTTTCTACCTTAAATTGAGATGTATAATCTATACTAATAATAGAGTATATACAAATTGGTCAGCATGCCCTCATGCAATGACCAAACAGCAGGCTGCGTGGGGCGACCAGGCTGGCAGGGAGGAGCAGTGAGGGGCAAAGAGGCCGGTAGGGGGAGGCAGTTGGGGGCAACCAGGCCAGCAAGGGGAGGCAGTTGGGGGCGACCAGGCCAGAAGGGGGGCAGTGAGGGGTGACCAGGCTGGCAGGGGGGGATCAGTTAGGGGCGACCAGGCCTGCAGGAGGGGCAGTTAGGGGCGATCAGGCCAGCAGACAGAGGCAGTTAGGGGTGATCAGGCAGGCAGGCAGGCAGAGGCCGTTAGGAGCCAGCAGCCCTGGATTGTGAGAGGGATGTCCAACTGCCAGTTTAGGCTCGATTCCAGGGATCAGGCCTAGACCAGCAGTCGGACATCCCCCGAGGGGTCCCAGATTAGAGAGGGTGCAGGCTGGGCTGAGGGGACCCTCCCCCTGCCCTTTGCACAAATTTTGTGCACTGGGCCTCTAGTATATAATAAAAATGTGAAGTTTGAATCTATACTGACAACTTCAGAGCTAGAAACTAATTTTAGTATAAATATCAATTCAAAGTCTTCAACACTACAGATGACACACTTACTTATACAGAGCACTTAAGAAGTATATGGTCCACTTAAATTACTATTGACCTTTGTACTTAATAACAAAAACATTTCTTAACTATACTTTTTTAAAAATAAGGAAAATTGAATAGAAAAAGGTCAGATATTCAAACTAATTACATTTCTTTTTTTACCTAAATTTACTATTTTGAGTCTTAATTTTGACAGAGAAGGCGTCACATGAAATTTAGGTGACTGTATTTTATGAAAAAGAACTGAAATTTTATTTACAAGTATAAGCAGAATACCATTCTCTCCTAAAATTCAATGCTTTAACTCAGAGACAAATTAAATGGTAATGTTAACTTAAGATTTTTAAATGAACATAGTCAACAAAATATAGTATCCGTTGCAGAGGAAAGAGGCGTTGGTATATAGTAATTTGAGCAATAAAACAATATACTAGAAGATTTTTTTAAAATGGGAATTACAAACTCCAGCTACATTACTTTAAGGGATGCAGTATCCTCCACCTAGAATATATAGGCTTGTCTTACTGACAAGGAAAATTAAATATTATAAAACAAAGAAAGTACAGACTGCTAATCCTACCAGTTGAATCCTATCTAATAATAGACAAATATGCAAATTGACCATACCTCTGACACACCCACAAGCCACACCCACCATCCAATCAGAGCGAGTATGCAAATTAACCCAAACCAAGATGGCTACAGCCACAGAGAGCAAGGTTTCCTAGGTAACAGAGGAAGCCAAGCTTTCCGCCTGCCCTTGCCAGGCCTAAGCCTCCACTCAAGCTACAAAGTTTCAATTATAGAAGGAAAAAAAATTCAAATAAATGGCGGCAGAATGGAGCTTGAGAGAGCAGGCCAGGGTTGCCGCCGGCAACAGGGGAAGCAAAGCTTTGCGCACACCCTGGCCGGGCCCACCCACTTAAGGCAACAAAGTTTCAATTATAACCCCAACACAAATGGCTACCGGCCTTGGAGGGAGCCCCAGGCTTTGGCTCTGCTCCAGGCTACAAAGTTTCAATTGTAGAAGGAAAATAAATTCCAGATACCAGGGCCTCCGCTTGCGTTGCCAGGGGGTGTGGCCGGCTTGCAAACCACCACAGGCCTCTCGCTCAGACCGCCCCACACCCCAAGGGAACCCCCACCTGATCCAGGACGCCCTTCAGGGCAAACCAGCTGGCCCCCACCCCTGTACCAGGCCTCTATCCTATCTCATAAAAGAGTAATATGCAGATTGATCATCACTGCAACACACAATATAGCTGCCCCCATGTGGACACAAGATGGCCACCACAAGATGGCCAGCAGGAGAGGGCAGTTGGGAGGCACCCAGCCTGCAAGAGAGGGCAGTTGAGAAGGACCAGGCCTGCAAGGGAGGGCAGTTGGAGGTGATCAACCCTGCAGGAGAGAGCAGTTAGGGGTAACCAGGCCGGCAGAGGAGGGAAGTTGGGGGCAAACAGGCTGGCAGCAGAGTGGTTAGGGGGTGATCAGGCTGGCAGGCAGAAGCAGTTAGGGGCAATCAGGAAGGCAGGCAGGCAAGCAGTTGGGAGCCAGCAGTCCTGGATTGTGAGAGGGATCCCAGATTGGAGAGGGTACAGGCTGGGCTGAGGGACAACCCCCCTCCATGCACGAATTTCGTGCACCGGGCCTCTAGTAAAAATATAATTGAATAATGCCTGGCTGGCTTGGCACAGTGGCTGATCGTCGACCTATAAACCAGAACGTCACTGTTCAATTCACAGTCAGGGCATAGGCCAGGGTTGCAGGCTCAATTCCCAGTGTGGGGCGTGCAGGAGGCAGTGCATCAATGACTCTGTCTCATCATTGATGTTTCTCTCTCTCTCCCGCTCGCTCCCTTCCTCTCTGAAATAAATAAAAATATATTTAAAGTATATATATAATTGAATAAGAAGTTTCAACCAAAAGGAAGTCCTAGATATTTATAATCTACACATTGTTTTATAGAGAAAGACATGTGGTCAAAAAATATTCCCAAAATAACATAGCACTCTGATTGGGCCTTTAAATATCCAGTCTTTTAAGATTCAAATGTCAACAATTAATACTGTTATAAGTAATCAAGGAAACAAATAAAAAATTTTAAGTATTTTCCCCACATTTAGAAGACAGTGCTTTGGGGGGGGGGGGGGAGAAGAGCTAATGAAGTACATAAATGCATATTTTAAACATCAGATATTATAAAAATAGTGAAGTTCTTTACTATTTCCCCAGAGTGACATTCCATAAATTATATGACCAGATTCAATTGGGAAACTGTATGCATATTTCATTTTACACAACTGGGGGAAAAATATGTAAAGTGAGCACATTAAAATTATTGATTTTTTTAAATTTAGCAATGAAAGATCGTGTAAAGAAAATACTGCTCGTTATGTTAAAAGTACTGTTTATTTTACTTAATGATCATTTCTTTACCATGAAATACAGCTTGAAACTTACTTTGAAATAGTAATGCCACTGTCTAAGAATATCTGTCTATGAAATAATCATAGGAAAACATTTACATCTAGGAGTTAGGTATGTGGGTGTTTACTAGCTTGTTCTTGAAATTGTGACTTTTTACATCATTACTACACTCTCAAATTTCAGGAATGTATTTTAACATATTATTAGCTATTGTAACAAAACTCTTCACACACAAAAAACATAAATACCACAGTACTCCCCAAGAAATTTACCGTTACTGGAAAAAAAAAATTAGTACCTTTTATTTTTGACTAGTCCCATTTGACTAAATTTCCAACCTTTTAAAGGTTTAAACATACACTTGATTACATTATTTCATAAAATATTTCCTTTCAATCACACATTTATGTTCTTTTCCCCATTCAGAATCTAGGTTGTAATTATCAACCTAATCCTCATTTTTAATTAATTAACTACTGATTACAGTAACATTTAGTAATTAAAGACTTTACACATAAACACCAAGTTACTGAAATATTCAAGTATGCTTCTGATTAAAACATGAAGGTATAAGTTTCCATTAGTATTTGAGAAACAAGATTTCAGTTACTGTCCTTACTGATAATTTCTATTAAGTCACAATTCCAACTAAACAATAATTTCTTCCCTAATATTATTGATAGAGTTTAAAAAAACAAATATTTAATCTCCTCCAATGAACACTCAGCACTTATTTAAAGAGAAAAATCCAAAAACTCAAGAAGGAATAACCAATTAAGCTTTATGAAATATAAGTGAACGTAGAATCCTTCAAATAAACTGTATCTCTCAAGAAAATGAATGCCTTTATTTTCATAATAAACAAAAACAGGGAAATTCTGAGAAAATACACTGCTGAAATAAAGCAATTAGAAAAATGAGTGTTCCTTTATTTTATGCATATTAATTACACATTAATAGTGTATGAAATCTAAATCCTGCAGACTTTAAACCGTGTTTCAAATCATGGCACAAAACATAATACTGTGATATTATAATACTAAAATTGTTTCATATTACCATTTTATGGAAATAATTATGGTAGCATATATAAACAAACTTACATATATTTTCATATCTACCACTTTTAAGCAAATACCATTGAAATATATTCACTGGTATACTAATTCACAAGAAAAAATATTGACTAATCCAGCCACAGGCACACTAAAAACTGAATAGCTAGGAGTTCACAGATGCTCCACTTGACTGTCTCCCAGAAGCTGACTGTTCCCGGGGTAAACTTGGTTAAGTACTGGAACAAGGATTTTCTTGATGCAGGGGAAAAGCTGTGCAGAACTCTTTTCTTGGAGCCAGAGCTGAGCCGGACACTAGAATGTTCAGCAGATTTGCACGTCTTTGTGCACTGGCTTTCAAATGTTCTTGAATGAATCTTACAGAATTCCACAGCCTTGGCCAAAGATAGCTTAGTATTAACATCAAAGGATAAAGTTTTTCCCAACATCAATTCTGCTTTGAAACAAAATACAAAGCTAAAAAATACTTAAGAATTATATGAAAAAAAATACCCATAGATGATAGGAAAGGTATAATGAGGTGCAATATATATTACTTTAAAATTTTAGCTAATGTTTAAATTCCTCACACTGAAATTAATATACAAAATTAAAACAAATGCCACTCGCTGCCAATATATATTCATGGAAAACAGCAATGAGAATAATCTTTATTATTTTACAATCTCTATGACTGCCAAAAAAAACAAAAGCCTGTGATTGGTGCAAATTTTAGAAAATAATTCCACCCATACTGTTGTATCTAAAAAATAGTACGTAAGAACATTTTAACTGGTACAAAAGAAGTCATCCCAGTTATACTTCACATCCAACTGTGTTTATGCAAGATTTTAAATTAAGCAAATTTATTTCTTTCCCAAGTATGCCCTCCAGCAAAAACAGAAACCATGCAGAAATAAATGGTAGTATTTACACGCCGTTCATTTTATAATAGTGCATTATTCTTCCAAAAGAAATGCTAAAGTATGATATGGTAACACTGAAAAGTTATGAAGAAAAAATATGCTGTGATCAATGGCTAATGTGTCAGATTTGCAGTTTAATTTAAAGATATGTTCCTTAAATGCAATTTTAAAACATGCATGGCTAAAAAACAAAATTTTAAACACAGCAAAGGCTTTCTTTTAAAATAAAAATTATAATGTCATAAAATCAGTTTTTCCCTAGTATTGAAAATCAAAATTCAAATTATATATTCAATAATAGAGAGATATATTATGATTCCACTGACTTTAGCCATTCTCAAGTTAATTCTGTTTTTTAAAATTAAACTTGTATTCCTTGGAGACAAACACACCTAGCCTGTCAGACAAGTTTTAGTGGAGACTTACCAACTCTAGGAAAATATTTACAACACTGCAGAGTCAACCATATTTAATATTTTTAGAAACTAACCTCAAGAAATGTCTTATTTCTTATAAATCATGCACCAAATCCTCACTTAGTATACAATCTAACAGTATTGTTTAATTTTAAAGAAAATTTAAAGGATAAGATCTAGATATTGACACCAAGTGGGAGGAAAGATAAATAAAAAATGAAAAAACACAAACATTATATCATAAGCAAGAGAGATTTGCCTTCAAACGGGTTTTTTTCCAATATTGAAAAGATTTATTTGAAAAAATCAGCACAGGACAAAGGTATCCTTAAGATTCCTCTTGGAATATCTGAATATTCAGATTCTATATGAAATCTGACAGGAACTCTGGTTTCACAGAACATGAATGGTTTACACAAATGTAAACTCCCAGGCCAGACCCCTTATTAACATTACCTTTCACTAAGCTGCTATCTTCAGTGCTACTTGCACAAACTAAAAAGCAGAAAATCCATTTTCATTTTCAGATGGCTGGATTAGTTAAAGCAATCAAAGTATTACTGTTACAGCCAAGTTCAGCAAAACTGTAAGAGAATACCACTAAAAACATTTGTAAATTATCCAAAATGATTTCTTTATTGAAGTAACTACATAGATTTCAACAGTACTATGGGATATTTATATTTAGCTAAGGTCACAAACACATTTTAACATTCACAATGATGAGCATCAGCATTACCATTCTAATCTACAAAGCTCATGAACAAAGAAAAATACAAAACCTCGTTTTACAAAGAAATACTTTAACATCTGCATACATTAACAATAAAACCATTCTTCCAAGGTAACAGGTTAAGTGTAAAGGCATACCACTGAATTCTTTTTCTCTAAATAGGAATGAAAGAATGTTTAATATCTACGACGCTTATTAGGGCCTTCAAAGTTGCCTGCTTGGCCTCCTCTACCAAAACCACCAGGACCACTACTAACAGGACCTACACCACTCATGGGTGCTTGAGGGGTTTCAGAACCTGTTCTACTACCCATAGGTGATCCCATCTGAGATGGTGGTCCTTGGGGAAATCTATCATTGTGCTAGAATACAACACAATAAATATGAAGTCCATTTGGAACACGCCAAATATAAGTGACAAGAAAAATTGGCAAAATCCCAAGTAGTGGTGTCATGAAGTTCAGCAGAAAGTCCAGCAGAATCAGGATCACACATAGAAGGAAGAAAGGAGCAATTTAATTAGTTACTATGTTTAAAAAAACAAAACATCCGAAGAGTTACATACTGCTATATAATGCCCCAATTTCATGAAGAACAAACTGATTTTAATGGAGCAAATGCCATCTTAAAAATCTCTAATCAATATTATAGTACTATTCTGGTACCTTTTTAAAAAAATGTTTATACTGCATGTAACTGTGGTGTATAAAAAATACTTTTAAAAAAAACATCAGAGATAAAACTGAGGAGTAGCATCATATTCAGAAAGTAAAAAGTTATGAAATCTTTGAGATGTTTTTTGAAAGACTATTATTGAGAAAATAAAGTTTTTAAAATCAACAATTTATTAGACATCTGAATCATATAGTTAGAAAAATTTCACAGTAATAACCACATATATTAATCTCCAAAGTTGAACAGACTCAAAACTCCAGTGTGAAAAAGACCGAAGACAGTATTTAAATAAAGTGTACAATTTCAGAGGGAGGGGTGGAAAAACTGGCCATTTATAGCACTTCAAAATTACTACTTATGATTATATTGCTACACAAAAATTTAAACAAGGTGTTACAAGTTTTTACTAGCTTTCAGATATTTTACTCTAAAATAAAACCTCCACTGAAGTTAACAAATACACTAATTACATTAAGCGCCATCTGATCATAGCACATATGACAGCACTGCCTCTTTATCTCCCTTTACACTCATTTTAAAAAACTGTTAGCATGTCTAATTTCCCCAAATTCATAAAAGATGGCATTTAAAGTAAATAAATTTAAAAAAATAAAGTAAATAAATTTTAAAATGCTAAAATATTGCATCCACCAATTCTAAGACACACATTCACTTTTAACACCTCTGAGACCAGGAAGAAGATACAGCTAATGGCATGTCTGAGTTTACTTTGCAGTGCTTTTTCTTTCTTAGCAGCAATGGCGCCTTAAGATTTTTGTAGTGGTTTTAAAACTAAATTTCCTTTTTAAAATATACAGTCAACCAATTTTCCTTTTCTAAATGGTACCTAGAAAAACCATTAACAAAAAACAAATGAGAAAATGTTTAACTAATATAAAGCTCATTTAAACAGTGATTTACTTTGAGGGAAATGAAACATGTATTAAATCTTGCTACTGATCTTCAAATGTAAGAATTATTACTGAAAAACATTTTTATAATAATGCACACAAAGATATCTTCACACTCTCAAACCAAGACATAAAACTGTCTACTTTTAACTTAGTAACAAATGTTAATTAGTAATTCTACAATGTAAGTTTAAAATTTTAAACTTATATTTACAAAAAATTGTTTTCACACGTACTGGAGTTCTGTCCCCCACCAAAGGTAAGGAGTCCACACAGGAAAAGAACACATAAAGTACTTGAATGCTGGTAAGAGGTGGATACAAATTAAAAGCACTGTAAAAACAACTGTAACATATGTGTTTGCTACATACTTAAGTACAAAGCATGACATGTATGGTAATCACAACTCTCTCAAGATACTTAAAAATTGCCTCATAGTTAACATACAACATCACAAGATTGCTTTTTCTTCATTGCATATTAATATTTACTGCCAAAACAAATCCCAAATTATCTTAAGTGTGAAGTTACCTTTGGAGCATAAGTATATATTATTGAATATAATCAAAATAATAGTTATGATACATTACCACTGCTCCATTATCTGGCATCATTGGAGTTCCCATATTTGCAGCTCCTTCTGGTCCCATGGCAGGACCAGGACCCATTGGTGGGCCAGGTATAGTTCCTCTGTTGTTCATATTCATACCCATCATTGGAGGAGGACCTTGGTTACCAGCAGGTGCTGGGCTAAACCCATCTACACAAAACAATCTATACTTAGAGCTGTCCTATCTTAGTTCAATAAACATTAAAAATGTAACAACAACAACAAAAAAGTAACAACACTTAGGCAATGTATACAGATGACATCATCAAAATCATTTTCCTTCTCTGAGAATGGAACACTTAGCTAACTACTCTGCAACAGAGTGTTACCTACACTAATAGAATTTTCATTCCAAAAACAGAAGTATATAAAACATGAGACAACTATCAATCACTTAAGAACATTTGAGACTGTAAAAGCTTGAGAATTAAAAAAAAAAAGTATGATTTCTATAGTTTGCTTTTTAACCAAATACTCCCTTTAGATGGTGGCTAAACTCTACCAGTTTAAATGAAAAGCAAAAGATTAGCACTTTGAAAACCATTTAATATTTTTAGTCATGACTAAAAATGTTATCATGTAAATTGCATTAATTTTGAGAGAATCCATTCCCTTAAATATATAATGTTCACTATAAGTAATCTCTTGACTTTTATAGTTACTGCACATCTCCAAAAATTATGAGGTACTGTTTTTTTAACTTTATGTAGAAATATGTGATCTAAACAAATTGAAATGACTCTCAACATGACAAAGCTTATTTTTAAAAGCCACTGCAACCAAATACAGACATAATATTAATACATTAGATTTTTAAATTTTTCAACACGTTGAAATTCTGCAAATGAGAACAAATTCTTAAGAAAGATGAAAACTACAATAGTGTTTGAGCTATAATACCACATTTATAATGGCCTCAAACACAGCATTTTTAGATACCTTACACAAATTTTTAATTTTTAAAGTACTGATATATTTATCATTAAAAATTCATAATAAAAACTGACTCAGCCTGGCTGTGGTGGCTCAGTGGATTAAGTGTCGTCTCAGGGACCAAGAAGTCCTGGGTTCTATTCCCAGTCAGGGTACATGCCCTGGTGGGTTCAACGCCCAGTAGGGGGCATGCAGGAGGCAGCCAATCAATGAGTCTCTCTCATCATTGATAGATATATATCAATAACAATATTTAAAAAATAAAAAAATGACTTTAACTTCGAGTTTTCTTCTAGTATTTCATTACGTAGGTCAATTTTATAACATCCTGAATTCAATTTCTCATAAACACATTATAACATGAGTTGAAGTTTTCATTAAAACTGACATGTCTAAATGGCTGAACACAAGGAACAGCTGCGAGAGAAAAGTCCTACTCCTTTATCTGTCCCTGACAACACACTATTGCTCTTTCTGAACCCAATCCTCAGGAATCTAACAACTTCTTAGGGAAGGAATTATTTCCTTAATCCATAAATGTTCTTCCTGATAAATCTATACTGTGACTAACCAAGAAATTCTACTCCCTAGCACAGTTATAAACAAAAAATTTTACTAGACTTCCAAAACATCTCTCACAATGGAAATGAGAAAGAATGAAGACATGAATCTGGGAGGAATCAATCTGACCTCAACTTTCGCAAAAACAACAGGTTATAGATCAGGGAGGGTTTTTTTAATAGAACAGAATTGTTACATCTAACTTGTGAGATTCAAATATAACTATGCTACTACAGGTATAGTAAAATAACTAAAAAATAGTATTTCCAACTATCAACAGTTGAAGTACAGTCTTATTTTTACTAATTACATCTTCTACCACACAGCTGTAATTAAACTGAACTTAACAAAATCTAAGCCCTGGCCATTGTAAGTCTGTTGGTTGGAGTATCGTCCCATGCACCTACGGGTCTTGGGCTCAGTATCGGATCAGGGCACACATCCAGGTTGCAGTTTGATCCCTGGTCAGGGCACATGCTGGGAGCAGCCTATGGATGTTTCCAACATAAATATCTCTCTCTCTCTCTCTCTCTCTCTCTCTCTCTCTCTCTCTCTCTCTCTCTCCCTCTCCCTCTCCCTCTCTCCCTCAAATCAGTTTGTAAAAGCTACAGAGTACATATTTAAAAAATAAAAATCTAAGGCCCTGGCCAGTTAGCTCAGTTGGTTAGAGCATCTGCCCAATATGCCAAGGCTGTGGGTTCAATCCCCAGTCGGGGCAAATACAAGAATCAATGAATGAATACATAACTAAGTGGAACAACAAACCAGTCTGTCTGTCTGTCTGTCTCTCTCTCTCTCCCCCTACCTCCTTACCTCCCTCCTCTCAAAAAAAAATTTTTAATTTAAAGATGCAAGAAATCTTAGAACTATTTGATCCCATGAAAAACAGTTTTGTAACCTATTTTCCACATGGTATGTACACTGGTAAACATACCAGAAAATCTATTGACACATTCCATCAATGTAACTTGACAGGATGTGAACTGACACCGGCAACAAAACTATATAATGATACACAACCCAGTAAATCATTAGGAGAAAGTGTCACGTTAAATCAAATGTAAAGAGGAAAAAATTACATGGGTTAGACTTTAGGAAGTTGAGTAAATGCTCAAATGTACCGTATTTTCCGGCGTATAAGATGACTTTTTAACCCAGGAAAATCTTCTCAAAAGTCGGGGGTCGTCTTATACGCCGGGGTGTCATCTTATAGGGCGGGTATATCCCAAACTCTATATTTTAACTGGGAAAAGTTGGGGGTCGTCTTATACGCCGGAAAATACGATAAATATGGTTCTCTGGTGAATAAAATGCCATAAAATTTGTGATGCTCTTAAATTCCTAACTAAATAAGGAATCTAAAGGCACAGTTTTATATTTCTTCTGATAAAGTTGCTAACCAAGCAGTCAGAATGTTTTTGTATCCCTGGAAACATCAGATATACTTCAAGTTTGGTTCTGATATTAATGACAATCTACTAATTAAAATGGCATTTCAAACCAAACTACAATCCATAAAATCACACTTATATTCTTAAAAGCACCTGGACCAACCCACAATTTACTCTGAAATAGACATAAATACTGAACTACTTTTACTTACTATATATACAACTGTGTTTCATAATTTACAATTAATTTACTCTGCTGATTACTTTGTGCCTCGATTGTATTAACTAACAATGGAGTTCATTATGGGTAAGGGCCATGTTTCATGCTTACTTTGCATACCAGAGATTCTCAGTTACTACTTTAGCAGGTAAGAAAAGTAACAAAGTGAACAGCAAGAAACGATTTTAGATGATCTAATTGGCAGTGGCAAAGAAACTGCCATGAGAGGAAGAAAGGAAGCTGATAATGCAAAATACTTGTATCACACATTAGAGGCTCTAAGATTTTTTTATTCCATATACTATGTAATCTAAGTACAATTTGGATTTGTTCAGTGGGTGTGCATGTTATGCATATTGAAATGTTAAGGTAATATAATTTTTACAACAATATGTACATGTGTGTTATGTAAAGATTTATATAACTTTTAAATGCGAGACACTTCAAAGTTAGTAACATGAAAAACTTCCACACTTACTTTTCCCTAGCTTACTTACTCAGTGCTATTTCCCTAAAAACATGGTTATAAGCCAACAAATATTAAAGATGTTATTATCATAGGCATTTTCTTAAAAACTTTATATCAACTCTTGCCCTGGCTGGTGTGGCTCAGTTGGTTGAGTGTGTTGACCCATGCACCAAATGGTCGCCAGTTTGATTCCTGGTCAGGGCACATGCCAGGGCTAAGGGCTTGATCCCCAGTAGGGTGCATAAGAGGCAGCCAGTAAATGTTTCTCACATGGATGTTTCTCTCTTTTCCTCTCTAACATCAATAAAAACATAATTTAAAACACACACATACACATAACTATATCAACTCTAAAGTTAGGTATTAACCTACATGTGTAAGACAACTCATTTCCTTCACAGTCATGTTTCCAAAGAGCATATTTCTGTGCACAATACGGCAAAATATTAAACACTTAGTAAAATAAATAAAAACAGCTACACAACACAAAGTTACAGAAAAGGTACCTTAAAATAGAAATTTCTAAGATACTCCCCAAAAGTTTAGATACTCTACAACTCAAAAACTACCAAATTTCCAAAGTAAAAAGGTCAATTTAAAGGCATGAAATTTGATTTTTGAAATATTATACCAGGCAATTAACTGAACAAGTTTCATATTGTATCAAAACCTGGTTACAGGTATTTTTTATTAAATCTGTTAATAGATAATACAGCCCGACTGGTGTGCCTCACTGGTTAAGCATCAACCCATGAACTAAGAGGTAGGTCACTGGTTCGATTCCAAGTCAGGGCACGTGCCCAAGTTGCAGCTTGATCCCCAATAAGGGGTGTGCAGGAGGCAGCCAATTGATGTTTCTCTCTTTTCAATATTTCCATCTTTCTATCCCTCTCCCTTCCTCTCTAAAAAAATATAAAAACATATTTAATAAAAATAAAAAAACAAAAGATACTGCCTATTTTAGCTTTCAAATAAACAAAATGAAAAAGTTCTCCCTAGGCATATATTTTTAAATATACTTGTATCTTTTAATTTCATAAATGTAAGAGATTTCATCATTAAAATGTTGATTCCAAATTTTATTTGTACTGACATGTAGATACCACAAATAGCATGTACCGTTGCCCAAAGAATTACAAGTAAGTTATAGAAGCCTTTGCTTCCAATCCCTACCTCCCATGTTTATTGCTCCACGGGGACCCATATCACCCATTCTCATTTCCTGTTCTCTCTGTAAGTAAACATAGTTGTCACAGTCAACCTATCGATCTTATCACATTTCCCATCTAAAATCAAAAAGAAAAGAATAAATTGGGACAACACTTTCCATTAAAAATTTTTAATTTTTCAATACCTCTTACTTAATAAGAGCACTGAAAAGAAACTTCAGTTTCCCAGGCTTAACATACTACAATGTTTAAAGCACCCAGTTTATAATGCTAGATTATAAATCAGATTACATGAAATTTACCATAGAGTATTTTTAATGTTTTTATTTTAATACATCAAAGACACATGCCTCGATTTTTAAAAAATCTCATGATAATAACCACCAGGGCCAAATGACTGTTACCACTTTTATATTCAAACATACAATCCAAACAGCTGTGGGACACTAAGCTAAAACAGTTATAGATTATTTTCACTTCTGAAATACTATAATTCATCCTTGCCTTTTTATTCAAGTATTCAAGCATTATTTTACCCACGACCAATATAGTATAGGGTTACCATAAAAGTCTCCACAAAACTCAAACAATTATTGAATGCTCAATGTAACACTCCCTTCTTTCATTAGAACAGTGTTTTTATTTGGAAACCTAAATAAAAGTGGTATTACACAGGTGGCAAGTTATGAAATGAAATGCTCTTGAAGTGAACACAAAAGGTCATATAAATGTATAAAATGTTAAATATCAATACAGAAACTGTTTCCTAAAACTTTTCATTTCATTTGGTGAAATGACTCAACATATTATAGTTACAATTTGCACTATTATTTGATCATCTTTTCCAATATCAGACAAATGTGTTAAATGTAGTGATCCTAAAAAACATACTCAGACAAAAGTAACTATGTCTGAATCTAAAGAAAGCATAATTTTTCTACTTTTAAAATCTATTTTAGCCCTGTGCATCAACCTATGAACCAGGAGATCACAGTTCTATTCCCAGTCAGGATACATGCCCAGGTTGTGGGCTCGATCCCTAGTGTGGGGTGTGCAGGAGGCTGCTGATCAATGTGTTTCTCTCACATCAGTGTTTCTCTCTCTCTTTCCCTCTCTCTTCCACTCTCCCTAAAAATCAATGGAAAAATATCCTTGGGTGAGGATTAAAAACAACAAAAAAGAAATGTTGTCGCCCTATTTAGAAAATTTAAATGCCAAAACGTTATCAGAGCCATTTTTTTTTAACATTCCTTAAAATGATTTTGACTCATAAAACTTGATTAATGATACCATTATGCACCAGCAATAAAACTAGACTATTTTATAAAATTGACTAGTAATAAAGCCATATAATTTTCTAATTGTATGAAAATATTATTTTATAATCACACTTAGTACTAGTACCAAAAAATCAAACAAGCTGTCATATCCAAAATCCTCCAGGCATTATTTATAGCAGATACTTAATTCGTGAATTTTATGATCATGATATTAGGGGGGGGGGGGGGGACACGGGTTCAATTTGTATTTTTACTTTTATATTTGACTTAACTACGAAGATTAGAAATGCAGTTAACAGAAGGTAATTATTATAGTCTCACTGTTTGAAGCTTCAATTTTCAAATCCCCCTTACATACCCTAACACCCTAACTCGATGCCTATGATTCACTGGTGGGTTAAAGGGGAGAGACTACCATTTCTATTATCTTTTTATAACTTCAGCTTTACCTATATCTATCACTTTCTGAAATAACATGTTTAGCTTTATTATTCACAAAGTTAAGTACTTTAAAAAATATTCTTAAATTGTTCTATTATTCCATTTTCTTAGTTAACATAATTTTGTGAAAATCATATTAACACAATGAAAAGATCTATGATTTTAAGTCAACTATGCAACAGTGGCTGTAACATTCCCTTCCTGATGCTCTATTATAACCTGGTTCCAATTCTAAAATATATTTCTATAAATAAAATAATCAAAAGCTTACAATAATCCATGTTAACATAGCAATTTATATTGTATAGCACAGCATGTTTCACTAAACACACAATTTATTAGTGTTGAGATTTCCTTAAAGAGTATAATTTAGTGCTTTTATACAGCTTCACTCAGAACTTTTAAAAAGATAGTATAATTAGATGACAGATCATTTTTAAACTATTTTAGAATGAGCAAAGTTTTCAGGTTCCTAGTAATGTCTTAAGGTTACTGTTTCCTTCTATAAATCCACTGCTATATACTTGTAGTAAAATGAAAGAGGCAGAGATTTTATTCAAGTGTTATCAAAAGAAATTAAGACAGTAAATTTCATTATAACTTGACGTATCAATACGGAGAATCACTTAAAGTTCAGTATAACTGTGTACCCACCCAAGAAGCAATTCATAGGCCTTCACTTCTCCTATAAATTATTCTTATATATTTCAAATTAGAACTGGCTCACAGTATGTGTGATATTTTTATAATACAAATTTTAATAATGCTTTATTACTTTAGCATAAACTAAAAGTTGTGATTTAACATGAGACAACCTATATGTAAACAAAACCTCAAAAGACTGCAGTGTAATAAAGCTAAGATAAAGCTATGAAAATTGTTTTTAATTCAATTAAACCTCATAGCAACCCTGTAAGTAGATTTATTGTTATCCTATTTTAGAGATCATAAAACTGAGGCACAGAACTTTTAAATAACTTACTCTAGGTCATACATACATATAGTAAGTGGTTGAGCTGACCTATAAAATTCTGCCAAAACAGAGTTCATGAAATTTTCACTTTCATAAGACACCTTCATTTTTTAAGAATTCCAACAAAAACTAACAAAAGACACAATTTTTAAATTTATCCTTACAATGTTTATAAGAAGGTATGCTGTCCATTAAGAGTTATGCATAGGTATCCCTGAAAGCTTGTCACTGAAGAAAGCTTAAATTAACGTATTACCAACAAATCAACCAAAGTATGACTGATTTTCAGAAGTATATATCAAAGCAACATTCCATTCAAATAGCAATTCTGCAAGTGTGGTTCATGGAATACTCAAGAGTCCCCACACCATTTCATGAAGTGCAGAGATTCAAAACTGTTTCATGCCTTATTAACACTAGAACATAGTTAAAATGTTATCATCTAGTCGGGCTTTTCACTCTACGACATCTGTGGATAGTGCAAAAGCAATGATGGGCAAAAATCCTGGGTTTTTTTTGGCAAAAATCAAAGCATTTGTATTCAAATGTTTACTAGAAATCATTGTATTCTTCACATGCAATACAAAAGCAGCTTAAAATTTTCAATTATGATACCTGGATGAAGCAATAAAAATTAAGTTTATTAAAATCACTATCCTTGGATACATCTTTTTAATATTCTATGCAACAACACAGGATATATACATAAAGCATGTCTGCTGCATTATGAAGTACGATGTTTGTTTCAAGAAAAACAATTACTGTGATTGGGTTAGAAGCTGAATAAAACCCTTTTAGGCTTGTAACAAGAATTTTTCTTGAGACAGCATTAGACCGGCAAATTTTTGCAGACATTTTATGATGACATCAGAGTTAGTATTAAGATGTGGATTTTTATTTTGTATAGTAAAATACATTAAAATCTGAAATATTTGTGTAACTTGATAAACCAGTATTTTTCTAATGTTGGGTACATGACATTACGAAACATACCTGGGTAAGAAAGCCATTCAAAGTTCAAAGTAGGCCCTAGCTGGTTTGGCTCAATGGATAGAGCATCAGCCTGTGGACTAAAAGGTCCCAGGTTCAATTCCGGCCAAGGGCACATGCCTGGGTTGTGGGCTCGATCCCCAGTAGGGGGCGTGCAAGAGGCAGCCAATCAATGATTCTCTCTCATCATTGATGTTTCTCTCTCTCCCTCTCCCTTCCTCTCTAAAATCAATAAAATATATATATTTTTTAAAAGTTCAAAGGAGACCAATATGATTGCAATGGAAATTACTGTCTATCAAGTTTTACTACAGTATCAAACAAGCATATCCACAATTACCTGAAAAAGTTAAAACACATCTCCAGTGTGAAGTCATATACACTGAGTGGCCAGATTATTATGATCTCTGAACGCATAATAATCTGGCCAGTGTATATCCTATATAATAAAAGGCTAATGTGCAAATTGTCCCCTCTACCAGGAGTTCAACCAGCAGGCAGGCCGGCCAACCGCCCATGTCCCTTCCCCCTGGCCAGGCTAGACGGACCCCACCCATGCATGAATTCACGCGCGCGCGCTCACGCACGCGCACACACACACACACACACACACACACACTGAGTGGCCAGATTATCATGCCTTCAGAGATCATAATAATCTGGCCACTCAGTGTATTTTTCATGTACTTTAACCAAGAGCATTTTGCAATAGATGGAATGCAGAAGCAAATATGGGGAGCCAGCCATTTTCCATAAAGGCAAACATTAAATTTACAACACAGTAAAATAATACCATTCTTCCTACTACATTACAGTTAAGCATTAAAGAAGTTTGCAAAAATATATATATAAAATAAGGCCATTCTTCCCACTAACACCCCCCCCAAAATTTCTTTTAAATTTCTAATATGGTAAACACTGATATAACCTAAACAAAAGCTCTTTGGGGGTCCTAATTTTTTAATAGTCTATAAATAGGATTTCAAAACCAAAAACTTTGAAAACCATAAAATAGCAGAAAATATGCATTAATGTAAATTAACTAAAGCAATATACCCTAAAGTGCAGCATCCGATGTTATTTTGTGTAATGTAAGGATTTTTTTCCTTTAATACTAAGGATATCAATCTGTGATTTTAAACATATTTATTTTTCTAGGTAAAGGTTTTACATTGTACAAAAATAAGGCTAAAATTATGTATAACCCTTGACGGTGTAAACAGTGGTTGGAGCATCAGCGGTTGGATTCCAGGTCAAGGGCACATGCCTGTGTTGTGGGTTTGCACCCTGTCCCCTGGTTGGGGCATGTGCATGAGCAGGAGGCAACCAGTCGATTCCTAGTCAGTGCACATACCCAGGTTGGGACTCTCTCACATCGATGTTTCTCTCTCTCTTGCTCCCTCCCTCTCTCTAAAAAACCAATAATAAAGAAAAGGAACTGTAAAACAAGAATGAATATTTTAAAAAAAACACAAATTTATATATTTCAAATTAGAACTGGCTCACAGTATGTGTGATATTTTTATAATACAAATTTTGTTTTTTTGGTTTTTTTTTTGTATTTTATTGATTTTTCACAGAGAGGAAGGGAGAGGGATAGAGAGCTAGAAACATCGATGAGAGAGAGACATCAACCAGCTGCCTCCTGCACACCCCCCACCGGGGGATGTGCCCGCAACCAATGTACATGCCCTTGACCGGAATCGAACCTGGGACCTTCCAGTCCACAGACCGATGCTCTATCCACTGAGCCATTATAGGTTTCCGCTATAATACAAATTTTAATAAAGCTTTATTACTTTAGCATAAATTAAGAGTTGTGGTTTAACATGAGACAACCTATATGTAAACAAAACCTCAAAAGACTGCAGTGTAATAAAGCTAAGATAAAGCTATGAAAATTGTTTATAATACACTTTTTATAATACACAGGGTAGCTTTATAACTAAACATGAATTTATAAAGACATCTCTATTATGTACCTAAAAAGATTCTATGGATTGTCTAGGGATCACCATGAGCCATTTAGATTCCCTGTCTTAATAAGGAAAATGCTCAAAGTCCTGTTATAAAAATACTGATATAGAACATTTAAAATATTAAAAGAAATATGATTACAGAGAAATGTATTAGTTTTGGCAGTTAACAAGACTCAACTTTTTCATCATCAAATATTCCAAATCTTTTTCCTAAAAAGAAATTACATTTACCACTTGAAAATTTATATTTTATTTCATTAGAGAAGTAAAGGAGTAATAAGATGATTAGATAGCCAGTCAAATTGTCATGGGAGAAATTAAGACAACGTTACTATCCAGAAATATTAGGTAATAAACAATATATTCTGAGGAATGGACATCAAGTATGTGAAATATTAAAATAGGTATAAAGAAATAAATCTGAAAAGTTAGGCCCCTTTGCCAATAAATTATTCACTCATTTAAAAGGTGTTAAGATATTAAAAGGTGTGCATCAACAAAGTATCTTTTCCTTTAAAAAGTAAATAAATTTTAAACTAAAAAGGTGAAGAATGTTGCCATTGATACAACTCAAATAATATCATGCAAACTTTCCAACATAACCAAAAGAGTACGTTTGGAAAACTTGCTAGACAAGGAAGGGGAAAATACTTTCTGTAACATAAGATTATCTTTTAATATATACAATCCATGATGGTTTTTCCCTCTCAATTTGAATACATGCATGACAAAATATCTGCACCCATCAATACTGAGAAAATATTTTTCAGTTATGTTATTGTTAAAATGAAATTTTACAATATATATCATCAAGGAATTGCAAATTAAAATAATGATACCAAAATACACCCATTAGAATGGCCAAAATCTTAAACACTGGCAACATAAAACACTGGCAATCACATGGAGCAATTGGATCTCTCATTTATTGCTAGTAGAAATTCAAAATGGAATATCCACTTTGGAAGACAGTTTAACAGTTTCTTAGAAAAGTGAACATACTAGTACTCTTACCACAGAATCCAACAATCACACTCCTTGGTATTTACTCAAAGAAGTTGAAAATTTATGTCTACGCAAAAACCTGCACACAGATGTTTATTGCAGCCTTATTTATAATGGTCAAAACTTGGAAGCAACTAAAATGTCCTGCAGTAGGTGAATGGATAAACACATTGTGGTGCATCCAGACAAAGGAATATTATTTAGTACTAAAAATAAATGAGGTATCAAGTCAGAAGCCAATATCAAAAGGCTACTATGATTCCAACTATATGACATTCTGGAAAAGGCAAAACTATGGAGAAACTGGTTGCCGGATGTTGGGGAAATGAGGGAAAGAGGGCAGGTGAACAGGTGGAACATAGAAAACTTTAGGGCAGTGAAACTACTCTGTGTGATACTATAATGGTGTATCCATGACATTATACATTGGTTCGAACCCAGAGATTGTGCAACACAAACCATGAACCCTAATGTAAACAATAAACTTTGGGTGACGAGGATGTGTCAATTACAACAAATGTACCACTCTGTACTGTGGGAATTTAATAATGGAGTCTATGTGTATGTGGGAGAAGGAGCCACATGAAAATGTTCTATACCTTTTGCTCAATTTTGTTCTGAACTTAAAACTACTTTTAAAAAGTCTATCTTAAAAAAAAAACTTTAAAAATGTTTTTGCACAATTATCCTACTTTATATCACAAGTATTAGTCACAAAATAATATTTGTTAAATTTCATATCAGAAATAGAGGGAACAACAAATGTAAGAAGGGGAACTTATTCTTAGCTCACTGTATTCATTAGTCAAAAGATATACCTCCTCTTAAACTAGGTTTACTCGACAATGTATTTTTTGTCTGGTTCAAGTAATTGAGTAAACAGATTATTCTGAATTTGACTATGTAGCAAAATTAAATGCCACTTTTTATAATACACAGGGTAGCTTTATAACTAAACATGAATTAAATATAATAACATATAATCCAGAATACATCAAAACAATTAAATTTATATTCAGCTGAGAATTTATTTTTAATCTATATAACTCAGGAATATTTTCAAGATTATCATTTTCAATTGTCATGGCAAACTCTCTGAAGAGGTGCTTTCAAAAACTGAAATTGATTAGAATTTAATTACTCTTCAAATTTATTTTATCTCAAATTCTTAAAGAAATCAACAATAAGATCTCACAGCTACTCTAAAAACACAATACTTTTAATATAGTATCATATCAAAGTTCACATAATGATACTAGTTACATTTTTTTACCCATAACCCCTTACCCAGTACATTTCCTTATCAAAACCAAAACTACTACCATGACTAGCCAGATTAAAGTATGAAAGATTAAGCCAAAAAACAAATATAAACTGCACAAGAAGCTATTCCAACTTGGTCCCACAAACAGAAGAAGCAAACAAAGCCTATGTGTTCCAATGTGTGAAAAATTAAATACATACTTAATAGACAGTATCTTTTTGTTTGTAATACGAGAAATTAAGCAAATTATCATAGTCTACTGAAGCTTTGAAATTCTGTCAAAGTATATGTTTTCCCTAAGTAGATAACTCAAAGCAACAGATTCAATATATAGTAATTTTTAATTATTTAAGCGGTAGTTAAGTTACTTTTGAGAAACAACCAGAAAGAAGAATTAAAAACATAGTATACAATATATGCAGGATATCATAAAACGAATAGGCAAACTTACCTATGTACTTTTAATTGAAATCTTATGCAGAAACAAATACATTTCATCAGCAGAGCATGCTTACAAACCCAAATTCCTATCCCCTAACATCACTAGTAATTTAGTTAATAACTATACATGGACACTGACATTCATATCTATCTTGTTAGATCTGGTATAAAATTCTGCCATTTCAAGTGATACTACCAGAGCTTACTGCCTTCTATATGAAGTACAGAAGATACTAGATATTGATTGGCCTAAAAATTTTTTTATATAATCACCTTGTGTAATTATATAAAAAATGTAAAGAAGCTCTCAATATCATATCAAGAAGTCACAAGGCAGCAGTAACAGGTTAAATAAAATGTTTTGCTATTAATTCAACTATTTAATAATTAAAATTCTTATTATTAATATTAAATATACTAGGTATTATAAAAATGTGTTTGCTTCAGTTGAAAACTATATGACAATCTTCACTCTCCTCTGACCCCTCAAAAAAGGTAAGTGTCACTAAAAGATCTTATTTTGAACCAAGTTAAGATTAGAACTTATCATTTCAAATGAAAAGATATGGGCTATACCTACAACACAGTGGAATAGTAAACCAATCATGTCATTTACGAACAAAAAATAAACGAAAATAATTTTGTCAACAGTACTGAGAATGCTCAACACACCAGGCATTCCCTAATAGACAACCTGTAAATTCTCTAAACTTCTTAACTATATCTCTCTCATACTCTAGCAAGCATATCAAACTCGCGGTATCCGCACCTAAAATACTCTGAAATCCCCTCTGTATCCTCTACTGTACTAAATGGAAACCTCCAAGTCTTCCTGTAAGTCTAATGCTCTCAAGGGATAATCAACTGGAAACAGCATACTGAAATATTAGGTGTACTGAAAACCAAGTACACAAAAATTGTGGTCATTTAACTGTTTAAAATTCACTCTTCATTATGTTATTTCATCATGAAGTCTAGAAAAATAGTGGTGGGTCAATGCCACCTATTTTTCAAAAATACTGATGTTAACATCTGTAAGAAAGTACGGTAGCCCATAAAGAACACTGAAAACCATGTGATTGAGCTGCACTGGCATATGAAACATCACACACCAACATCAGATACCAACCCCAGCTGGTGGCTCAGTTGGTTGGAGTGTCATCCCATACAATAATAAATTTACAGGTTTAGCACGTACAGGAGGCAACCAATCATAGCACATACAGGAGGCAACCAATCGATGTTTCTTTCTCATATTGATGTTTCTCTTTCTCTCTCTCCCTATCTCTCTAAAACCAATAAACATATGCTTAGGTAAGGATTACAAAAAAAAAAAAAAAAAATTAGACATCAAGCAACTACTTAATTCTCTCAGCTCATATCTATGTGACTACAATATGAAAAAGTCTCCTGACCTGAAAAAATTTAGAGTTCAATTAGTGGACAGCAAAGTCAGAAAATAGTTAGAAAGCAAGGTGATAGGTAATAGAAACCATATTAAAAATGATAAAGGATCACAGCTGGGTTGAGTAGTCAGAAAAGGTTATGTATGCACTGAGTATATACTTTTCCTCCAGGAGGAAAAAAAGATACTGAAAATTTTTCCTGATTATAAGCCTCTCTGAAACTCTAATGGAAAGTAAGACAAAAAGAAGTATCTGAATCATCTAGTATGACACAGAAATAATTTAATTCAATCAAGTGTCCTCTGATAGTGTGTATGCAGGGTGTAAAGGACTCAGTAATCATTTTCATCTGTACTTATTCAGAAAACCTTTAATCAGATATTAGACACACATACACACACACACACACACACACACACTCTATAACCATAACAGTACCCATGTTCACTTCTCCCCATTTGAATGAAACTTTTTGTTGCCCCTGCATATGATGGATTATTAAAACTATTAAATAATCCTTTTGATAAGTGATCAAAGATTTTAAGTTTGTTCAAATTAACATATATCTTCAACTCAAATATCCCAAATTATAAAAATCCTAGAGATCACTTCCAAGTGTATACGTAACCATTATAAACATCTCTTTGTTTTTGTGACTATAAAAGTTTAAGTCAAGTTCCAATAATGTAGCACCCCAAATATGCAATTCTTAGTTCACTGCAGGAAATCAATTTTGTAATGAATAACGTTTTAAAAACTGATCATAACTAGAGCATTATATTTTAGACCACTGCAATATAACTATTATTATCCAATTTGATTTTCAGCATCATGTCCAAAACATCGGAAATTGGCTGCCATTATACTAAAGCAGGTCACATCTAAATATAACACCAAACCCTACAGCAAATAGTTCTTCAGTGATTTCCATAGAATAATGGAGAGCCTATAAAAATCCTTGTGAAATATTCAATTGCTCGAAAGCTTAAGATGTTTAGACTTCCAAAAAACCAATATTCTACTGCAATAAAATCGAATCTCTTAGAGGGGCTAAATATTAAAAAAAAGAGGAAACCACAAAATGGCAACTTCTTCCCCCCACCCTCAAAAATTCACAAACCTTTTCAGAAAATGTATTTGCACATACTCATTTGTACCTACTCAATAGATATCAGCTCTCTCTGCTAGCACTTAGTAATAAAATTTTATTATTGGCTGAAATGTCTGTTTTGAGTTTTGTACATGGCACATCAGGAGAATTTTGGTTATAATCAAGGGTTAATAAGAGACAGAATACCCACTCAAGAAGCAGAAAAAAGAGACTGACATAAAGAAGTGGCTGACTAAACAACAGGCTAAATATGGCAATACTGATCAAGAAGAAATAACATCTGATCAAGAACAATGCACCCTGGGCAGTTTGCTCATTCGGTTAAAGCGTTGTCCCATGCAGGGCTTGATTCCCAGTCAGGGCATATACCTAGATTGAAGGTTAGATCCTGGGTCCAGGCTTGTACAGGAGGCAACCAATTGATGTTAATCTTTTCATGTCCATGTTTCTCTCTATACGCAATAAAAACATCCTCAGGTGAGGATTAAAAAAAAAACAAAACACACACACAAACAAAAATAATGTTTTATGTCTCTGCTAACTAAAAAAAAAAAAAAAAAAAAAAATAAAAACTCCATCGGCTGTAGTGCAGCAATGCTTTATCAGTTCTTCCCATAAATTTACTCTGACTTATATAACCATGACTATCAATGAACCTTCTGGCACTAATTTGGATTCTTCAGGAACTTTGGGTCTAAGATATGAGGTGCTCTGCTCAATAAGCCTTCTAAATACACTGGAAAAGAACATATAAATTAATACATTTCCATTTTAATTCACAAACTTTTCTGGTTAAGGTCCAGATAGTAAATATTTCAGGTTTTACAGGTCATAGAGTCTTGATATAGTTGCATACGATTGTGTCTCAACTAGACAATTCTCTGCCACATTGAGGCAAAGCAGCCATAAACAAAATATAAACAAGGCTGGGTGTTCCAATAAAACTGTTCCACAAACAGTGTTCAAATTTGGCCTGAAACCAAAACACAAATAAATTTATAGGTTGGAGACCTAAGAACCCATATTTTAAAAAAGCTCCCTGTGTATGTATTATTTGAAAATGTCATGGAAGAGACATTATACCTTTAGCCTCTTGGTCACATCTCCTCAATGCTTTTGATCTCACTATTTAATAATCTCTGGAGCTATAATGGAATCGCCACTGACAAAGAAACATGATTGGGTCAAATTATTGCCATAGCATATAATATACATTCATTTTCAGGTTCATTATGCACATTTGTTCATATATTATGGACATATTCCCATCTATTCCCACCTATTCAAATAGGAATAAAAACTCTTCAATATCAATTCACATATATATTTTGATTCAAATATGAAGACCTATTCTTCAATAAAAACCAAACATAAATATCTTATCAGAGGATACTTTTAACAAATTAGCACCCAATTTTCCTAAACAAAGTATTTTAAAACTACTATAGCTAGAATGACATTTAGAAATTTTTATGAGATTACCATTTTCCCAAGAAAACAAAGTTTACTCTAGAAACTACATTCTTTAAAAATCTAATTAAAATGCCCCCTTTACTCTAACCCAGATTGAATCCACAAATAAAGGCTGGGACAATGTAATATATCAGTGTTTACACTAATTTAATCAACAGTAAGTGGAGCAAACTAACACGAAGACAATCACAAGACAATTTCATAAATTCCTACTGTTAATAGAATAACCTCTTGTGATATGTCCAAAAGCTATAAAACTGCTAAGTAGAAAATTTGAACCTCGTAAATAATATGTAAAATATGGTTCAAATACATTCTACACTACAATAAAGATAAAAAGTAAATGTAATGAAGGCACAGCATAAAAATATATGCATTGTTATGGTAGTCAAAAATAAATTATGCTACAGAAGTGAAAAATAACATGTTGAATTTATAATTGCTAGAGCTTTTATCATAGAGCTTGACTTTAAGGAGAAATAAGATGTGAAATAAAAATGACAACATCTAAGTGATGAAGTACTGACATAGCCTTGAAACTTTGAAAAATATATTTACATGTACACCATAAAATCATGATAAAGTTAAAGGCTAGCAAAAAAAAGGCATGGCCAAGCATGATACATGTTTTCCCTCATCTTTTGTCCCATTTTTTACAAAGTATTATTAAAAGACACAAAATAAGAAAATCAGTATTTATTTTATACTTCAAAGCCATACTATTAGTTGTTCTGGAATACTTCTAAGAGAAAAACTAGCAAGAAATCAGAGGTGGCATCTTAAAACAAGTAAATCTACTTTACTCTTAATATGTGGGCGAGCTGAACACTTACCATTTGATTCCTTTAAACTGAACAGTGAAAAAGAGAAAGCACATAAGAAGGCCTAATTTTCAAGGCTTTTAAGAACAAAAACAAACATTAAAATTTTTAACAATTTTTCCAAAGGCAGTTTTCAAAGTAAATGTAAAATAACTGAAACAATTGCCTCAATGTTTTCTCCATTAACATAAAAACAGTCAAGACCTACAGAGCTTTTGTTAATATTTCTTTAGTACTTGATTAGTGTACAGTAACAAGTATCAGGAAGTTAGGAATTAAACAAAATTGACAGCAATTGTGTCTGCTCATAATTTCTAATCTCAGAGATCTAAAAACAGAACAAAGATTATCTTCACCCAAAGATTTAACTCATTGTTACACACTATTTTAAATATGGTTCCTCTTCAAAAAAATTAACAACTTAGAAAACTTTGAGGCTTAAAAAGAGTACTAATTAAAAAAAAAAAAAAAAATCAACAGTCCTGCCCAGGAGTCAGCAAACTTTTTCTGTTAACGGGTCAAAGAGTAAAAGTATTTTGGGTTTTGTGGTAACAAATACTCTCTAATATTCCTTTTTCCCACCACTCATCAACCCTTTAAAAATGTAAACACTATTCTTAGCTCTGCAGTAGAGTGGAACAGTAAATAATCTATTTTTCAAATGCCAATATAAATCCAACATGAGTTGGATTTATATTTAATTTTTTTATTCACAAAATTCATTAAATATTTATAAACTTGCCCACCAATAAAATGCATTTTAGGCCCTGGTCAGCTAACTCAGTTGTTTAAAGCATCATCCTGATACATCTAGGTTGTAGGGTTCGACCCTGGCCAGGGCACATATAAGAAACAACCAATGAATGCAACAAATAAGTATGACAAAGTGATGTCTCTCCTTTCCCCTCTCTCTCTAAAACCAATTTTTTTAAAAAGATGATAAATAAAATAAAATGCATCGTAAACATACAAATGTTTTTAAATTAAAAATAAGGCTACGTAGTATTTCAGTGTAAAATTGTAGCAACATTTCCAAGTAGTTTTTTAATAGAAAAATAAAATTAAAATGATCTGTCCATTAAGCATACTTATAGTAAATGACAATGAGCATATTAAAACACTGGTGTTTTGTAAACTGAAAAGATTTAAAAATAGTCTGCAATGAAGTTTGTGATGGTAAACTTAATCAAGCTTAACAGCAGGATACTAGTATATTTTAATCATTTCCTTCTACAAACCTAAATGATTTATGTATATTACATTATCACAAATAGCTACATGTTTTCTCCAAGGATGTAAAGTTTATGCCAGAAAAATATTAAGAATGTTAATTCCACCAAGCACTTTAGTAAAAGAAATGTTCAGATACATAAAAGGACTAGGAAGAATTTTCTAATCCTCAGTGAAATCAAATAAAATTTTCCTAAGAAAAGGTTTACATCTTGACTATATTTGAAAAGAAAAACACTAGCAACTAGTTTTCAAAATATGGGCCTGAAAATTTAAATTCTACTTTCTTTTATAACATCAGAAAATATCCTCACATTGATAAATCCAACAGGTTTATATTCAAATATAACAATCAAAGAAATCTAAAACAGTTTAAAATATGCACTCAAAGAGAAAAATAGAATTGAAAAATGTTAGAAATTATTCAAAAACTATTTACAATGCTTAAAAAAACTTACTCTTCTAATTTGGTGATGAATTTAAAAATAAATTCAATCTTTGATACATCTTAAGAGATTTTTTTTTTACCCTTGGATATTATTTTATTGATTTGAGAGAGAGGAAGGGAGAGGGAGAGAGAAACATCAATGTGAGAGAGAAACATCGATCGGTTTGCCTTCCATACATTCCCTGACTAGGGATCGAACCTCCCAACCCAATTATGTGCCCTAAGCAGGAATCGAACCGGCAACCATTTGGTGAACGGGATGATGTTCAACCAACTGAGCCACTCCAGCTGAGCTCATATGACTTATAAATAAAAATTTTTTTTAATTGAATTTAAATGACGCATAATTTTCAAATAATATTTACTTGATGGGAGTGAAGATAAAAATTTCTTACTGCTATACAAGTTAGAACTTATTTTAAAGTGTGAACATTCTTTCAAATAAGAAAGTTGAAAGATGTTCTAGGGATAGCCCTGGCTGGTATGGCTCAGTTGAGCATCGTCCAATGCATCAGAAGGTCACTGGTTTGATTCCCAGTCAGGGCACACACACACACAGGTTTGATACCCGGTAGGGGTGCATATGGGAGGCAAGCAATCACTGTTTCTTTCTCAAATAGATTCTCTCTCTATCTCTCTCTCAATAAAATAAAAAGAAAACATTAAAAAAATAAAAATGTTCTGGGGTCAGAAAACACAGGAACGAAGAAGGTCAGAAAAAAGGGCAACAATGACTTGAATACTTTTAGCTTCAAAAACTTATTAAAGAACCATGGCTTTTAAATAGCTAGAGAAAAAAATAGTAGTAAATATTTTTCAGAATGAATTAAGCTGGCATTCATATAATGTAAACAATGAGATTCTGTTACTTATCATTAAGAACTTGTGAATTTTAACATATTTAAGGTATCCTTTTTTGCCCTAGCATTTTGCCTCCCCAAAATAACCACCTGAGTCAGATCACATATCTTTTGAATTAACTCCACTTTACGAGAAATTCAGAAAAAAAGAAACTTGTTAAACACACTCCAACAAAACATTCAACAAAATTCACGATGAGATAATGTATACAGTAACACTCGGAAAAAATGCCCCGACTGGATGGCTCTGTTTGTTTGGTTGGAGCATAGTCCCATACACCAAAAAGGTCTCAGACTTCATTTCGAACAGGGCACATACCTAGACCTCGAGTTCAATCCCCCGAAGGGGTACGTAAGAGAGGCAACTGATGTTTCTCTCTCTCTCTCTCTCTCTCTCTCTCTCTCTCTCTCTCTCTCTCTCTCTCTCAAATCAATAAATATATCCTCCAGTGAGGATTAACAAAAAAAAAAGGAAAAACTTAAAAATGATAGAAAAACCTATGAACTAAAATGATTTATCAGACAATTTGAAGAAACCAATTGTCGAAAAAAAACAAAACCCTTAAAGGCCTGGGCAAATTTAGGCGTTTATTAGTTAACTAGAGGCCCGGTGAATGAAAATTCATGCACTGGAGGGGGTGGTCCCTCAGCCCGGCCTGCCCCCGCTCACAGTCCGGGAGCCCTCAGGGCGGGAGGCGACCTGGCGATCAGGGGAAGGCAACGCCCCATCACACCTCTGCTGGGGCCACAGCTGACAGCGCAAGCCTCGGCTGGGCCTGGTTACTTGAGCCTTGGGAGGCCCTGGGCGGCTGGGCAGCTGCCATCAGAGGCTTGCCTGAGCCTTGGGCAGACCCTGGCGGCTGGGGGGCTGAGGGGACTAGGCGCCACCATCTTGTGGCTGTGGGCACCGCCATCTTTGAGAGCGGGGCAATTAGCATATTCCCTCCTTATTGGCTGTGGGCTCCGCCAACTTTGAGACAGCATCGGGTCAATTAGCATATACCCTCTTTACTAGTTAGGATATTAAAGAATTGACAATTTGTTGCTCTGCCAGTGTGGTTCAGCGGTTGAGCACAGACCCATAACCAAGAGGTCACAGGTTTGATTCCTGGTCAGGGCACCTTCCAATTCTGTGGGCTCAATCCCCAGTAGGGGGTATGCAGGAGACAGCCGGATCAATGATGTTTCTCTTTTATCAATGTTTCTATCTCTCTATCCCTCTCCCTTCCTCTCTCTCTCAAAATTCAATAAAAACATATTTTTAAAAAAAGAATCAACAATTTTTAAGATATAAAGATAATTTCAAACAGTTGGAGGGTCATCTGCCAGGTTCGATGCCCGGCCTGGGCCCATACTGGGAACAACCAATTGATGTTTCTCTCTATCTAAAAATCAATAAAAACATATCCTCAAGTCCTTATCATTTTGAAATACATATTAAAATACAGATGAGTAAAATCATTTGAAGTTGGGAATTTTATACAAAATAATTGGGGAAAGTAGGTATACTTGAAGATGAAGAAAAAGATCAGCTGGGTGTTGGTAACTATTATGTTTGGGTGATGAACACATGCGAATCTACTTTTACAATATCTAAAATCTTACAAAGTAAATAATTTGTATTATTATTAAATGATGACAATCAATCAAGTGGAGATGGATTTATAAACATTTCTAATTAAGTAACATATATTTTTTTAAAAATAAGGTAAAACTGAAGAAAAATTAACATATTTCATAAAACATGAATATTATCGTTGGAAACTAATTTTAATTTTCTACCTGAAAGAGGTTTAAAGAAATCATGTAACACACGAAAGCTTGAAAAATTCAGAAAGATTAAAAAATATATTAATATATAAAGCAATACCTAAAGAATTCTCAACATACATAACCCCCTGACAACAAAAAGTAACTTTAATTAACTAGTATTTTACTTACATTTTCCATATAATTTGGCTTAAAGCCCTCTTGCTGTCGCCTCAGTTCCTCCTGTTCTCTGTGTCGAATCATTTCTTCCTCACGACGACGATGCTCTTCCTCATGTCTAAAAGATATTTAAGTAAGAACTTCAGCATGATTGCTTTGTAAGCCATAATCAGGTATTTTATTTCAGGTTAAAAAATCATTTATGCAAAATACACTGTCAAATCTGTCAACAACGACTGGTTTAGCAGATTTACCTTCCCTCTATTTTGCTCTAAATCTTAAATAAATCAAATAAACCAAAAATATAAAGTAAATAATCAGAATAATTCCAAAAAGGTAACAACATATAACCAGTAAAGTTAAATGCTTACAGTAAAAAAAAATTCAGAGTCCAAATACTCAAATATGTACTATATTGCTGTTGAAAAAGAAAAGCCTGGGATCAATCACTGGTATAGCAAAGCTTGCACAGACACTCAGAATGTACCCCTACGTAAGACAGTGCAAAGCACTGTACTGCCTAGACAAAAATTCTATTACATATAGGAGGTCTTAAACTCTCCCATCTCCATTTCAACAAACCACTGACAAATTCCTGTGTAGCAAAGGACAGCCCACACCAGTTTTTCTAAATTAAGTTTCATAGAACAAGCACTTACTGTCTATGGCTACACCTCAGGATAAGTAGTTGAGACAGACCGTATGACCTGTAAGGCCTAAATTGTACTTGCTATCTATCCCTTTTCCCAAAAATGTTTGTCAGTCTCTGTCCTATAAATATATTGAAGCATTAATGGAAAAGTAAAAATAAAAAATAAAACCATATATATGTGCAGGATTACTATTAAATTAGTAATCCTATCCTATATAATAAAAGGCTAATATGCAAATAGACCAAACGGCAGAATAACTGAACTGGTCACTATGATGTGCACTGATCACCAGGGGGCACGCACAGAACATGGCAGGCGTTGCCCACAGTGGGACGGTGGAGCGTGTGAACAAAGCAGGGCACCAGTGGCTGTCATCAGGTGGTTACTGAAAATTCTTTGCTCCTGCACGCCGCAGTCCTGCCAGGCGCTCACACCTGCTGCCGGCACCGGCCCCGGTGGCAACCACTGCCAGTGCAAGAGCCGCTGCTCGCACCCGCTACCGGTGCCGGTCCTGAACGCCCCTGAGGGCCTCTCCACCTCCCTCTGCTCCTCAGGGGGGATCGGGAAAGTAGCTGCCACTTGCACCCACTGATGCCACCGGCCCCAATTGTTCCGCACCATCAGCGGGTGCGAGCAGGGCCAGCGCCGTCAGCGCATGCGAGTGGCAGTGGCAGGAGCGGGGCTGGCAGCAGACAGGGGCCGCTGCAGGAGGGGCCAGGCAGGGGCATGGCCGAGACCCGCCCCTATGCCCATGGCAGCCTTGCTGCCCACAGCTTCTTTCAAGGTGCACAAATTTATGCACTGGTCTCCTACTCTATATATATATATATATAAAAGCCTAAGCAATCAAAAGACTGAATGACCAGTCGCTGTGATGCACACTGACCACGAGGGGGCACATGCTCAACACAGGAGCTGTACCCTGGTGGTCAGTGCTCTACCTCAGCAGGAGCACCGCACAGCTGACTGCTGGGTGGCAGATACTGGGCTCACAGCTGGTGAGCGCAGCTGCGGCGGCGCGAGCCTCTCCTATCTCCGCGGCAGTGCACTACAGAGTGGCAGCGGAGGCAGGTGCAGTGGGACTGGGATGAGCGGGATCAGTGTGGTGCCCAGTCTGGCTCCTTCCAGGCCTCCTGCCACTTCATGCACTACTACATCCTCCCCAGGGGTCCCAGATTGCAAGAGGGCACAGGCCAGGCTGAGGGACCCCACCATTGCACAAATCCGTGCACCGGGCCTCTAGTTAGTTATAATATGACTAGAGGCCCAGTGCACAAAATTCATGCACTCAGGTGGGTCCCTCAGCCAGCCTGTGCCCTCTCACAGTCCAGGAGCCCTTGGGGGATATCTGACTGATGGCTTAGGCCCACTCCCAATGGACATCCTTAGTGCTCCTGCGGAGGCGGGAGAGGCTCCAGCCACCGCCGCTGCGCTGGCCCTGTGGGAGCACACTGACCACCACAGGGCAGCTCCTGCGTTGAGCGTCTGACCCCTGGTGGTCAGTGCATGTCATGGCGACCAGTCGTTCTGCCATTGGGATGATTGACCCATGAGCCTTTTATTATAGAGGATTAAGATGAAATCCTACAAAATAATAGTAAAGTAATAGACTCACATTACATTGACATTTAAATCAAATTCAAATACAGATACCCTCCACCCAAAAACAAAAAATTTAATACATATATACCGTACTTTCCGGCGTATAAGACAACCTTTTAACCCAGGAAAATCTTCTCAAAAGTCAGGGGTCTTATACGCCAGAAAATACAGTAACCCACCCATCATTTGGCAATAACTCACTTTAATTCTAAATTGTAAATACTGTATTTTCCGGTGTATAAGACCGACTTTTGAGAAGATTTTCCTGGGTTAAAAGGTCATCCTATATGCCGGAAAATACGGTATTTTTAATTTCAGAGAGGAAAGAGAGGGAGAAAGAAATAGAAACATCAATGATGAGAGAGAATCATTGATCAGCTTCCTCCTGCATGTTCCTGACTTGAGATCTAGGTCACAACCCAGGCATGTGCCCTGACTGGGAATCGAACTATGACCACATGGTTCCTAGGTTGACACTTAACCACTGAGCATCACTGGCCAAGCCAAAAAAGTAATTTAAATAGTAAAGACTAGCCCAGCTGATATGGGTCAGTAGGTTGAGGGTCATCCCATGCACCAACAGATTGCCAGTTGGATTTTCAGTCAGAGCACATGACTGGGTTGCGGGATTGATCCCTGGTGAAAGTTGTACCGAAAGTAGCCCATCAATGTTTCTATCTCTCTCTCCCCCTTCCTCTCTCTGTAAAAAATCAATAAAAACTTATTTTTTAAAAAAAAATAGTAAAGACTGCCCTAACCGGGTTGGCTAAGTGGATAGAGCATCGGGCTGCGGACTGAAGGGTCCCAGGTTCGATTCCAGTCAAGGGCATGTACCTTGGTTGCGGGCACATCCCTAGCAGGGGGTTTGCAGGAGGCAGCTGATCGATGTTTCTCTCTCACCGATGTTTCTGACTCCATCCCTCTCCCTTCCTCTCTGTAAAAATCAATAAAATATATTTTAAATAAAAAATAAAAATAAAAATAGTAAAGACTATATTAATGCCAATGCCCCCCCCCCTCAGTAGATCTCATTTTCCAGGTTACTCTTTTATTTTTTTAATGTTTTTATTGATTTGAGAGAGATGGGGATAGAGAGAAACATCGATAAAAGAGAGAGAAACATCGACTACCTGCATCCTGCACACCCTCTACTGGGGATAGAGACCCCAACTCGGGCATGCACCCTGACCGGGAATTGACATCGCAACTTCTCAGTGCACTAGACAACGCTCAACCAAGTGAGCCACACCATCCAGGGCTCCAAGTTACTCTTATAAGCACCTTTCTACACTGAGTGTAATATTCAAAATTCAAGAAATTTTGTTGTTGTTTGTTGTACAAGTCCAAGATCTAAAAGAAATGGTGAAATCTCCCACAATCAGCAGAAAAAAATGGCTGTTAGGACTTCATGTCAGACCACATGCAAGTAATAAGACAATGTTCATAAGTGATTTCAAGCAAAATCTGAAATATTTTGAGAATAATGTTCCCTATATAAAACTCTACTGAAGTAAATTAAATATTCAAGTAAATTGGTTAATCCATTTCTTGGACATTAAGACACTCATAAATTTTACTGTTAAGAAAATACTTTCAAATACCACATGATCTTGCTTATATGTAGAATCTAAAGAACAAAATAAATGAACAAAATTAAAACAGGTTCATAAATACAAAGAACAGACAGAAGGGAAAAGGTGTGGAGGGCTGGGTAAAAAAAAGTGAAAGGATTAAGAACTACAAATTGGTAGTTACCAAAATAGTGATGGGGATGTGAAATACAGATAGAGAATATAGTAATTAATATAACTATGTAGAGTGCCAGGTGGATACTAAAAATATTGAGATCACTATGTAAAGTATGACTGTCTAACCATTATGCTGTACAATGGAAATTAATATAAAACATTGTTGAATGTAAACTATAATTGAAAAATAAAATTTAAAAAAAGAAAATAGCTTTGTATTCATATACTGCTAACAATGTACATAAGTACAGTAAAATTTCCCTTATTCAAAAATTCTTAAGGCCACATGTGTTTTGAAACTGAGTTTTTCCGATTTTAAAAAGGATTAATATACTATTATTATATCCCCAGTGGGATCTGAGACAAGACCTAATAATCAACCACATCATTATTTCTGCAGTAAAATGAAAATTCACATTCTGTGGACATAGAAAAGGCTGGACAGGCCCTAGCCGGCTTGGCTTAGTGGATAGAGCATCAGCCTGCAGAGCCAAGGATCCCGGTTCAATTCAGAACAAGGGCACATACCTGGGCCCTGGTTGGGGCTCGTGAAGGAGACAACCAATCTCACATCGATATTTCTGTCTTTCCCTCTCTTTTCCATTCTCTTTCAAAAAAATCAATGGAAAAATATCCTTGGGTGAGGATTAAAAAAAAGAAAAGATTAGACATTACCAAAATCATAAGTGCAGGTCAGGTTTTTTCCATACAACACACTCATATCAGATCCTATCACATAATGTTACATGAAAAGGATTTTGGGTTTTCAGTTTTTTTGGTCTTTGGAATTATAACAATGACCTTGTTGAGGGCCAATTTGTAATACATACATAAGGTAACTTTAAATGTGCAAGTCCATTCCCAGTAAACAGAAATATCTGTACAAATGTGCAAGGGTGTCTGTATGCATATATATACTGTGGCAAAGGTTGTAGACACAATATATATATATATATATATATATATATATATATATATATATATATATATATATATATATATATATATATATATATATATATATATATATATATATATATATATATATATATATGGCTAATATGCTAAGTTTCCTTCCCTCTGTCCGGTAATTACGTCACATAGCAACGACCGGCTTCCTCTCCCTGGTGACGACTAGCCTCCTTGCAGTTTCTGCAGCCTAGGAACACAACTTGCTTTACAGCCAGGTGGAAAACACTTTACAATGTAACCAAATGTCTATGAAGTGAAGCATTTTCCCATGCCTCACCTCATTTGATCCTCACAGAAGTCCTGGAGTAAGTAGATAGGGGAATCGATGGAATCCTATTTTCTTTTCACTAGCCAGAAAATGGAGATTTAGAGCTTAGAAACTTGACCCGACTGAAAAGAAATGGTGGACCTTGAAAATAACTTCAGGTTTTCTCACTGCGCAGAATATAGTCAAACACTGCTACAGTTAAATATTTCACCCTTTGTTCTCCCTGCGTGATCTACAATAATAACCTGCTTCTTGTTGACATTTACTGCCGAGTTGCTGACAATTACCTGAAATAGAAGTTGGAATGCTTCACTGGGCTAGAAAAAGTTTAGCTAAATCAGAAAGTAGGTCTAATTAAGCATGTCTGTTCTATATCTATGCTAAGTTGACTCACGCATGCACGATACAGATAAAGCTCTCGCTGCACCAATAGCATGTGTGTGTTTTCAACTGTGATTGTCTATCATCAATTTGGTTGACACTTCTATTATAGAGAAAGGGCGAATAGCAATATTAAAATATTTCTTCTAATTAATTTCCTTTCAATGTGCACAAGTTTGTGCACTGGGCCACTAGTCAATTATAAATGGGGGGACAACTATGGTTCCCCAATGCCAAGAACACTACACAACTGTTAAAATAAGTAAATTCGCATTTACAGGCATGAGTGAATGTCCAAGGTATTGTCAGAAAAATGAGCAAGTACAAGAACAGCACTCCTATTTTTTGTTGTTGTTAATCTTCACCTGAGATATTTTTCAATCGATTTGTAGAGACAGTGGACAGTGGAAGGGAGGGGGAGGAAGAGGAGAGAGGAGAGAGGAGAGAGAGAGAGAGAGAGAGAGAGAGAGAGAGAGAGAGTGAGAGAGTGAGAGAGAGAGAGAGAGAGAGAGAGAGAGAGAGAGAGAAAGAGAAATCCAAGTTAGAGAGATACATCGATTGGTTGCCTCCGGAACACGTCTTATCCAGGGCCAGGGATATAGCCTGCAACCAAGGTATTTGCCCTTGACCAGAATAAAACCTGGGATCCTTTAGTTCTCAGGTTGATTGATGCTCTATCCACTGAGCAAAACTGGCTAAGACTAGAATAGTACTCCTATTGCTGCTTTTTTCTTTTTAATATATTTTTATTGATTTCAGAGAGGAAGGCATAGGAAAAGACAGAAACATCAATAAAGAAAACTGGCTGCCTCCTGCACTCTCCCAAATGGGGATGAAGCCCACAACCCAGACACGTGCCCTGACCAGGATTTGAACCATGACCTCCCGATTCATAGGTTGATGCTCAACCACTGAGCCAAACCAGTTGGGTCTATTGCTACTTTAAAAAATCATTTTGTATGAGGAGAAAAGAGAGTATGAAAAAGTTTATATCTGCTGATCAGTGTGGCTCAATTGGTTGGGCATCCTCCCATGAACTGAAAGGTTGCCAGTTCAATTTCCAGTCAGGGCACATGCCTGGGTAACAGGCTCTATCCCTGGTAGGAGGCATGCAGGAGGCAGCAGATCAATGTTTCTCTCTCTTCCCCTCTCCCTTCCTCTCTCTCTAAATAGCAATAAAAAGAAGTTTTTTTAAATAAGCAAACATGTACAATAGGGAAGAGACAGAGAGAAAGAAACATCCATTTTTTTCTTTTCTTTTTTTATTGATTAAGGTATTACATATGTGTCCTTATCCCTCCATTGCCCCCCCTACCCCAAACATCAATTTTTGTTGTTCCACTTACTTATGCATTCACTAGTTGATTCTTGTGTGTACCCTGACCAGGGATCAAACCCTGAACCTTGGTATATAGGAGTGACACTAACCAAATGAGCTACCCAGCCAGGGCCTAAATAATTCTTCTTCCATGGGAGCACTCTGGTCAGTTAAATATCTGCAGTTTTACTGCTATTAATTTTATTTGCTTTGTCTTACAAGTACTATTAGCATGAAATTAACTTCCCAAACACAGCAATTTTTTCTCTTTCCTTGACACATGCTACAAAACTAATGATTTTAAGAAAAGTTGTTCAAATTCTTAAATCAGTATTATCACAGTAATTCCAAAAGAAACTCCCCACCACCAGGCACAGGGTAAGCTTGTTAACATATATGTCACTGCACTTAAATACTAGAATGTAACCAAGCACAAAGATTATCGATCAAATTATCACCTCACTGTAGAGATTTGCATTATGTAAATCCTCACCAAGGATATTTTTTCCATTGATTTTTTTAGAGAGAGTGGAAGGGGCCGGGGATCAAGCGTGCAACCAAAGTAGGCGCCCTTGACGAGAATCTAACCCGAGACTCCTCAGTCCACGGACCACACTCTAACCACTGAACAAAAACTGGCCAGGGCTGAGATAGTTTTACTATTAGTATAGTTATCTGAATTTCAGGTTGAATATGATAAATCTTTGCATATTAAATAAGATCGATGAAAAAACCATTCAATGAAAAATAACCATATACACAGAAAACTTCTGTCAAGCAACTAATATTTCTCCTATTATGAAACGAAATAACCTATTAAAAATTTCAGTAAGTACTCCATACTAGTTCTGTATACTTCACCTGCTTTTTAATAATCTGAAAATTCTAATTTATATGTGCCTCCCTCCTATGTAAGTTCCAAAGTAGCAGACTTTGTCTTTTGTTCCCCACAGAATCCCCAATACCTAGGGTACTTCTCCCCCCTCCCCTTATTTCTAATTTTAAACGTACAGAAAAGCTGCAAAAATAGTACAGAGTCCCTACATATCCCTCATGCAGCATTCCCTAATACTAATATTTTACATAACCATGATACAATTGTGAAAACCAGGAATTAACATTGGTATAATACTACAGTTATACTACAGATCTTATTCAAATTTCACCTGTTTCTCCATTAACCCTTTGCACTCGCTTGCTTTTTTCTCGATTCCTTTATTCTAATGCTAACCGTGTCGAGTCACGCTCGACATCCGAGTACAAAAGGTTAATGTCCTTCTTCTGTTCCAAGACCCTATCGAGAATCCCACATTACATTTAATTATTTCCTCTCATTAGTCTCGGCCAGTCTGTAACAGTTCACTTTTTGTCTTTCATAAACATGGCATTTTTAAAGAAAACTTATTATTTTATATAATATCCTTCAATTTGAGTTTGTCTTATGTTTTCTCATGACTAGCATGAGGTTATACATTTTCGGCAAGAAAACCACAGAAATGACACTATTCTTTTTTCTTTTAAATAATTCTTTATTATTGTATTACATATGTCCCCTTTTTTCCCCGAAATGATACTATTCTTCTAAGTGCATCATATCAAGGGGGTCTTGGTATCAATGTCTTATTACACATGACTTAAACTTTAACACTTGGTAATGGTGGTTCTGCTGGATTTCTCCACTTTAAGTTTACTATTTTTGGATATGTACATAATACAAATTTGAGATGATGCAAATCTTGTTTCTCAAGTTTTGCATAACAGCTTTAGCACCCATCAGTAGACTTTATGAGTAATAATCATCACTGCAGTATTTGTCCACTGGTGATTTTCTCATCCCTCTCATTCCTTCTGCATTTATTAATTGGAATTTTACTGAACAAATGTGCCACCCATTCTCCTCCATTTATTTATTCATTCATCTATTTGTTTACTCCTATCATATGGACTCATGGGTATTTATTCTACAGCTTAAAATCTAACATTATCAGACCTGGTTAATTTGCTTAGAGCATCGTACCGATATGCCAATTCTATCTCTGGTCAGGGCACATACAAGAATCAACCAATGAATGAATAAATAAGTAGAACAACAAATGGATGCTTTCTCACTTTCTCTCCTTCCCTCCTTCCCCGACTCTCCCTCAAATCAGTAAATTTAATAAAAAAATTTTTTAATCTAACATTATCATTTTTTACTTTGTTGTTGAAACTGTTCCAACTTTGGCCATTAGGGTCTCCTTCAATTTGGCTCATGTTATTTTCAACATGTCCTAACCTTTTTGTTCTTTAAAAAAAAAAAGGCTTTTTATTGTTTTTTAAGAGAGAAAGGGAAGGAGGGAGGGAGGGAGGGGGGGGGGGAGAGAGAGAGAGAGAGAGAGAGAGAGAGAGAGAGAGAGAGAGAGAGAGAGAGAGAGAGAGAAACATCTATGTGAGAGAGCATCGATCAGCTGCCTCCTATACGCCCCCTACCAGGGATTGACCCTGCAACCAGAGCACATGTCCTGACCAGGAATGGAATCAGCAACCTTTTGGTGCTTGGTACAAAGCCCAACCAACTGAGGGATAAGCCAGGGCACGTCCCATCCTATTTTTATTATATTCTTACTATCCGGCAAAAAGGTTCCAGGCTCATCTTAAACTTTTCAGTCCTAGCCAGTCCTCAGGAGTGGTTCAGGTGGTTTAGCCTCGTCCTTTGTACTTAAAGGTTGCCTTCGCTTCCCGGCCAGGGAACATACCTGGGTTGAAGGTGCAGAAGGCAACCGATCAATATTTCTCACAACGGTGTTTCTCTCTCTCTCTCTCTCTCTCTCTCTCAACATGATAAAGATAAAAGTAATAATAAAAGTAAAGAAATAAATAAAGTTAATCCTCACTGAGGTTATTTTTCCATTGATTTTCAGGGAGAGTGGAAGGGAGGGGGAGATACTGAGAGAGAAACATCATTGTGAGAGAGAAACATCAATTGGCTGCCTTCAGCGCACGTCGGGCCAAGAATCAAGCCTGCAACCAAGGTACATGTCCTAGACAGGAATCGAAACGAGGACCCTTCCAGTCCAGGGCTGACACTCCATCCACTGAGCCAAAACGGCTATGGCTAGAGAAAGATGTTTTGAAACAAAAATCTAGGCACTAGATGGGCCGGCAGTTTCTAAGGCATCACTGCTTCGAGATAGGATTATAAAATAAATGAATGCGCCTGGACACACACACATATACACACATCTATATTTCTATATTTGTCTAAATTAAATACTACAAAATTCATACTGACACCTCTGATCCTAATATGACAGAAGATCATTTTAATTTTAGCCCTGCTCCTTTCTTTCTCCAACAATGAGAAACCTGGGTCTCATTATCTATATTTACTCATGTGTTCAATTTTAAAAGTATATACATTTATTCTCAATAAAGACCTGATTAAAGATAAAACAAACATACAAAGTAGTTTCAGAATTGCTAATACATCATCTCAGTGAAAAACACCAAATATATTATATTGTTCTTTTTGTCATTGGTCTATAGTATCCAATAAAGATACTGTTTTCCAAAGTTATTTAGATTCCTTATTTTCTTCCCCATCTGCTTTCAGTGTGGTATTTTCCAGTTGAAATAGTTAGGTACATTTGTTATGTTTGTCTTCCTTTTTGTTGTGATTTCAGAGGGGAAGAAAAAGGGTGAGAGAGACAGAAAATCAATGATGAAAATTATTGATTGGCTGCCTCCTGCACACCCCCTACTGGGGATGGAGCCCACAATCCAGACATGTGCCCTGACCTTCATAGGTCAATGCTCAATCACTGTGCAACACTAGCTAGGCCATTTGTTATGTTTGTACTCTATTTGGGGTTCTCCAAAATTCTCTTTGGTTTTAATTATTTACTTTTTCAGCACATGAAGGGTAGGGTACTAATTTTAAAAGCCTAGCTGTCAAGCATGGAGAGGCCTGGAGGGTATTATGCTAAGTGAATGAGTTAGAGAAAAACAAATACAGTATGAGTTCACTTATATGTGGAAGCTAAAGAACAAAATAAACAAAACTGAAACAGATTCATAGATTCAAAGAATAGACTAATTGTCAGAAGGGAGGGATGGTGGGGGACTGGGTGAAAAAGGTGAATGGATTAATAAGTACAAACTGGTAGTTACAAAATAGTCATGGGGCCCTGGCCAGTGTTGCTCACTAGGTTGGAGCATCATCCGTGCACCAAAGGGTCACAGGTTTGATTCCCAGTCATAGCACATACCCAGGTTTTGGGTTCGAACTCCATGTGGAGCACATATAGGAGGTAACCAATCTGTTCCTCTCTCTCCCTTCTCCCTGTAAAAATCAATGAAAAGTATGTCCTTGGGGGAGGATCCTATCTAATAAAAGAGTAATATGCAAATTAACCGCCTCTCTGCGACAAAATGGCAGCGCCCATAGCCACAGGATGGTGGCACCCAGTCCTCTCAGCCCCGCTGGGGGTCTCAGGTTGGAAGGGGCATGCACCCCCACGGAGTCGATCCCCTCCCAGAGGCAGCAGCCTGGGGTCTCAGCCTGGGAGGGGCGCGCACCCCCACGGAGCCGATCCCCTCCCAGTGGCGGCAGCCTGTGGTCTCAACCACTGAGTCACACCAGCCAGGCAGATATGGAGGAATCTTAAATGTTTCTTTCTGTTAAAATATAGTTTATTGATTTTTTACAGAGAGGAAGGGAAAGGGATAGAGAGCTAGAAACATCTATAAGAAGAAACATCGATCAGCTGCCTCCTGCACACTCCCCACTGGGTATGTGCTCCCAACCAAGGTACATGCCCTTGACCAGAATCGAACCTGGGACCCTTGAGTCTGCAGGCCGATGCTCCATCCACTGAGCCAAACCAGTTAGGGCTGTCCAATATGTTAAAGAAAAAACCCTATCTAATAAAGAGGGAATATACAGGGGAGGACATTTGGGGGTGACGGGGCTGTCAGGGGAAGGCAGTTGGGGATGATTGGGCTGGCAGGGGAGCAGTTAGGCATTGATCAGGCGTTAATCAGACTGGTAGGCAGAAGCAGTTAGGAGCAATCAGGCAGGCAGGCGAGCAGTTGGGAGCTAGCAATCCCAGATTGTGAAAGGGATGTCCAACTGCCTGTTTAGGCCCGATCTCCCGAGGGGTCCCAGATTGGAGAGGGTGCAGGATGGGCTGAGAGACACCCCCAACCCCCAGTGCACAAATTTCGTGCACCGGGCCTCTAGTTAAAAAATAATAAAATAAAAATAGTCATATGGATGTATAATACAGCATAAGGAATATAGTCAATAGTACTGCAATAACTATATACAACCAGGTGGGTACTGAAATAAAGGGGGAATTCTTTGTAAAGCATATGATTGTTAGGTCTAACCACTGTTGCTGTTCACCTGAAACTAATCTAATAATATTGAATGTAAACAGTAATTGAAAATTAAAATTAAAAAAAGAAAAGAAAAACTACTACTATGGTCAAATTAGATGAGTTTAAATTGGTTTTAAAAAATAAAAATCCTGCCCTAGCTCATTTTGCTCAGTGGATAGAGCGTCAGCCTGCGAACTGAAGGGTCCAGGGTTTGATTCCAGTCAAGGGCACATGCCTGGGTTGTAGACTCGATCCCCAGTGGGGGGTATGCAGGAGGCAGCCAATCAATGATCCTCTCTCATCACTGATGTTCCTATCTCTCTTCCCCTCTCCCTTCCTCTCCAAAATCAATAAAAATACTAAATAAATAAATAAATAAATAAATATCCTAGCTGTCAAACAGTCATACATACTGTGCTTCTTGAACTTCTCCCATCTCTCAAACAATCTGGTTCTTGACCAAGTTATTCATGGAAAAAAAAACTATCAAAATGTCTTTTGTTAACTTTGGTATACTGACACCCCTTTCATGCTGGTTCATTAGCATGACAAAGCAAAAACAAAGGCGAGAATGTGCCCTGGTGAGTCAGTATACAGCTAAACATCTCCTTGTTAACATCTCAGGAAATGGTGCTGTGAATATTTTGGGGAGTTTTATATTTGTTCTCTTGGGGTTTTTTTTGTTTTGTTGTTTTTGCTTTTCTTACTGGCCAAATGGACAGATTAGCACAATTTTAAAACATAAGGAGATTATCAATAATGCTAATATTGCTCTGACCAGTGTTGATTAGTGGTTAGAGCATCAGCCTGAGCACAGGAGGGTAATGTGTTCAATTCCAATCCAAGGCCTCTTATCTGGGTTGCAGGTTCAATCCCCAGCTCAATTCAGAGAGGCAACCAAGAGATGTCTCTCTCACATCGATATTTTTCTGTCTCTCTCTCTCTCCTTGCTCCCTGCCCTCTCTAAAAAAAACCAGTGAAAAAATATCTTCTAATCCCGTGGTCGGCAAACTGCAGCTCGCGAGCCACATGCAGCTCTTTGGCCCCTTGATTGTGGCTCTTCCACAAAATACGACGGCCTGGACGAGTCTATTTTGAAGAAGTGGCGTTAGAAGAAGTTTAAGTTTAAAAAATTTGGCTCTCAAAAGAAATTTCAATCGTTATACTGTTGATATTTGGCTCTGTTGACTAATGAGTTTGACGACCACTGCTCTAGTGAATATTAACCAAAAAAAGGGGGGGGAGGGGTGTTAATGTTGCCCTGGCCAGTGTGACTCATTTGGATTGGCATTGCCCAGTGCATCAACAGGTTACTAGTTTCATTCCCAGTCAGGGCACATGCCCAGGTTGTAGACTCGGGGCTTGCAGGAGACAGCCAATTGATGATTTACTCTCCCATCACATCAATATTTCTCTCTCTAAAAAGCAATTAAAAAAAATCTTAAAAAAAAAAAAGAGTGCTCATGTTGCTAAGGGTGTGAAAGAAACAATGATCACAAGCAACTAAAAAGGTAAAAAAAACTGTTGACTTGGAATAAGTGACATCATTTCTGAGGTAATGATATGTGAAAAAGCGAAGATGCCTCATACTGACCTCCTGAAAGAAACCCCTGGAACCAGTGTTGAAAATGATTTGTTTAAGGCTAGTTCAATAAATTTAAGAAAATAAGTGTTTGTTTATAAACAGAAATGTACATAGACATACTGTACAAAGAAACATTTAAACAGAATCATTTGGAGTCTGAAACAAATTAATTCATATTATTTCTAATGGGAAAAAATTATTTCAGTTTTCGAACGTATCCCTTCCCTGCTGGAATGAAGGTTCCACTGTATCACTGTAAGTGAAAGCTGAATTCAGATAGGGTTTTTTGTTATAGAAGAGGAGGATTCTTTTTCTTTGTAAAAGTAGAAGAGACTTTAACACATTCACATAAAAAGAAAAGAAGATACAAGAAAGAGAGAGAAAAAAGGTCTCTCATATAACGAGTTCATGTGGGGAGTTGTATACAATAATGACTCTGAAGCTTTAGGGAATCCCAGAATTTCCTGGAGAATTTATTAAAGCTCTGTCCCTATAGTTTATGAGGAGAGGTTTGAGACTTACTAACCATTCCCCAGTTAGAACACTGGTGTGGACTGGTCAAGTACTACGATCTACCTAATAAAAGAGTAATATGTTAATTGACTGTACCTTCGTGACGCCCACCAGCCAATCAGGAGTGAGTATGCAAATTAACCCAACAATGATTGCAAGTTAATTTGCATACACAGGCTCCGACGTAGGCATTCCGCACGACCCCAGCCACTCCAGGCCTCTGGGCAACATGGGAAGGCAGAAAGGCGGCTCCAGGCCAGAGAGGAAAGGCTGCTCTGGCCAGAGCAAAGGAGGTGCTGGCAGCCAGGGGAAGTAATGCCCATTCATACACGAATCTTCGTGCATCGGGCCTCTAGTTTGAGAATAAGTAGTTAGAGTAAAATCAGAGTAGTCGCAAGATGTAAACATATATACAAACCAGGTACAAAGTTGGAAAAAATAAACTAAAAAATACTGAATACTACCTATTCCCAGACTATGAAGACACTTCACACTCATTCAAGGTTTTTTACTTTCTTCTTTATTTTTTATTTCCCGTGAGCACCTTACTTCCTATATAAGAACTTACTACACTTTTATAGTATTTTCAGAAACAAATTTTAAGTTTTCTTTAATCTATCATAGCTTTGTTCATAACATTTCCTAATTATTATGATTTTTAACTTTTAAGAGTAACATTTACCTCATATTTCACAATTAAATATTACAGGTACATGGAAAGGTGTTTCAGAAGCACAAAGATGCATATAGGATTTCATAGCAGTATCATACACAGGCAAAAAATTAAAACTAAAAAATAATGCAGTAAATCACAGTGCATTCCTACAATAAATTGTATGCAATAATGCTTAGGCCCCATATGTAAAGTCACAGTGTATGCCATCAAAGTGTCAATAACCAGCTAAAAAATCCTAAGAATAACAAAAAAAATACACTACTTTGTGGAATAAATCCCTAAGTATAATCAAAAACGGACAATTTTGTTTGTATTTTCCAACTTGTACAATTTGTTTACAATGGGAGAGTGATGTTTTATTAGTAACACACAAGAACTATGTGTATTCACATCTATGTTACAATGTATTTGTTTTTTTACCTCAGTTGTATCTGCTTCCGTTTTTGCAGCTCTTGGTTTCTGAGTTCTTCCAGGCGTCTGAGTTCTTCTTGACGCCTCATTAAATCTATAAAATATTGATTACCCATTAATATACCCATTAATATTTTAGCTTACCTTCTGTATTTTTTTACCAATGAGCATACAGACTAACTATTACGGGCAATATACATAATAATTTATTCATATTAATGCAAAATTCATAGTAATTTATTCTCATTCATGTCTTTATTATATAACCTTATAATAAAAGATTATAAGCTATGTAATTAATAAAATTAATATACTTCCTGGGCCTGTTTCTTCATTTGTATCAAGAGAATAAAATTCATCCTTTTCTTCAGAAATTAAAATAGATGTTTTTAACGTAGGACTAAAACATACTAAAAACAGGATAAATGATAGCTGTATTTTCACTTACACCTTTTAAACAAATCAGAATTTTTTACTAACAAGTGCAAAGCCCAAAAATATTCTTTGGAAGACATCAGCAGAGGGCATGTAAGAACCACACAAGACCAACAGTAGGTATAGCAGTTATACTAATTCAGTGTCTTATACAAAAAGGGCAATGAGGAAAAAACTCCTGAAAGAGGAAAAAGGCTGAATACTGAGAGGAACAAGATCATTTTAAACAAGATAAACAAAGCACTCCACTCCCACTGTCACCATACTTGCTATATCAAGAACAGGAATTCCATAATAGTGTAAGATAATAAAAAGTGTATTTGTGTTGAGAGGTAGTGGATTAAATTTCAAAATGTTAAAATCTTTGTAATATCTTACCAAATTATGTGTGCATACAAGCACAGGCTAAAAAGTATCAATATACTGAAATACTCTCAATGGAACAATTATTGGTTACTTTTATTTTCCTTGTCTCTAATCATGACACCAAAATTTCTAAAATAAACATAAATTATTTCAATTTTAACATTTCGTAATAAATCACTACATTCTGAACTTACAAAATATTAACAGTTCCAGTTAACTTTCTATGTGACAATAACCCTATCATCATAACCATAACAGGACTGGAATCACACCCCTAGCAAGGTAAATATTATCATGTCATCTTATAGATTGGAAACAAATTGTATGTTTTGCCCTCCCCCTCCAAAAATGATTCAGATAGATTATAAATGTATTCTAGCCATTCAGCTATTGCTCAGTTCAACAGGAATACACAGCCAAATGTGTCCTAATTACAAAGCTCTTTCCAAAATGCCAGTGCCCCAAGCCTGGATAATTAGAAACAGAGGGAAACTTAAAAAGTAGAAATTAAAAAACAGATTTTGGGACTCTGTTCAGAAAAGTCAGTTTTGGCATATGGGATAGGGACCAGATAATTATAATAACACTAGAGGCCCGAAGCACAAAGATTCGAGCAAGAATGGGCCTTCCTTCCCCTGGCTGCCGTCACCACCTTCACTCTGGCCCGGAACCGCCTTTCTGCCTTTGCTCCGGCCCAGAGAAGCCTTTCCATCTTCCCACACTGCCCACAGACCCCAGCCACTCTGCGCCTGCATATGCAAATTACCCCTCCATCTTTGTTGGGTTAATTTCCATGCTCATTCCTGATTGACTGGTGGGTGTTGCAAAGGTACAGTCAATTTGCATCTTTCTTTTATTAGTATAGATTCACAATGAGATAACACTTAGCTATCTTAAAGAGTATCAAATATGACTCAAATGATTTCAAATAGTTACACAATTAGTTGTTAACCAAAACTGACTGCTAATTAGAATTACTTAAATACCTTTTAACCACAAACGAATTAAATGAAAATGTCTTGCCCTGGCCGGTATGGCTCAGTGGATAGAGCATCGGCCTGCAGACCAAAGGATCCCAAGTTCGATTCTGGTCAGGGGCACATGCCCAGGTTGCGGGCTTGATCCCCAGTGTGAGGTGTGCAGGGGGCAGCCAATCAATGATTCTCTCTCATCATTGATGTTTCTATCTCTCTCTTCCTCTCCCTTCCTCTCTGAAATCAATAAAAATATTTTTTTTAATTAAAAAAATAAAAAATGAAAATGTCTTAGCAAGTGGACCAGACATCAGTATTTTTTTTAACCTCCCTAGATGACTCCATTGTGCAACCAACATTGAGAGCCACAAAACTATCACATAATTACTTTAGTGGGAGAAATCTAAAATATAAAATCAACTTATATTCCTAAGAGAAATTCTAATAAAGAGGGAATATGCTAATTGACCTTCACACCATCACAAATATGGTGGCTCCCACAGCCATTAAGGAGGGAATATACTAATTGACTGGCCCACCCTCAACGCTGGCAGCACCCACAGGCAATAAGGGGGGAATATGCTAATTGACTGACTCACCCTCAAATATGGCAGCGCCCACAGCCAATAAGGAGGGAATATGCTAATTGACTGCCCCGCCCTCAAATATGGCGGCGCCCACAGCCAAAATGGAGGGGATATGCTCATTGACTGCCGTGCCCTCAACAATGGTGGTGCCCACAGCCAATGAGGAGGGAATATGCTAATTGACTGCCACGCCCTCAAAGATGGCAGCGCCCACAGCCACAAGATGGCAGCATCCAGGGCGTCGCCTTCCCCTGATCACTGGGAAACCTCCCACCCCTGAGGGACCCCCCCACTCCAGTGCATGAATTTCAAAACACCGGGCCTCTATTCCTATATAATAAAAGGCTAACATGCAAATTGTCCCTGTGCGCTGACCACCAGGGGGTGGCGAAGAACAAAGGCAGGCCCCGATCAGCCCTGATCGCCGGTTAGGCCGAGGGACCCTACCCATGCATGAATTTCGTGCACCAAGACTCTAGTTCTTCAATAAGCGAGGCTATGAAAAATGTCCTACTACCATTAAGTATCCAAGAAAGTCAATCCAGTATAGCCTGTAAAAACTTATAATGCCTTTGTAATTTTTGTAATTTTGGAGACTACCTACCATATCCTATATAATAAAGAGCTAATATGCAAATGGTTGTCATGCCCTCGCACCCTCATGCAGGGGCCGGGGGACCTGAGGTCGGGAAGGAGGACCTGAGGCTGCGCCCCCCGCCCTGAGGGGCTTGACAGGGGTGGGGCCAGCCGGGTTTGGGTATCGCGTGATTTTTATGCGCACACAGGTGGGCAGGGACTTGACTCTGGGTCCCGCGGTGCGCCCCAGACTCTGGCAGGAGGGAGAGTTTCATATACATTTTACTAATTTTCGTTCATCTCTGACACTTCTATTATAGAGGAAGGGCAAATAGCAGTATTAAAATATTTCCTCTAATTTAATTCCCCTTTAATGTGCATGAATTTCGTTGCACCGGGCCATTAGTCTATAATAATAAAAACATAATATGCTAATTAGACTTGACATCCTTCTGGACGAAGCCAGGGCTGCGAGGGAAGCCCAGGTCCTGAATGCATGCTGGTGACCGAGGGAAGCCTAGGTTCTGGGTGCCGGAGGGAAGCTGGTGCCGGCAGCTGAGTGAAGGGAGGCCTACGAATTTCATGCATCAGGCCTCTAGTATAATTATAGATGTAAAATATGCATTACAACCCTGGCCCATGTTCTCAATGGTTAGAGCGTCAGTCCAAACACCAAAGGGTCATGAGTTTGGTTTCCGGTCAAGGGCACAGACCTAAGTTGCAGGATCAAATGACAGGCCCCAGTTGGGGCAAGAGCAGGAGGTAACCAATAGATGTATGTCTCTCACGAAGCTGTTTTTCTCCTCCTCTTGCCCCACTCCCTCCCTTCCACTATCTCTTAAAAAAAAAAAAAATCAACTCTATCTATAAAAAATATCATAGGAAAAAATATCATCTGTGAGGATTAATTGTATGTATATGCATTACATTTTGTCCATGAAAAGGAATAAGAAAAGAATATGAATGTTTGTTTTCTGACAACTGGATCTTCTCCTTTTAAGTTGTGCCAATTGATAAAGCTGCTTTACCCTCTCTCATCACAAACCTTGCCTGTAACTTTGGTATAATAATGAGTTTAAAGGATTGGACAATGCAATTATCAGATAAGCATATTATCTGATACTAAACAGGCACAAACAATATCAACTTAAAACTACCATTTTACACTTACTAAATTGCTTTAATTTATTTGAGAGAGAGCAGAAGGGCGGAGGGGGGTGGGGGGAGGGAGGGAGGGAGAGAAAGAGAAACAGAGTGAGAAAGAGAGAAAAAAAGAGAAAGAAAAAACTGATTTGTTGTTTCACTTATTTATGCCTTCATTGGGTTTATTCTTGTATGTGCCCTGACCAGGGATTGTATCCACAAACTTCCTGGCATACTGGGACGATATTCTAACCCATTAAGCAACCCGTCCAGGACCTAAATTATTTAAGTTTTGTTAATATGCAAAGTTGCTCAAGTTTCACTAAAGTGTATATACCTGTACACTGCAATAACATCCTTCTTGGGGTAAATTACCAAAAATATATATAACTTTTATCCTTTGATCCAGATAATCATACCCCTATAGGAATCTTTCTTTAAAAAAATAACTAGAGAAACCAAGATGGCGGCATAGATAAACACCTAATCTGCAGCCTCGCACAACAATTTCAAAAATACAACTAAAAGACAAAACAGACATGATCCAGAACCACAGGAAAGCTGGCTGACTGGAAATTCTACAACTAGAAGGAAAGAGAAAACCACAAGGAAAATCAGAGGAGCTGTAAAAGCCTGAGGTACGGAGACACGGGCGCGTGTGTGCGGAGAGAACGGAGCCAGAGAGGACGGGGCGGCTGAGTGCCTGGCTGGCATTCTCTAGCAGGAAGGAGATAAAACCCCCGGACTGCGCTGAACCCCAGTTCTGACTGCACTGAACCCCAGTTCTGGGCGAGACCCTGGGGACCCAGGCTCATACTGGGGGAATCTGGGCTGTAAGGCGGAAACTCAGGGGAGCGGCAAAAGGCAGAGCTCCGGAGGCGCACACGTGAATGCGTGCAAAGGACGGACTGTTGACTGTGCCGCTGAATTGCCCTAGCAGGAAGGAGACAAAAGCTCTGGACTGCACTGAACCCCAGTTCCGACTGCACTGAACCCCAGTTCGGGAGAGAATCTGGGAATCCAGATTTATTGTGGGAGAGACCAGACTGTCTGGCAGCGGGCGAAACTCGAGGGTGCCTTCCTCTCAGAGGTGCTTGCAGCGAGTACCGAGGGACACTGAGGGACACTGAGACCCAGGAACCTCATAGGGCGGGGCTGACGGGAAGCCAAGGCTGTAGGCTCCACCCTGAAACTCCGCCCCATCCAAGCTGAGCACAGAGGCTTTTGCAATTTTGGAAGTCTAGTCGAATAAGGCTGTCTCCCAGCGTAGACACAGCTGATCCTCACAGCCAATTGGACTGGAGGTCAGCTCCTCCCACTGATACCAACAACAATCAAGACTTAACTACAACAAGGCTGTACACACAGTCCACAAAGGGGTGCACCAAGAGTGTCCACCTCAGGTAACTGGGGAGGCCGAGCCACTGGCCCATATAGGACACCTAGCACACAAAGCTACCCTACCAACTCAGGGAAGCAGCGAAAATGCGGAGACAAAGAAACAGATCACAAACCAAAGAAATGGAGGAAAACAAACAACTGGATATAGAGTTCAAACCCATGGTTATAAGGTTTTTCAAGAATTTCCTAGAAAAGGCCGATAAATTTAGCGAGACCCTCGAGGATATGAGAGAGACCCTCGAGGACATGGAAAAGGACCAACTAGAAATTAAACATACACTGACTGAAATAAAAAATATTATACGAACACCCAACAGCAAACTAGAGAAACACAAGAATCAAGTCAAAGATTTGAAATGCAAAGAAGCAAAAATCACTCAACTGGAAAAGCTAAAAGAAAAAAGAATCCAAAAATTTGAAGATAGTGTAAGAAGCCTCCGGGACAACTTCAAGCGTACCAACATCAGAATTATGGGGGTGCCAGAAGAAGAGAGAGAGCAAGATACGGAAAACCTATTTGAAGAAATAATGACTGAAAACTTCCCCCACCTGGTCAAAGAAATAGACTTACAAGTCCAGGAAGCGCACAGAACCCCAAACAAAAGGAATCCAAAGAGGACCACACCAAGACACATCATAATTAAAATGCCAAGAGCAAAAGACAAAGAGAGAATATTAAAAGCAGCAAGAGAAAAACAGTTAATTACCTACAAGGGAGCACCCATATGACTGTCAGCTGATTTCTCAACAGAAACTATGCAGGCCAGACGGGAGTGGCAAGAAATAGTCAAAGTGATGAATAGCAAGAACCTACAACCAAGAGTACTCTACCCAGCCAAGCTGATATTCAGAATTGAAGGTCAGATAAAGAGGTTCACAGATAAGAAAAAGCTAAAGGAGTTCATCAACACCAAACCAGTATTATATGAAATGCTGAAAGGTATTCTCTAAGAAGAGAAGATGAAAAAGGTAAAGATAAAAATTATGAACAACAAATACATATCTATCAGCAAGTGAATCTAAAAATCAATTGAATTAAAAATCTGATGTACAGAATAAACTGGTGAATATAATAGAATCAGGGGCATAGAAAGGGAGTGGATTGACAACTCTCGGGGGAAAGGGGTGTGGGGGGTGCGGGAAGAGGCTGGACAAAAATCGTACACCTATGGATGAGGACAGTGCGGGGGAGGTAAGGAAAGAGGGTGGGATGGGAACCAGGTGAAGTAGAGCTATGGGGGGAAAGAGGAGCAACTGTAATGATCTGAACAATAAAGATTTATTAAATTAAATATAAATAAATAAATAAATAAAAATGTTTTAAACAATTAAAAAAATAAAAATAAAAAAATAACTAAAAGGGCCCTAGCCAGTTTGGCTCAGTGGGTAAAGCGTTGACGCATGAACCAAAGGATCTCAGGTCTGATTCCCAGTCAAGAGCAGTAAAAAATAAAAATAAAAGTACTTTTGCCTGGCTAGCATGGCTCAGTGGTTGACCTAGGAAGCAGGTCATGGCACATGCCCAGATTGCAGGCTCCATCCCTACTGGGGGGTATGCAGGAGGCAACTAATTAATGTTTCTCTCTCAATGTTTTTATCTATTTCTCCCTCTCCCTTCCTCTCTGAAATCAATGAAAATATCTCTGTAACGTTTTTTAAAAACTGACACATGGAAAGATATAATAAAGCAAGAATGGTAAAATGTTAACAACAGAACCTAAGTAGTGAGCACCTTAATATTCTTTCAAGTATTTCGTTTAAGATTCCTCATAACAAAAATTTTTGGGGAAACATGTCCTGGATAAGTTACTAGACTTTAAAAAGAAAAAATCCACATGCAAGCTTGGTGAAAGGATCAAGTCACTTACAAGTGTGTGTAGGGTGAGTGTGTGTGTGTGGGGGGGGGGGGGGCCGGGGGGGGGGGGGAGGCGCTTTGAATCCAGGCTTACTTCAGACGTCCTCACAGGAACATTTAATACTAGAAGACAATGAGACATGCTATCAAGTACTTAAGAAATAGAGGGGAGAAAAATCATACAAATTTTTACCATTGATGTGCCAGTTTAAAGTATAAGTATCACAGAGTACTTCAGGAAGATTGTTTCTGTAAAACCTTCTTTAAAAAATTATGAGGGTAAACATCAGACAATTAAGTGATGAACAGAAACGTCATGCCTCAACCTATTTAAAAAAAGGTTAAGGTTTAAACACATATAAGGCTTATTGTTAAATAACATTAAAACAGCCCTAACCGGTTTGGCTCAGTGGATAGAGCATTGGCCTGCGGACTGAAAGGTCCAGGGTTCAATTCCGGTCAAGGGCATGTACCTTGGTTGCACACACATCCCCAGTGGGGGTGTTGCAGGGGGCAGCTGATCGATGTTTCCCTCTCATTGATGTTTCTAAATCCCTATCCATCTCTCTTCCTATCCGTGAAAAAAAAATCAATAAAATATATATTTAAAAAAATAAAAATAAAGAACATTAAAACAATGTTAAAGAGCTAGCATCACAGCATTATTCACACTAGCCAATATATGGAAAAAAACTAAGATTGGTCATCAGATGACTGGATCAGGAAGACGTGGGGTAAGGGGCATAAATGCTGATGGAGTGGTGAACTTGGAGTGGTGAGCACGCAATACAATATATTATAGAACTGATGTATTATAGAATTGTACCCTAAAATCTATGTAATTTTATTAACCAACATCACACAAATAAACTCAATAAAATACATACATACACACACATATATATATATATATATGAGATGTGGTGTATATGACATACAATGGATGTATATATATAGACACACATACACACCTATATATACAATGTAAGTACAAAAATATAGGTATGTATATACATACACATAATGGAGTATTATTCAGCCACGAGAAATACGTGTATCTTAGCAAACATTTTTTAATATGTTTTTATTGATCTGAGAGGAGGAGAGTGAAACAGCAACTGGCTGCCTCCTGAATGCACCCTACTGGGGATCATGCCTGCAACCTTGGCATTTACAGTGACTAGGAAAAGAACAGGTGACCTTCTGGTGCAGGGGGTGATGCTCAACTGAGCCAGACAGGTCAGAGCAATCTTAGCAAATTTTTATAAATGCCGATATCCTGCAATTTGAAACAACATGGATGAACCGTGAGGGCATTATGCTCAGTGAAATAAGCCAGAGAAAAACACTGCATGGTATAACATATCTGGAATCTAAAATAAGTCAAACTCATAGAAACAACAGAGTACAAAAGTGGTTGCCAGGAACTGGCAAGGGTAAGTAGGGAGAAGTTGGTAAAAGGGTACAAGCTTTCAGCTAAAAGATGAGTAAGGTCTGCGGGTTTCATCTATATCATGGTGACTAGAGTTGGTAACACTGTATTATATAATTAAAAACTGATTAAGGAGATTAGAACTTAAAGGTTCTCACACATAAAAGACAAGTCAGCTTTAAAATTTTGAAAAATTAAGTCAATGTAATAAATTAGATAAATTGGAAACAAAATTAATAAAAGTAAAGGGGAAAAGAGAGAAGAGGAGCTAAATATGCCTATTTTGTTGTTGTTTTTTCCTTCGATAACCAGGAACCAACAGATATCATTTAAAGGAAAGAAATGTACTTCTATTACTTGATTTATCAGTACAAACGCATACAAAAATAATAACATAGTCAAAAAAGTCCAGTGGTACAAGAGTGGAGAGTAATAGCAAAACACATGGCAGGGTTAACGCTATCCACCGAGAGTTATATACTTACACTACAGGCTCAGTGCACCAAATTCGTGCACAGGTAGGGTCCCTGGTGGCTGCCGGCCAGAGCCTTGCTTCCCCAGCTGCCTGCTGGGGTCTTTCTTCATTCCGTGCCGCCCCCTGGTGGTCAGCACACGTCATAACGAGCGGTCAAACTCCCGAGGGGACATTTTGCATATTAGGCTTTCTTTATGATAAAAGGCTAATATGCAAATCAACTGAACGACTGAACAACCAGTCGCTATGTTGCACAATGACCACCAGGGGACAGATGCTCAATATAGGAGCCGCCCCTGGTGATCAGTGACTCCCACAGGGGGAGCACCGCTCAGCCAAAAGCCTCTCCCGCCTCTGTGGCAGTGATAAGGACCCCTCAGGGGATGTCCCCTGAGGGGTCTTGGACTGTAAGAGGACACAGGGCAGGCTGAGGACTACCCCCCCCCCCCCCCGCCACTGAGTGTATGAACATCGTACACAGGGCCTCAAGTTTATATATATCCTATATAATAAAAAGGTAATATGCAAATTGACCATCACTCCAACACACAAGATGGCCAATCCCATGTGGTCAAAGATGACCACCCCCAGGTGGACACAAGATGGCTGCCACAAGATGGCCAGCAGGGGAGGGCAGTTGTGGCTGATCAGGCCAGCTGGAAGGGACCAGGCCTGCAAGGGTGGGCAGTTGGGGGCAATCAGGCCTGCAGGGGAGGGCAGTTGTGGGTGGGGACCAGACCTGCAGGGGAGGGCAGTTGGGGGGGGGGGGGGGAACCAGGCCTGCAGGGGAGGGCAGTTAGGGGTGACCAGGCCGGTAGGGGAGGGTAATTAGGGGCAATCGGGCCGGCAGGGGAGCAGTTAGGCGTCGATCAGGCTGGCAGGGGAGTTGTTAGGGGGTGATCAGGCTGGCAGGCAGAAGCAGTTAGGGGCAATCAGGCAGGCAGGCAGGCAAGCAGTTGGGAGCCAACAGTCCTGGATTGTGAGAGGGATGTCCAGCTGTCCATTTAGGCCCGATCCCACCGGATAGTCGGACATCCCTCGAGGGGTCCCAGATTGGAGAGGGTGCAGGCTGGGCTGAGGGACACACACACACACAAACACCCATGCACGAATTTCGTGCACCAGGCCTGTAGTAAGAAGATAACAAAGGAAACACAAAAAATAACCATGAAGGAAATTCAAGAACTGCTACTATACTTATGATCAAACACAGACAAAGAAGGAAAAATGTAACATGTAATGAGTATAAAGAGATTTGGATCTAGAAGGGACTAAATAAAATATGGTAAAGTATAAATGAAGCAATTATTAAAAATACTGGTGTGCGCAGCCAGCATGGCCCAGTGGTTTAGTATGAACCTATGAACCAAGAGGTCATGGTTCCATTCCCAGTCAGGGCACTTGCCCATGTTGTGGGCTCGATTCCCAGTAGGAAGCGTACAGGAGAAAGCAGATCGATGTTTGTTTTTTTTTTTCTTTCTTTCTCTCTCTCTCTCCTTTTCCCTTTCACTCTTTAAAATCAATAAAAATATAATTTAAAGCCTGCCGGCATGGCTCAGTGGTTGAGCATCTACCTATGAATCAGGAGGTCACAGTTTGATTTCCAGTCAGGGCTCGATCCCCAGTAGGGGCATGCAGAAGGCAGCCAATCAATGATTCTCTCTCATCATTGATGTTTCTATCTCTCCCTCCCTTTCCCTTCCTCTCTGAAATCAATAAAAATATATTTAAAAAATATATTTTTAAAAAATATATTTTAAAAATACAAAATAAACTTCAGTACAGAGGAAATAGTGTTTCCCACAGAAAATAGAAGGTGGGAAAGGCAAGAGGGATTTTTCCTGTACTGTTTGAGCTTTCTCCTTCCATAATAGGTCAAAGGAAAGTCCCGTGTTTCCACAGAGCCACAAAAAATAAGATTACATAGAGTCCTTCCCCCACTTAAAAACACCCTTAGAAATGCTAGACGAAATATATAATAAATGTAGAACAAAAAAAAAAAAAAAAAGAATTTTAAACAAACTAACATTGAAACAAACTTATCACCTGCAGACTTTTGCTGAAATAAATACAAGATGTACTTCAGCAGAAGAAAACCCAGAAGCACGGACTGGAAAACATTAAGAAATGTGCTTTTCAAATTTCATAAACCAGAATATTGTTAACAAGGATTATAAACAAAAACATAAAAAAGCAATAAAATAAAAGCTCATGAAAATTAACTTTGCAAAATTACTTCAGAAGTCAATATACCCTTTGGGTAAGGCAAAGCTGGGTTTTTTTTGTGTATGTGTTTTTAAATATTTTTATTAATTTCAGAGAGGAGGGGAGAAGGAGAAAGAGATAGACACATCATTGATGAGAATCATTGATCGGCTGCCTCCTACTGGGAATTGAGCCTGCAACCCAACCATATGCCCTGACCAGGAATTGAACCCTAACCTCCTGGTTCATAAGTGGACACTCAATCGCTGAGCCATGCCGGCTGGGTGGGGCAAAGTTTTCTAAGAGCTCACAAGATCTCAATGAGGCCTAAAGAAATACATACTGTTCTCTGTCATCACTATATCCTTAATACCTCAGACAATGTTTCTTTCAACTAACATTAAATGAGTGCTGAAGTAATGACTTACACTACTGTCAGTAGCAACAAAATACCTTTTAGTGCTTTCACTTCTTATTTACTAGCCATGTCATGACTGTAGATAGTGGGAAACTAAAGTGGTAAAGGACCTAACAGTCTATGAACAGAGAACAATTCATATCAGATAGAAGTGCTAGAGCCTATTAAATCAAGTTTTTAAAATTTCCCAGTTAATTCTGATGTGCAACCAAATTTTAAAAACCACAAAACCACCAAACTGGATGAACCTTAAGCTCTCTCTTTCAGCTCTAACTAGCCAATGATTCTGGATTTTAACAATTTTCAAATATTCTGCAAGAGAAATACTTTTTAAGCATACTATATCATATAAATGAGCTCAATTTTATTAGAAAACTTACAGAACAGCTAGGTTTAGGGTCTAAATTAAAAGAAATGTCTGGTACTCACTTTAGCAGCACATACACTAAAATTGGAACGATACAGAGGTTAGCATGGCCCCTGAGCAAAGATGTCACACAAATTCAAAAAGCCTTACATATTTTTTAAAATCCTATAGAATAAAGATGTAATATGCAAATGGTCATTACGCCACTAAGCGTTAACAACTGACCATGTAACGACCGGATCACGGATCAGCAGGAGGGTAGGGCAGAAAGCTACGGGAGAGGGCAGGGCAGCAAGCTATTGGGGGGGTGGGGGGGGAGGCGTGGAGGGAGCTACAGGAGGGCAGCAGTGAGCTACTGGCTACAAGCAGGCGGCAGAGAGCTACAGGAGGGGGCAGGACAGCAAGCTATGGAGGGGCGGGGGGAGCTACAGGAGGGCAGGGCAGCGGGCAGAGAGCTACTGGAGGGTGGCAATGAGCTACTGGCACACAGATTCGTGCTGTGCTCAGGGCTACTAATAAATAAAATAAAAGTCTGACCAATTTCTATTGTTGGTTGAGCTGGATTTTGTTTTAACTTAATTGGCATCAGCATAGTTATTCAGAGACTTGAGCATAACTGTTCAATGACCATTTTCTGGATAGGGAAAGGGAGTAAAATCCAGTATTTTTGTTCTAAAGGAAATGAGAATCTACGAAAAGGGTTTACAGATTAAGTGATAAAATAATTTAAATCTTTCAAAGAAATACTGGTTCTAGAATCAAAAAATAATGGTTTAGCCCAGCCGGCGTGGCTCAGTGGTGGAATGCCAACCTACAAACTAGGAGGTCATGGTTCGATTCCTGAACAGGGCACTGCCCAGGTTTCAGGCCCAATACCCAGTGTAGGGCGTGGAGGAGGCAGTGATCAATGATTCCCTCTGTTCCTTGATGTTTCTCTCTCTCCTTCTCCCTTCCTCTCTGAAATCAATAAAAACATACATATATATTTTTTAATGGTTTAGAGGAGGATGGCAAAATGTCCGATAAGAAAGCTACTGCAGAAATCCAGAAAGGCAACTGGGGGGGAAGAGGGGGGAACCATGATCTTTGGGGGCAGCCAAGAAAAGGTAGATAAACATTTACTAAAATACTAAATTAAAAAAACAAAAACATGAGGGGGCAGGCTATAAGGGGTCAATGAGAGAAAAAAGGGAACATATGTAATACTTTCTTTTTTATGATGAGAGAGAGTTTATTGATCAGTGCCTCCTGCACGCCCCACACTGGGGGATTGAGCCCGCAATCCTGGCACATGCCCTAACGGAGAATCGAACCGTGTACTCTGGGTTCATAGGTCGATGCTCAACCTCTAAGCCACGCCAGCTGGGCTATAATACTTTCAACAATAAACATTTAAAAAAAAAGATTTAAGAGTAAAATGATAAAAATTAGGTGCTTTCATTTTTAATACAAAGCTATTATAAATAGTGGAAAAGATGAGTGGTAGGAAAATCCAGAAAAAATTATTCGGAGAATTCAAGAACAAAAAAAAAAGGAAAAGAGAGAAATAATAAAGATAGGTATAAAAAGAAACCTAGAAAGAGGAAAGGGGACAAGAAGTAAGCTTCTGATGTAGATTTAAAGAGCTTATCATGTTGTTAGCTATTTGACCAGTAAATTATGACTGCTCTTAGAAATTCAGTTAGCTCTGTCTCTAGTGTTTAAAATGTTCTTGCAATCACTAAGAATTTAGTCTTCCTAAATCATATCCACCAGTACACATGAATCTTTTCAATTTTTTAAAAATAATTTTAATGATTTCAGAGAGGAAAGGAGAGAGAAACATCAATGAGAAGGAATCACTGATCATCTGCCTCCTGCACAACCCCTACTGGGGATAGAGCCCACAACCCAGGCATGTGCCCTTGACCGGAATTGAACCTGGTACCCTTCAGTCCGCAGGTCGACACTCTATCCACTGAGCCAAATGTCTAGGACATGAATTTTTTTTTTTAATCTCTGCCAAAGAATATCCATTTGCAATCTTTTCACATGTGGTAATAATCTTAAATAGCCAGCATTTGGCCTAATTCTTTCAACAACAACAACAACAACAAAAAATCTTGATGTGTGCCTTTTAACATTACCTACATACCAAAAATTATCTAATTTCCTGATTTTTGTCAGCAGAATCATATACTTTCTACGAGCAAAATTTAACATTCTTAATTACCTTCAACAACACTACTTGTGTAGGGAAAAAAAATTTTTTTTTATAAGGAGATTCTCTCAGAAAAGGGAGAACGTTGTTTCTAATATGTTGAGTTCCAACTGTCTCTAAACAACTAAGTGGCAACTTAATTATTAATAGATGTCACTGGGAACTATAAATAAGCCTTAAGAAAGAAAAAAAATCAACCCATCTACATGAACCCACCTTACCTTGTCTCATCAACATCAACTGGTGCTCATGCCTGGCTGCTTCCATTTCTGCCTCCAGCTTCTCTTTGGCTTCTCTGATGTTTCTGTCGACCTGCTCACGCTGCTGCTTCTCCATTTCGTCAAGAGCCTTCCATCTGGATGCATACTCAAATTCAAACGTCCCAGGCTGAGCAAAACGTGGTGGCTGTTCTCTTTCCCTAAGTTTACAGTTAAAAACATACAGAAGTGTATGTTTAAAAGGTAAAACAGCTAAAAATAAAAGCGCCATTTACTGAGCACTCACAATATTCATGGCACTGTCAGGCAAATACTCTACCTGAATTGCCTCATGGCAATAATGTGATGCGGATTTTTAAAAAGCCTGATTTTGAGAAACTGCCCAAGGATGCCCCAATAATAAGTAATGAAAACAGAATTCAAACCTATGCAATAGGATACTAAACCTGTACTCCCCTAAATATCACCTACAATAAGGCCTTTCTAGTATTCATTCAACAAACAATTTTACATAATGAATCTGCAACATATAAATCAAATGTGTCAGAAGTTAATTGTCTGGAATCAATTTTTTTCCCCTTTTAAGTAGTAACTTTTAGGGATAGTAGTAAAAGCATGTAAGAGTTTACTAAATTTTATGTGCCAGGATAATTGGCTAGGCCAAAAAATAAAGACCTAACTTACTACAATTGTAGTTATTTGTTCAATACTTGTTTCCCTTGCTATTCTGTGAACTCAATAAAGATATGAAATGTCTGTTAACAGCTGTACCACAATATCTGGCACAATGCATACATTTATTATTTATTACAATGAGCCAAAAAATTACCTAAATTAAAAAAAATAAAAACATATGAATATACCTGAAATTCAAAGAAATTATCCAATTATATTTGCCTATCACAGCTTCTATTAAAAAGTACTCATAAAAATAGAATCCCCACTCCACAAATGAAAGTATAAGAAGCAATATATTCATAAATGTTAACTTCTATTAAGGGGTAGGAAGGGGAAAATGGATGGGTGGCTAGGACAAAGTTGGGACATAAACAGAGAAGCTGTCACAAAGAAAAAGATGCAGTGACAAGAAACAGTTTCAAAGATCTTCAGAGGAATATGAGGGAAACCAAAATGAGCCATGATCTAGGTAGTTTAACCCTAAAAAACAGATATGAATTTTGTTCTTTTAAAAAGTACTGTCTGGGGCTCTGGCAGGTGGGGCTTACTTGGTTGGAGTGTCATCTGTGCATTCCATTCACCAAAAGATCTCGGGTTCCATTTCGTCAAGGCACATACCAAGGTTACGGGTTTGATTCACAGTTGGGTTGCATATGGGAAGCAACAGATCAATGTTTCTTTCTTACATCAATGTTTCTCTCCCTCTCTCCCTCTCTTTTCCTCACTCTCTAAAAAAAGGAATAAAAACATATCCTCAGGTGAGGATTAAAGCACTATCTAGGAAAGAAATAAGGGGATCTACCACCCACTAATTATTCCGAAAGAATTATTAGTTAGTAGTTCCTCATTCAGATACTGATTATAACAATAAATATTAAAAATTATTCCTTCTCCCAAAGGAAACACTTTTGAAACAATATAGATTTGGGGAGTTAGAAATAAATTTGAATGGTGGCTCTTATGCTTTGTGAACATTTTTCCCTCTCAGCATAACTCTGCAGAAGTAAAATTTGGAATATACCGAGATCTTATGGGTTTGTTAGTATAATTAAATCAATATACAAACAAATGTTGTCTATAAATTCCATTTCTTATAACACCCTTATAATTCCAGTTCTCTAATTCCTGAATCCAAAAGAATACTCTATTTCAAATTTGTAGTGATAAGCTATAACCAGAAAAAAGGTCAAGAGAATAGGATCTCATAGTAAGTCTTTGAAAAATAGCATAATAAGAGAGATTTAAATGGTTACAAATTGTAACTAACAAGAGCCCCAGTGCACGAAATTCACACACAGGTAGGGTCCCAGGGCCTCCCTTCCCCCGGCTACCTGCCGTCACCAGCCAGAGCCTCCCTCCTCCGACCCCTGCCTGCCTACCACCGCTGCCAGCAGGGGCCTCCCTTCCCCAGCTGCCTGGTGCTGCTGCCAGCCGGGGCCTCCCTTCGCACCTGCCTTGGCCTGGTGCCACCCACTCACCTGCTCCACCATCCCACTATGGTCCCGCTCTTGTCGGGGCCCATCCGGGCCAGCAGCACCTCCACTGCAGCCCGCTGCCAGCGAAGCATCGCCAAGTCCTGCCATGTTCCGCGCTGCCCCCTGGTGGTCAGCGCACGTCTAACTCCCAGTCAAATTCCCTCCCGTAGGGACAATTTGCATATTAGCCTTTTATTATATAGGGTTAGGACTGATTCTTCTTCCCTGGAATAATTCTTTCTCTTGCTTCCAGGATACTCTGTTAGCTGTCCTCCCTACTCCAATAATGGCTCTCACTCAGTCTTTGCCAATTCCTTCCTGCCTGTATATACTGGAATATTCCAGGGTTCAGTCCTTTGACATAGTTTTCTATCACGAGATAACTCTAACCCAGCCAGCTCATCTAAAATCCAAACAGAAATCCAACTATTGACTTGACATTCCACCTGAATGCTCAAAAGAGATCTCAAACTTAAAATGTCCAAACAGAGTTCCTGATCTTCCTCCCCCAGTTTGCTCCCACTACAGGATTCTGAAAATCAAGTCATTAGGAATGTCCATACTTCCAGTTACTTAGGCCAAAAACCTCTGAACACTGTTTCTCTCATATGCCCATCACATCAGCAAAATCCAGTCTATTTTCAAACTATATCCAGAATCTCACCACTTCTCACCATCACCATTGTGACTACTAATCCATTTTTGCAAGGTTCCTAAATCCCAATTCCACCCTTGGCTCTTTATAATCAACTCCACCGTGAAATTTAAGTCACTACTCTGCACCTTCCTTTCTCATAAAATAGAAAAGCCAGTCAGCTCAACAGCCTACAAGGCCTAAAAATCCACACTCCTCCCAATTACGTCCTCTGTCTACCTCACCCATACATTCTATTTCCCACTTACTGACTGTGCTCCAGCTGAACCAACACCTTTACTATTCCTGCAACATTCCCCTCTCTCAGGGCTACTACAGTCACTTTCATTCTGTTCAAACCATCAGCCTTTACTCCACCCCACTTCTGCAAGCTACACGGCCAGCTCCTCACTCCCAACCCACCCCTTCAAGCTGTCACCGTCTCAGGTTGGCTTTCTTAACCACATGTAAAAGAGCCACACTTACCCTGACTGGTATGCTTCACCTGTTAGATTGTCAGCCCGGGCACCAAAGGGTCCCAGGTTTGATTTCCAGGCACGAACCTGGGTTGCAGGTTCAATCTCTAGGGCGCGTGTGGGAGGCAACCAATAGATGTGTCTCTCACTTCAATGTCTCTCTCTCTCTCCCCACTTCATGCTCTCTAAAAAAAAAAAAATCAATGGAAAAACTATCCTCTAGGTGAGGATTAACAACAACAAACAAAAAAGAGCCACAATCCTCTGCTCCCTAGCACCCACTTTTCCCATTCTTTGTCACCGTATTTTACTTATATTATTGGTTACCCCACACTGCATGAATTTTACCACCCCACACTGCATGAATTTTACCACCCCACACTGCATGAATTTCTAGTCTATTTTGTTCTCTGATACATCTTCATCACTAGGCATATAGCAACCACTATGTATCATTTGAATCAAGTGAAATGAAAAACATTCAACTACACTAAAATTAAAAAATGCCAATTAAAATAACAGGCAAAATACAGTATTTTGAACAGACGATTAAATCTTAAAATCCTAACACCCATTTATCATGAAGAAAAATACTTTTAAATATACATCAGTAAGTATAAATTGGTATAAAATTGTTGGAGAACCATTTGGCAGTATCAATCAACTTTCAATATGCATGACTTTTGATCTAGGTCTTTATACCTCACTTTAAGTGGTTCTTTTTTTTTTAGGTTGATTTTAGAAAGGGAGAGGAAAAGAGAGATAGAAACATCAATGATGAGAGAGAATCACTGATCAGCTGCCACACTGGCTAGGCTTTAAGTAGTTCTTTAGATAGTACTTCTGCCCAGCTGGTGTTGCTCAATGGTTGAGCATCAACCCATAAACCAGGAGGTCATGGTTCGATTTACTGTCAGGACACATGCATGGTTGCATGCTCAATGCCACGTATGGGGCATGCAGTAGGGAGCTGATCAATGATGTTTCTATGTCTCTATGACTCTCACTTCCTCTTAAAATATATATATGTGTGTATATATATATATATATATGTATATATGTTACATATATATACATATTACAATAAAAATACTGATTTCTTTTAAAAAGTAAATTAAATAGAAACTCTCACTACTTAATAGATGTTTTATAATCTTTAGTTCATTATTTGGTTTTACAGGTTTCTGGTGGGTTTTTTAACCAATTTTAGAGAGAGAGGAAGGCAGAGGGAGAGAGAAATATCAATGTGAAAAACATCAATCGGTTGCCTCTCATAGGCATCTAATAGGGGATGGAACCCCAATCTGGGTATGTGCACTGATTGGGAATGGAACTGGCAAACTTTTCAGTGCACAGGACGAAACTCAACCAACTTAGCCACACTGGCCAGGGTGTTTTAATGTGTATTTTTTTGTTCTTATTTTCTATTCTTCGGTTCATTACTTATATCTCCACCACCTGAAATGTAAGCAGCATAAGAGCAGTAACATTGCAAAGTTGCAATGGTAACACCTAGAACAGTGCCTGGCACCAAGATATTCCAATATTTGTTCAATTCAGTTACAGTTTTATTCCTTATAATAAACAAGTGACTGGTTAAAATGTATCTATACAGCAATTTACATAAAAAGTTGCCTCAGTCCAGCTGATGTGGCTCAGTGGTTGAGTACTGACCTATGAACCAGGAGATCACCATTCGGTTTGACCTATGAACCAGGGAGATCACTGTTCGGTTCCCAGCGAGGGTACATGCCCGGATTACAGGCTTGATCCCCAGTGTGTGAAGTGCAAGAGGCAGCCAATCAATGATTCTCTCTCATCATTGATGTTTCTATCTCTCTCTCCCTCTCCCTTCTCTGAAATCAATAAAAATTTAAAAAGTTGCATCATACTGAGTGAAAAGCAACTGATAAAATAATATACAATATTTTAACAATAGGCTAATTTTCTTTTAAACCTCTAACAAGAGATAAAATGTGCCAAGTTATTTATCTGGGACCGCCCCCAACTCTACCTGCCAAAAAAGTCTCCTTTTAACTAATAACATACCTGAAGTATACTAATTAAGTATTTTCATAAATCTAGAGTTCATTGTTTCTCTAACATAAATACTGCCAATATCCTCCTAGCTACCCACCACAGACCATTATAAAAGTAGGAACTTTTCTAAGTATCAACTTAATGTTTTACCCACATACAAAGAAAACTAGCATTCCATGTAGACCAGGCCACTCTAATAACCAGATTATATAACTAAACAGAATACCTTATAATCCAAAAATATTTGAAAACAAATGTGACATAATAAATAGCCTAGATGGCACATATGTAAAATATCTTTATCACACAATCTTACTTATGATATTGTTGAGTTTTCTGCATTAGCTTCTCTGGCAAGCCATCTTCATCATCAAACTGCTCCATTGGCTCCACAATGACGGGACGTGGGGTCCTGGATAGGTAAAGGGCATTAATAAGGATTAACACAGTATCTAAAATTAACATTCTCTTAGCAATGTTTTACAATTCCAAGATATGTACTTGGAAACTGTCTCTCAAGATAAATTTCTCAGAACTTATCATATATACTCAGAAAATCAAGTACCATTTGCTGAGCCAGACACAGGTGAACAACAAAGTCAGACAAAGACGAATGCTTGTTTCTAGAGCACAGAGCCTATTTAAGATGACAGAGAAGAAAACCCACTATGAACCTTTATAAACATGTAGTTAACCTTTATAAAGTATGAAGGATAAGAATAGGAATGAGTACCTTATTCATATTTTATGTATATGGTATCATGTTCCCTTTTCCCACGACCTCAAACTCCCATCTCTGCCTACCTCTCATAGCCTCTGTGTTTAACCAATCTTCTTCAGAAAAAGTCTTTCTAAAACATAAAATGAAACCTAAAAGGTATCAGCCAGGCATAGGGGAAGGAAAGGGAGTCAGAAGATACAACATACTCAAGGAGCAAGATAACAGAAAGAGGATATCAAAAACAGTAGAAAATAAGGTAAACTCTAATTGAAAAAAAATTTGCCTTGGCTGGTGAGGCTCAATTGGTTGGAGCGTTGTCCCATGCAATGGAGGGTCACAGGCTCAATTCCTAGTCAGGGAACATACCCAAACTGTGGGTTCAATCCTTGGTCAGGTATACAGACAGAAGAAAACTAAATGATGTTTCTCTCTCTCCCTCTCCCTTTCTCTATCTCTAAAATCAATGGAAGCATATTCTTAAGTGAGGATTAAAAAAAAAAAAAGACTCCTAGCAGGTTTGGCTCAGTAGATAGAACATGGGCCTGCAGACCAAAGGATCCCAGGTTCAATTCCCATCAAAGGCATGTACCTCGGTTACAGGCTTCTCCCCAGCCCAGGTCCTGGTTTTTATACCCAGTAGCAAAATGCCTTCCAAAAACAAAATAACCGATTTTCATTAGCACCAGGAGTTATAAAAACGCTCATGTGCATCATTTTCATTCACTGTGTATTTTTAAATACTTACTAACATAATATTGTTTTTAAGTTTGTCTTTTTTAATTACTAATTAAAAGTGATTTAAATATCCAGCCACGCCCTGCCTGGCCTGCGAGGTTCTATGGTTAGAGCGTCAGCACCAAAGGGTCAAGGGTTCGATTCCCAGTCAGGAGTACATACCTGGGTTGTAGGTTTGATCCCCATTCCCAGTCGGGGCTCCTGAGGGAGGCAACCAATAGATGTGTCTTTCACACATTGTTTCTCTCTCTCTCTCTCTCTCTCTCTCTCTCTCTCTCTCTCTCTCTCGCACCCCCTCCCTCCCTCGCTGCCCTCCTCCCATTCTCTCTAAAATAGCAATGAAAAAAATATCCTTGGATGACGATTAACAACAAAAAATACCTAGCCACAACTGTCTCTCCTCATTTAAAAGAAAGCCCTAGAAGTTGAAGGAGAATTGGTATATTAGGAAGAAGTAATAAATTCTTTCTCAAAAAGAACAAAAATGAAAGGGACAAATATACAGCAAATAGATTAATAGTACACATAACAACGATTTGAGCTACATCAATATGGGCTTGATCCCTGATAGGGGGCATGCGAAGACAGCCGATAGATGGTTCTCTCTCATATCAATGTTTCTCTGTCTCCCGCCTCTCCCTCTAAAAATCAATTTTTAAAAACCTTTAAAAAAATTTTTTTTAAAGTTGTTCTTGGATTTACCATAAATAAATAAATCCCAAAGATAAAAAAGTAAGTAGAGATGTAAAGGAGAAAGTCCAAAAATGTCTTGAAATCTTCCATAAAACCAAAAAGAAAAAAGAAAAAAAAAAGTATAAACTCTTAAAACTTAAAAAAATAAGAAAAAAACTAACTGAAGCACATTCTGAAAAAAACTGTCCTGAACTCTTCAAAAATGCCAATGTCCTACCCGGCCGATGTGGTTCAGTGGTTGAGCATCGACCTATGAACCAAGAGGTCATGGTTCCTGGTCAGGGAACATGCCTGGGTTGCAGGCTCAATCCCCAGTGGGGGCATGAAGGAGGCAGCTGATCAATGATTCTCTCTCATCGTTGACGTTTCTCTCTCTCTCTCCCTCTTCCTTCTTCTCTGAAATCAATTTTAAAGAGAGAAAGGAGTACCTTAAAAAGCTTGCTATAAACTTACTTTTGCCCCACTTTAAGAAATAAAAAATTAGCCCTAGCCGGTTTGGCTCAGTGGATAGAGCATAGGCCTGTGAACTGAAAGGTCCCAGGTGCAATTCCGGTCAAGGGCACATGCCCAGGTTGTGGGCTCAATTCCCAGTGGGGGACTTTCAGGAGGCAGCCGACTCATGAGTCTCTCTCATCATGGATGTTTCTATCTCTCTCTCCCCTTTCCTTCCTCTCTGAAATCAATAAAAACATATTAAAAGAAAAAATTAGAAAAAAATTCTTTTAAAGTTCCAATATCCTGGCACTGACATTTTGTCATTTGGAGAACTATTACAGATAAAGAAAGATGACAACTAAATTCAATGTGTGGTCTTTGATTACTAGACTGAAAAAAAATTATAAAGAAAATTACTATGCAATGGGGAAATTTCAAACACAGACTATGTATTAGATGATACTGAATAAATGTTAAATTTCCTCAGTGTGATAATGATATTGTAGCTTTATGAGAGAATATTCTCAGGAGACACATGCCAAGTACTGTATCCAGGGGTATAGTATAAAATCTGTAGCTGATTAACAAATGAATTTGCAAGCAAAATTTGTGTGTGTATATAGTGGGGGTCGGGGGGTGGAGGGAATGTGGCAAATGCTAACAATTAGTAAATGCAAATACCATTAAAGGGTTGTTTTAAAGAGAAAATTTCGCCGAAACCGGTTTGGCTCAGTGGATAGAGCGTCAGCCTGCGGACTGAAAGGTCCCAGGTTCGATTCCGGTCAAGGGCATGTACCTTGGTTGCGGGCACAATCCCAGTAGGGGGTGTGCAGGAGGCAGCTGATCGATGTTTCTCTCATCGATGTTTCTAACTCTCTATCTCTCTCCCTTCCTCTCTGTAAAAAATCAATAAAATATATTAAAAAAAAAAAATTTCTTCTCCTAACTAAAATTGAAATGGACACATTTTTTTTGCATTTTTCTTTTTAGTCCTCGCCTAAGGGTATATGTTTTTATAGATTTTGAGAGAGAGAGAGAAAGCAGGGAAGAAACATCTATTGACTGCCTCCAACCAGGGATGGAACCCAAAACCTAGATCTGTGCCCTTGACCGGGAACCGAACCCACAACCCTTTGGTATACGAGACGACACTCTCTAATTAGCTAAAGCTACCGGGCCAGAGTCACATTTTTCTGCTTTTAGGGAAGTAACTCCAACATCGTTATTATTTTTTTAATATATTTTTTTATTGATTTCAGAGAGGGAGAGAGAGATAGAAACATCAATGATGAGAGAGAATCATTAACCTACTGCCTCGTGCACGACCCCTACTGGGGATCCAGCCCGCAACACGGGTATGTGCCCTTGACCCAAATCAAACCTGAAACCCTTCAATCCGCAGTCCGCTCTATCCTCTGAGCCAAACCGACTAGGGCTCCAACATTATTTTTAAGTATCAGCTGGAAAATGGTAAAAATAGACCTTATACAGAGTGGGGCAAAAGTAAGTCTACAATAGTATTTATTTATTTTCTTTTCTTTCTTTTTTTTAAAAGAAGATTTCTGTTTCTTCCTCATAGCTAATTTTATTTTTTTTTTAATATTTTATTGATTTTTTACAGAGAGGAAGAGAGAGGGATAGAGAGTTAGAAACATCGATGAGAGAGAAACATCGATCAGCTGCCTCCTGCACACCCCCTACTGGGGATGTGCCCGCAACCAAGGTACATGCCCTTGACCGGAATCGAACCTGGGACCCTTGAGTCCGCAGGCCGACGCTCTATCCACTAAGCCAAACCGGTTTCGGCTATTTATTTTCTATACAAACAACTGTAAACTTATTTTTGTCCCCTCTCTCCAGAATTTTCATTTAATTTAACCTGCAATAATCTTTTTAAAAATTTAAAAAGCTAGAAAGAGAAAAATTTCACTATCAAGTGTCTATCATTCCTGTGCAATTCTAGGCATGAGCTAAGTGTGATTCTAATGTTTAACAATGTGGATATACCATTATTATCAGAAATAAAGGTTTAATTTTCCTCTACCCCCATTTTTCTGCCTCTTGTAATTTCAAAAGAGCATAAGTACATAATGTACACATACTTTTCCATATGTTAATAATTATATACTGTACAAATACATAAACCATTTGTAATATATACCATTTTAAGACAATTTAAAGAAATTTTCAAGAGTAATTTTGATTACACAATATGTCTACATTTAATAATTAAATCACTATGATACCAAATCACTTCATTTAACTCAGATGTCTAAGATTCAGTCCGTTCATCAATAAATAATTCATTACCTGGTACCAGGTGTACCGGTTAATAATGTGGATTTTGTAATCAAAGAAAACATGAAAATTTCAAGAGAAACATCAAAAGTGCTTTATTCAAACTAAGTCCATCTCTAGCTACACATTTTCCCCATCCTTCAGGTAATTTGTGGATACCATCCCAATAGAACTTTCCTTGTTTTGAGGCAAACCATTCAGAGACCCAATTTTCCACTTCTTTGTACGTTTTGAAGTGCTGCTCAGAAAGTGCGTGTGCCATCGATCAGAACAAGTGGTAATCTGAAGGAGCAAGGTCTGGTGAATACAGCGGATGGGTTAATACTTCCCAGGCAAGATCTTTTAACGCGTCTTTAACTGGTTTTGAAGTGTGTGATGGTGCGTTATCATGAAGCAAAATTACTTTGCTCTGTCTTCTGGAACATTCTGGTCGTTTCATGATCAAAGCATGGTTCAAATTGATTATTTGTTGTTAGTAGCGATCAGTATTTAATGGTTTCTCCTGGTTTTAGAAGCTCATTATACACCATACCTTCCGGATCCCACCAAACACAGAGCATCGTCTTCTTTCCGAAGGGATTTGGCCTGCAGTCGATGATGGTTGACCTGGACCAACCCATGATTTTGTGCGTTTGGGAGTCTCAAAATAAATCCACTTTTCATCACCAGTCACAATTCGATACAAAAAAGACTCTTTCATGCCGCTGAAGCAACATTTTACTGATGACTTTTCGGTTTTCCATTTGTCTTTCGTTCAGTTGATGTGGCACCCATTTTCCTTCCTTTAAAGTCTTTCCCATTGTTTGTAAATGATTGGAAATTGTTTGCTGAGCAACATTTAATCTTTCTGCAAGTTGTTTGTGAGTTTGACATACATCTTCATCCAATAATGCTTGTAATTGTTGGTCTTCAAACTTTTTCACTTAACCTGAACATTCTTTGTCTTTCACATCGAAATCATCACTTTTAAAGCATTTAAAACAGTGTCCACAAGTATCTTGAGATGGAGCATGTGCACCATAAGCTTCCTGAAGTATTCAGCAGCACTTTTCTTCAAAATAATGAATTATAACTTCCCGCAAATACTCTTTTTTGGCATGAAATTCGACATTTTTAAGTGTAAAAGTATCTATGATGTTAACACCTTCAGCAAATTTGACATATGAAGTTTTGAAGCTTGTTGTCAATACAACAAAATAGCATACATATCAAAGCACATATATATCAACCTATGTGTAACTCCATCTATGGAAAAAAATCCACATTATTAACCGCTACACCTAGTAAGTACCAAGACGGTACTTGGGGCCAGGAATACAAGGGTAAACAAAATAATCCCTAAAGTCTTCTGAGAGATAAAAGAGTGTAAACAAAATAATCATTTTAAGAGCTATTAGAAAGAATAACAGAGGGAACACACTTTAGATAAGGCAGTCAGGAAATCCTCTCCACGAAGTGACATTTTAACTGAGATCCAATAATCTAGCAGCCCAGAAAACAACATCTTGAATTCCATGAGAAGGTTTAAATAACAACAAAGTTCCTGAGCATGGAGTCACAGGAAGAATAAACAACTCCACTTGTAGCACAAGATAAAAAGCTAGAATTTGCCCTCGCCAGTTTGGCTCAGTGGATAGAGCGTCCGCCTGCGGACTAAAGGGTCCCAAGTTCCATTGCAGCCAGGGGCAGGTGCCTGGGTTGCAGACTCAATCCCCCGCAGTGGGGGCGTCAGAAGGAAGCCAATCAGTAATTCTCTCTCATCAGTGATGTTTCTATCTATCTCCCTTCCTCTCTGAAATCAATAAATAAAACAAATTTTTTAAAGACAAGAATTTGCACCAGTAGAGCCCAGTGACTGAGTGCTGACTATGAACCAGGAGGTCAAGGTTTGATTCCCAGTGAGGACATATGCAGGCTCGATCTACATTAGAGGGCATGCGGGAGGCAGCCAATCAATGGTTCTCTCATAGATGTTTCTATCTCTCCCTCTTCCTTCCTCTGTCTGAAATCAATAAAAATATTTTTTTTAATTATAAAAATATAGTAATTTAGCATCAGACTAAACTTTGCCACTTTTTAGCTGAGCAATCTTAAGCAAAATACTTAACATCTCTGGCCTAATTTTCTCACCTGAAACATGGGACAAATAATAGCCAGTGTTGCTATGGAAATCTAAGAGATCATGATTTTGAAATATCTGACAGATAATAAAATATTCAACACCTTGCCCATCCCATTAAAACTGTTTTTCAATTATTCTAAAAGTTACCTGTAAGAACTGGCTAAATATTTACCAATTCCTACGCAAGAGCTGGTTTGGCTCAGGGGATAGAGTGTCAGCCTGGGGAGTGAAGGGTCCCAGGTTCAATTCCGGTCAAGGGCAGTGCCTGGGTTTCGGGCTCAATCCCCCGTAGGGGGTGTGCAGGAGACAGCCGGTCAATGATTCTCTCTCATCATTAATGTTTCTCTCTCTCCTTTCCTCTCTGAAATCAATAAAATATATTAAAAAATATATATGTGTCCATATATGTACATATATATACACATACATATATATATTTTTACCAATGCCTAGCTATGACTTTAAAAAGACACCAATTAACCAAAGTTAGCAGTGGGGGAAAATACTATCACATGCGTTGTCTATTGCTTTCATTCCTTCCCTCATTCATTCATTAAATAATTACTATAAGCTTACTATGTGGTTAGGAATTATTAGAATACAGCTGCTAGGATTATAGTATTGAACAAAACTAAGTCCCTGCTTTTGTGGAGCTTACATTCTGCCGCAGAGAAAGACATACAAATTAAAACCGTAAATGCTCTGAAGAAAAAAAAACTGGAGAGTAAAGCATGGAGCGTGATGCTATCTTAATGTAATACAGTCAGGAGATAACATCCTAGCACAATTTGGAAAAAAAAATGGAAAATCAAGGTCTATCAGAACTGGGAGAAAATTCTCTAAGCAAAGGAGATAAGACCAAAGTCTCTGAGAGAACAAGTTGGCAGTGTTGTGAAACAGCAGACATGGCACAAATGCTTAACCATCTAAGACAAATTGAACAATGGTTTACAATTCACCAAACTAAAAGCTGGTGGGGGCAGGAAACAATTTTTTTACATAGTCTTTGTATCCAATTCCCCAAGCCCTAAAACAGTTTAATGATTCCAACTGATAGCACAGCAAGTACCAGAGGTGGGCACAGTGTCAGAGATAAAAGGAATCAATGCAATCTATACATATAAAGGCTAAGTGACCGACTATACGTCCATCTGACCGACCGAATGGCCGGTACAAATGACAAGCACTGGCAATTTAAAAATAAACGTTGACTCGTGCATGTGCAATACGTATAAAGCTCGGCACCAATCGCACGCATGTGTTTTGATCTGTCACTGTTGATCGTGAATTTGGATGACACTTCTATTTTAGAGAAAGGGCGAATAGCAATATTAAAATATTTCTTCTAATTAATTTCCTTTCATTGTGCACGAATCCGTGCATCGGGCCACTAGTAATAAAATAAAAACCTTATACATCAAATACAGTCTATAGACTAAGGATGAATATCATAAACTTCTTGATTTCTAGGAGAGATTAAAAATGGCAGGAAAGTAGGGGGATGCTGCATGGACATGATCCGAGGAACAAGCTGCAAATTACAACTGAAATATGTAAAGGTTTCCTGAATAATCAATGGAAAACTCACAATAGAGAACCCTGATACCCAAGGACCGAAGGCGGAGACCGCACAGAGACTGGTAGGAGGGGCGAAGGCAGGAAAGGGCTGGCAGGGAACCCAGAGACGGAAACTGAAGTCCCGGAGAAATGTCTCAGCAGTCAGGGGAGGGGGGTAGTGGGGAGATGCCACTGAGAACTCTGGGATCTAATCCCAAAGCTGGTCTCCCCAGCAGAGAGCATCTAAGGGAGGAGGGTATCCACTTAACACCTAGCTGTAAAAACAGTGGGGTGCTGTCTGCCAGGGAGTGGCAGCTGGAAGATCAGGCACCCTCATAAAGGGCCAACTCACAAAAATTCCCTGTGGAGCCACCCACCTTGTGCTCTAGCAGAGGGAGGGTGAAGTCGACTGGAGCTCTGAGAGCAGAGCCCAGGACTGGGGACTCCAGGGATAGAGCTCAGAAGGCAGACACCCCAAGCTTCCTGGGCTGAGTCATTCCCTCACAAAGTGGAGGATGTCTTTCCCACCCCACACAGACCTCTGCCTTGCCTGTGGGGAAGAAAGGTGACACATCCTACTGAATACCACCTTGCCCTGAGTCCACATAAGAGATTAAAAGTAACAATTAGCCTCCAGGCAAGAGCAACAGTCCCACTGATGAAAAAACTCTTCCCACAGCTGAAGACTATTGCCTGGGTCCATTCAAGTCAGAATCCTATTAAGTCTATAGACAGAGGCAGTCTCTGAAGGCTTTGAGTCTTTGCCTGATCCAATTAGTCAGAAATAGCTTTTAACACTGTCCACTGTCCTGCACTAGAGATTGAGAGGTGTAGAGGACCTACCTAAAACATAGTCACAAACCCAGACAACCAAAATAGGAGACAAAGAAACAACCCTCAGATGAAAGAACTAGGGAATTCTCCAGAAGAGAGAAATGAAGCAGAGATAAGAAATGTATCTGAAACAGAGTTCAGAGTAATGATGTTAAAAATGCTCAACAGGCCCTAACCAGTTTGGCTCAGTGGACAGAGCTTCGGCCTGCAGACTGAAGGGTCCCAGGTTCGATTCCGGTCAAGGGCATGTACCTTCGTTGCAGGCACATCCCAAGTAGGGGGTGTGCATGAGGCAGCTGATTGATATTTCTCTCTCATCGATGTTTCTAACTCTCTATCCCTCTCCATTGCTGTCTATAAAAAATCAATAAAATATATTTTCTTTAAAAATGCTCAACAGTATTAAAGAAGATATTAACCTTTTGCACTCGGATGTCGAGTATGACTCGACACAGTTAGCATTAGAATAAAGGAATCGAGAAAAAAGCAAGCGAGTGCAAAGGGTTAAAAACTATGAAAAAAGAACAGTCAAATAAAGAATGACTTAACACAAATAAAGAACACATTGGAAGGAATACACAGCATTAGGGGAAGCTGAGGATCAAATCAGTGAATTAGAAGACAGAGTTGAAAATATCACTCAATTACAGAACCCTTTAGAAAAAAACAATTAAAAAACAGGAGGACAGCTTCAGGGAGCTGTGGGACAATGTGAAACATAACAATATTAGAATAAAAGGTATGCCAGAAGAGGCGGAAAAGGGAGAAAGGAATAGAGAAGGTGTTTGAAGAAATAATTGTAGAAACTTCCCTAACCTGCTAAAGGAAAAAGTCACACAAGTTCAGGAGGCACAGAGAATCCCAAACGGTCCATGCCCAGACACATAATTAAAATGCCAAAAATTAAAGACAAAGAAAGAATCTTAAAGGCAGTAAGAGAAAAGAAAACTTAACTACAAGGAGTTCCCATAAGGCTGACACCTGATTTCTTTATCAGAACGCTACAGGCCAGAAGAGAATGGCAAGAAATACTCAAGGTAATGGAAAGCAAGGATCTGAGACCAAGATTACTATACCCAGCAAGGCTATCATTCAAAATAGACAAAGAGCTTTGCAGACAAAAAAAAGGCTAACGGAGTTCATCACTACCTAGCAAGCATTACAAGAAATGCTAAAGGGATTGCTGTAAGAGATTGCTGAGGAGAAGAAACACAGAGAGAAACCTAGCCACACAGAATTAAAATGGCTATAAATAAGTACCTCTCAATAATAACCCTAAATGTAAATGGATTAAATGCTCCAATCAAAAGGTGTAGGGTAGCTGAATGGATACAAAAAAAAGACCCAACTATATGCTGTCTATAAGAGACCCACCTCAAAACAAAAGACACACAGAGGATGAAAGTGAAGGGATGGAAAAAATCTTTCCATGAAAATGGAAAAGTATAAAAACTGGAGTAGCGATACTCATATCCGACAAAACAGACTTTAAAAGCCTCATGCTAAGTGAAATAAGCCAGTCAGAGAAAGATAAATATCATAGCATCTCACTCATTTGTGGAAGATAATGAACAATATAAACTGATTAACAAAAATAGAGCCAGAGAGGGAAAAATATCCTAGAATAGAAGTAATCCTATTATTTGCAGATTTTTAATATTTCCTACAACTTTTGTGATATCATACTATGTTAGTACAGTTCTGATAATATTATTATACTTAAAATCCATTTATTCTTGAAATATGAATGTTTATTGCATGTAACATATGTAAGATCATTTTTCTTGAATAATTGGTGTTTATTGCAGGTAACATTATCATATTTAAAATCATTTTTCTTGAGATATTAATGTTTATTACATGTAACATTATTATTTTAAGATCGTTTTTCTTGAAATATTATGGTTTACTGCATGTAATATTATATTTAAAATGGTTTTACTGGAAATTTAAATCAAAGAACTTCATCAGCAAACTGAAAGAAAAGGCATGTTAATATAGCAACAGGTTTAATGACTATTGTAATTACATAAAATTAATTTTAAGTAAATGGAGAGATATACCATATTCATGGATTGGAAAATGTCAATACTGTGAAGATGTCAGTTTCCCCAAAGGAGCTGTAGACTCAAAGTAATTACAATCAAAAGCCCAGGAGAGCCCTGGCCGACCAGTTCAGTGGTTAGTGTCAGCCTGCACATGAGAGGATTGCAGGTCCAATCCCCACCACCCCCCACCCTCCAGTGCTTGTGGGAGGCAACCAATACATGTCACATGAATGTTTTTCTCTCTCTCTTCTCCCTCCCTTTCACTCTGTCTAAAAGCAATGGAAAAAATATCCTCACTCCTTGGGTGAGGATAAAAAAAAAGGGCCCAGTAAGATATTTAATTGACAAACTGATTTTAAAACACAGTAAGGTTATAAAAAGAAAAAATGATAACCAGAAAAAATTTGGAAAAAAAATAAATAGCCAAAACCGGTTTGGCTCAGTGGACAGAGCATCGGCCTGCGGACTGAAAGGTCCCAGGTTCGATTCCGGTCAAGGGCATGTACCTTGGTTGCGGGCACATCCCCAGTAGGGGGTGTGCAGGAAGCAGCTGATCAATGATTCTCTCTCATCGATGTTTCTAACTCTCTATCCCTCTCTTCCTCTCTGTAAAAAATCAATAAAATATATTAAATAAATAAATAAATAAATAAAGTTGAATGATACTATCCGATTTCAAAGCTTAGGCTAAAGAATGTACAGTACAGCTGAAACCAGTTTGGCTCAGTGGATAGAGCGTCGGCCTGTGGACTAAAGGGTCCCAGGTTCGATTCCAGTCAAGGGCATGTACCTTGGTTATGGGCACATCCCCAGTGGGGGTGTGCAGGAGGCAACTGATCGGTGTTTCTCTCTCATCGATGTTTCTAACTCTCTATCCCTCTCCCTTCCTCTCTGTAAAAAAATCAATAAAATATGTTTAAAAAAAAAAAAAAAGAATGTACAGTACAGGTCAAGGAAAGAGAAAAGAGTGCAGGTTTTCTTTTCCAGACTTTTGATAAAGATAAAAGGTACCGAAGAAGAAATAAATACTCTTTCCAATTAATGGTGTTAGAACAAATGGGTATCTATATGAAAAAAAATTAATTGTTACCTTATACTCCAAATGGATTACCGGTATAAATAAAAGCTATAAAATTTCTCAAGAAAACACAAGAAATGCTTTATTACCTACCCTAGGAAAGGCAATGATTTAATACAACGTTACAAAAAGCACAAACAAACCATAAAAAAATATATTTGATAAATTATACTTCAAAAAATATAAACATTTCTGCTCTTTGCAGAACACTATGAAGAAAATTAAAAACCCACAGTCCAGGACAAATAGTTATATTCCACACCTGTTCCCAAATTTGTTAATGCGATAAGCCAAACCAACCAATTAAGAAAAAAAGCTTTCAATACTTTACAAAAGATATAAAAAGAGTAGAGGACATGAAAGATATTCATCATTAGTCATTAGAATATAAAATTTAAACCATAATGAGACCCATTGTGTAGATATTCTACACTCAAAATATCTAGAAGACAGAGACACTATGAAGTGTTTATAGAGATATGGACCAACTAGAACTTTCCCATTCAATACTGGTGGGAGAGTTAAATGGTAATTTCTTTTTTTTTAATTTTTTTCTTGTTGATTTCAGAGAGGAAGGGAGAGAGACAGAGAGAGGTAGAGAGAAACATCAATGATGAGAAAGAACCATCGACTGGCTGCCTTCTGCACGCCTCCTACTGGGGGGGGGGGGTGTCAAGCCCGCAACCCAAGCATATGCCCTTGGCCAGAATCGAACCCGGGACCCTTCAGTTCGCAGGCCCACACTCTATCCACTGAACCAAACCAGCTAGGGCTTGGCAATTTCTTATAAGGGTGAATATATAGCCATTAACTCTTAAATATACCGAAGCCACATGAAAGCATAATGTTCACAAGTCTTATACACAAATGCTCATCATAGCTTTATTCATAATAGTCAAAATTTGGTAGAAATTTGAATGTCCACCATTAGGTCACTGGACAAACTGTGGTTATAACCATACGATGGAATACAACTCAGGCATGAAAAAAGAACAAAATACGAATACAACGACAAGGATGCAATCTTGTAAACATAAAGCAAAATAAACCAAATACAACAGAGTACATACTATATGTTTCCATTTTTATGAAATATTAGAAAAGGCAAAACTAATTTATAGTAGTAGGAAGATCAATAGCTGTGTAGGACAGGGATAAGGAGTGGGGAATAAATGCAAAAGGACACAAAAGTACTTTTGTTGGATGATGGAAATATTCTTTATCTTATGATGGTACATTGTGTGAATACATATGATTTGTTAAAACTCATTGATTTAAAATTGAGTGCATTTTGATGTACGTAAATTATACCCCAATAAAGTTGATAAACATGTCATTCTTTCATTTATTATTTAAACAAGAGGCCCAGTGCAAGAAATTCGTGCATGGGGGGGGGGGGGAGGGAGTCCCTCTGCCCAGCCTGCACCCTCTCCAATCTGGGACCCCTCAAAGGATGTCCTACTGCCGGTTTACAAGGAACGGGCCTAAAGCGGTAGTCAGACATCCCTCTTGCAATCCGGGACTGCTGTCTCCTAACCTGCCTGCCTGCCTGCCTGATTGCCCCTAACCACTCTGCCTGCCGGCCTGCTCACCCCCAACTGCCCCCCGCCGCTGGCCTGCTCACCCCCAAATGCCGCCCCCACCAACCTGCTCACCCCCAACTGCCCCCTGTGCCAGTGTGCTCGCCCCCAACTGCCTCCCCTGCTGGCCTGCTCACCCAACTGCCCCCCGTGCTGGCCTGCTCCCCCCACCTTACCTCCCCACTGGCCTGCTCGCCCCCAACTGCCCCCCTGCTGTCCTGATCACCTCCAACTGATCCCCACTGATGGGGTGAGGGGCTGAGGACAGTTTTCAGACTGGCCACACCCCCTTCAGGGTGGGGGTCCCCACTGGGGTGCCTGGCCAGCTTGGGTGAGGGGCTGATGGCTGTTTGCGGGCTGGCCAAGGCCCCCAGTGGGGACCCTCACCCCATGGGAGTGTGGCCAGCCTGGGTGAGGAGTTGAGGGCTGTTTTCAGGCTGGCCACGCCCCCCGGCCATCCAGGCTCCCAGCCCTTCCTTTTTCTTTTTTCCCCCTGGCCTCCTTGAGCGGAGGCCAGGGCCGGCTGGAAGCAGGTATCTGAGATTTATTTATCTTCTATAATTGAAACTTTGTAGCCTTGAGCGAAGGCCAGGGCAGGCAGGAAGCTTGGCTTCCTCCATCGCCGGGGGCAACCCAAGCCTCCTGCTCGCTCCAGCTCCATGGCCGCCGCCATATTTGGATTAATTTGCATACTTGCTCCTGATTGGCTGGTGGGCGTAGCAAAGTGATGGTCAGTTTGCATGTTTCTCTTTTGTTAGTGTAGATACTAGAGACCCGGTGCATGAAATCTGTGCACTGGAGGGTGTCCCTCAGCACAGCCTGCACCCTCTCCAATCTGGGACCCTTTGGGGGACATCCCTCTCACAATCCAGGAGTGCTGTCTCCTAACCACTCACCTGCCTGCCTGATTGCCCCTAACCACTTCTGCCTGCAAGCCTGATCGGCCCCTAACCGCTCCCCTGCCGGCATGATTGACGCCTAACTGCTCCCCTGTCAGGCTGATGGCCCCCAACTGCCCTCCCCTGCCTGCCTGGTCGCCCCCAACTGCCCTCCCCTGCTGGCCATCTTGTGGCAGCCATCTTGTGATGACATGGGGGCAGCCATCTTGTGATGACCTGAAAGCTTTGCGTTGAGGGTGTGACAACACCTAGGCTTTTATTATATAGGATAGACATACCTTGTTTTACTGCACTTCACAGATATTGCGTGCTTTTATAAACTGAAGTTTGGGGACAACCCTGTGTCCAGCAGTCTACCATCATTGCCATTTTTTCAATAGCATTTGCTTTTTTTAAGCAATAAAGTATTTTTAAATTAAAGTATGTACTTTAGACATAATGCTATTGCACACTTAATAGACTACAATATAGTATAAACATAACTTTTACATGCACTGGGAAACCAAAAAATTCATGTGACTTGCTTTATCACCATATCTACTTTATTTTATTGGTTTGAAAGTTAACCCGAATTATCTCCTCTATAAAATTTTGCTTTGCATATAATAGATGTTCAGAAAGTTAAATGAAAATCATAATCTGAAACGTTCCTAAGATTCAAGTATGAATCCATATACTTAAGTTAGATGAAAGTATGACCCCAATTCCTAGAGGTACACAAAAATTCCTTATTAATCTTCACTGAGTCTTGACTCAATACCTACTGACCGTATGCCAAGACAGTATGAACTACAAGGAAACAGAAATCCAAAACAGAGAGAAACCCATATGTAACTGCCTAGGAAATAACAAGATATTTAAAACTTACGTTGTTAGCAAGAATGCCCCATCACCACATCTTTCCAGAGCCTTTCGTGCAGGAGGTTTCGCTGCAAATTCTACAAAACCTTTTCCAGTAGCTCTACCGCGATCATCCACAACCACAACCGCTTTCTCTACTGGACCAAACTGGGAAAATGCTTGCTCTAGAAGCTCATTGGAAACAACTGGAGAAAGGTTCTTGACAGTCAGGGCTGCTCCATGTGTAGCAAAACGAATTCGGAGAGGTCTGCTCTTCAAAATGGTGCCATCCAGCTCTGCTTTTGCAATTTCAGCCAGTGTTCTGGATTCCTTTTTAGGAGGAAAAATCACTTTTTAATGATATCAACACAAAAAATTAAAATAGTGGTTTGTTTCTAGGGAGACTCGCTGGGTAGCTCTAGGAAATGACTGACAGAACCACTTTGTTTCTGTGTCTTTCAATTTTGGTAGCACAAAATTAATTAAAGTTAATTTTAAAAGTTAATTAATTTTAGCCCCACCACTGAGTGTCAGACCTAAGAACCAGGAGGTCACATTTCAATTCCCATTCAGGGCACATGCCCAGGTTGCTGGCTCGATCCCCTGTACGGGGCATGCAGGAGGGAGTCGATCAATGATTTTCATCAATGATGTTACTATCTCCCTTTCTCTCCTTTCCTCTCTGAAATCAATAAAAATATATAAAAAGTAAGTAATTTTAAATGTTCTAGAAAATCCCAAGCCCAATGTCCTATTAAAAGCCATCACTTAAAGGTTATCTGCTCATAAAAAATTACACACTACTAATTATTCCAAGCAGCGTATTTTAAAATCTCCTACATATGTTAAAAGAAATACTGTACATAATTACTATTCAAGACCAAGTACCAGTTACTATTACTAGAAACTACTGTAAAAACAAAATGTCAATGCATTTTTGATATATCTTTTTTTTTTTCATTGATATTTTAGAGCAAGGAAAGGAAAGAAACATCAATGTGAGAGAGATACATTGATGGGCTGCCTCTTGCACACCTCCTATCAGGTATCCAGCCCCAACATAGTCATGTGCCCAGACCAGGAATCAAACGGGAAAACTTTCCATGCACAGGACGAAGCCCAATCAACTGAGCCACACCAGTCAGGGCAATATTTATCAATATCTTAATAAAACATCTACCTCTCCAATGTCAGACAAATCACCTTTCCTTTCTATTTCCATTTTTCTTTTATACTAGAGGCCTGATGCACAAAATTCATGCAAGAGTAGGCCTTCCTTCCCCCGGCTGCCGGCACCAGCTTCCCTCTGGCCGCAGGCGGGCAATCGGGACCCAGGCTTCCCTCACAGCCCCGGCTTCATCAGGAAGGACGTCTGGTCTAATTAACATATTACGCTTTTATTATTATAGACTAAGAGGCCAACCACTCGCCTGCCTGCCTGATCACCTCTAACCCCTCTGCCTGCCTGCCTGATCACCCCCAACTTTCTCGCCTGCCTGCCTGATCGCCCCTAACCACTGGCCTGCCTGCCTGATCACCCCTAACCGCTCTCCTGCCTGCCTGATCACCCCTAACCACTCTGCCTGCCTGCCTGATAGCCCGTAACAACCTCTGCCTTGGCCCCCGCTGCCTCGGCCCTCGCCACTGCGGCTTCGTCCAGGACATCCAGAATGACGTCCGGAAGATCGTTCAGCTGTCCAGTCTAATTAGCATATTAAGCTTTTATTATTATAGATTATCTGTGAAAACTATCAGGTATTGTTAATCACTTCTGCAGAAATACTTTCATGGGCTACACATTTCTCAGCATTATATTGAAAGAAGCACACACACACACACACACATTCATGGTTTATAAGAGTTCTCTCCATTTCATAGAAAAGCCAAGTGCACATGCACTTATAAACTAGAAATCACAAAAGATGATACTTCTTGAAAAGAAGGTATAGAACGTAGGCATACAAAACAATAAACAACAAACTGGTAAACTTACTAATGCAAGTATGTTCTTTTTCTTTGTGTTGTGAGAACTCTCCAGAGAGATGTAAAAGAGGCTTCATATGCATTTGTAAGAGTACAAATATACTATCTTATGAAAAAAGTCTGAAGGTCACAAGAGCTCTTCATTCAATCCCTAAAATGTTAACAACAGCTTCAAAGTACTACACTTATGCAAAAATCTATCTACAGAGCTAATATTAAAAAGACAAATGAATCCAAACTTTTTACATATATTCAAAATGGACACTTTGTTTTTTACACTTAATAGAAGTAGTACTAGCAAATATTTAATGAGTAACTAACTAGGGATAGTTACTATGTGTTTAATATATCATATAACCTGTGATATGCTGTGAAGTACATTTTAGGAATGGAGTCCTGAATTTAAATGCTGTCAGGTATAACTGCGAATAGGAAGGGACACAAGGAAATGTCAAGGATGGCGATAATGTTCTATATCTTGATAGGAGTTTGAATTAAACAGATGAATGTAATTACCTAAAATCACCAAATCAACCCTAGCCCGTTTGGCTCAGTGGACAGAGCATCAGGGCAGACTGAAGGGTTCCAGATTTAATTCCGGTCGAGAATATGTAACTCCATTGTAAGAGTCAACCAAATGATGTGTTTCTCTCACATCGACATTTCTATCTTTCCCTCTCTTCCACTCTCTAAAAATGGAAAAATATCCTCAGATTAAAAAAAAAATAAAAATCACCAAATCATACACTTACAAGTTGTGCATTTTACTATATGTAGATTTCAAATACCTTAAAAAATAATACTGGCCAGCCACAGCGGTTCAGTGGTTGAGTGTCTACCTATGAACTAGTTCAATTTCCGGTCAGGGCATATGTGGTCTGGGCACATGTATGGGTTGCAGCTAGATCCCCAATGTGAGGCATGCAGGAGGCAGCCGATCAATGACACTCTCTCATCATTGATGTTTCTATCTCTCTCTCCCTCTTCCTCTCTGAAATCAATAAAGACGTATTTTTTTAAAAAATACTGGACTTTAGCATTTCAGAGTCATGGACTAATGAATAAAGAGAGATGAACCAGGTATGTGAAATAATATATACAGCCCAACTAGTGTGGCTCAGTCGACTGAGCATCGTCCCATGGACCAAGAGTTCCCAGGTTCGATTCCCTGACAGGGCACATGCCCAGGTTAAGGGCTCAATCCCCAGTAGAGGGCATGCAAGAGGCAGCAGATTGATGTGTCTCTCCTGTAGATGATTCTCTCTCTTCCCCTCCCTATCTATGAATCAATAAAAATATTTAACATAAAATAACATATACCAAAACATTTAACTGTGGAATTCAGGTGATGGGTGTATGCATATTCATTTCTGTCTCAAATATTTTATAATAAAACTAGAGGCCCTGCACCCTCTCCAATCCGGGACCCCTCAGGGGATGTCCAACTGCCAGTTTAGGCCCACTAACGCCCCTGCCGACCTGGTCACCCCACGCAGCCTGCTGTTCAGTTGTTTGGTCATCCCTCACTAACCCCCCTGCCAGCCTGGTCGTAGGCAGCCATCTTGTGAGGGCCTGAGGGTTAATTTGCATATCACCTCTTTATTATATAGGACTAGAGGCCTGGTGCATGAATTCATGCAAGGGTGGGATCCAGCTGGCCAGCACCCCAATGGGGGCTGATCAGGGCCAGGCAGTGGCGGGGAGGGGACGCGGAAGGTTGGCCAGCTGGCCCTGCCCCCAATCGGGGTAGAGGGGGCCGATTGGGGATGGGCCGGCCAGGGTAGAGGGGCAGTGGGCAGTTGGGGGGGCTGATCAGGGCCCCCATCAAGCTTGGTTGGCCGCCGCAGTGCATGTCATAGCGACCTGTCATTCTTGTTCCGCCGTTCCGGTCGCTTGGCTTTTATATATATAGATGTTTGGGGGCAGGAGGATAAGAGAACATGGTGAGGCCTTTGTAAAATTAAAGAGTTTTGTTTCTAGAGGGAATCACCTCTTCAGATTCAGTCAGATAAATTTTTTTAAAAATATATTTTATTGCTGAAACCGGTTTGGCTCAGTGGATAGAGCATCGGTCTGCGGACTGAAAGGTCCCAGGTTCGATTCCGGACAAGGGCATGTACATTGGTTGCGGGCACATCCCCAGTGGGGGATGTGCAAGAGGCAGCTGGTCGATGTTTCTCTCTCATCGACGTTTCTAACTCTCTATCCCTCTCCCTTCCTCTCTGTAAAAAAATCAATAAAATATATTTAAAATATATATATATATTGATTTTTTACAGAGAGGAAGGGAGAGGGATAGAGAGTTAGAAACATCGATGAGAGAAAAACATCCATCAGCTGCCTCCTGCACAACCCCACTGGGGATGTGCCCACAACCAAGGTACATGCCCTTGACTGGAATCGAACCTGGGACCCTTCAGTCCGCAGGCCGATGCTCTATCCACTGAGCCAAACCAGTCAGGGCTCAGTCAGATAAATTTCACACCATCTTTCTTTTGTTGTTGTTAATCATTCCCTGAAAATATTTTTCCCATTGATTTTTAGAGATGGAGGGAGAAACATGGATGTGAGAGAGACACATCAATTGGGTGCCTCTTGCAAGCACCCTGACTAGAGCTGGGGATCGAATCTGCAACCCAGGTTCATGCACTTGACTGATAACTGATCCCAAGACCCTTCAGTGTTCAAGCCAAAGCTCTAACCACTGAGACCACCAGCCATGGCTTAGTGTGGGTGTTTTTTTTTTTTTTTTTTTTTAAGGGAAGCGAGGAATCTCTATTTTTATTAAATCAAGTAATTCTTCACTATTGGCAATGAGTTCAATTTTTTATACTTCTTGGCCCAAGGAAAATGTTTATGCGGTCAGAATTTCTTCCAATTCCATCACTCTTTTTTAAAGTTTATGTTGTTCATGATTTTAAATAGCTCCACATCAGGGTTTATTTGTGTGTTTTGTTTTAAGTATGTTTTTATTGATTTTAGAGAGAGAGGGGAAGAGAGAGGGAGAGAAAAATGACAGGCTGCTTCCTGCACACCCCCTACTGGGGATCAAGCCTGCAACCCATGCATGTGCCTTGACCAGGAATAGAACCAGCTACCTCTTGGTGCATGGGACAATGCTCAACCAATTGAACCACACTGGCGAGGGTTACATCAGGGTTTTTTAACCTCAGACCACTGACATTATGGGAAATATAATTCTTGCTGGGAGTAGGGGCTGTCCCATGCATTATAGCAGGCATCCTCAAACTACGGCCCGCGGGCCACATGCAGGTGTTTGCCGTTTTGTTTTTTTACTTCAAAATAAGAAATGTGCAGTGTGCATAGGAATTTGTTCATAGTTTTTTTTAAACTATAGTCCGGCCCTCCAATGGTCTGAGGGACAGTGAACTGGACCCCTGTTTAAAAAGTTTGAGGACCCCTGCATTATAGGATGTTTAAGTCAGTAGAACCAACGTGCAGTTTTAACAAACAAAATGCTTCTGGACACTGTCAAATGGCTTCTGGGAAGCAAAACTACCCCATTGAGAACCACTGCTCTAAATGTGTATTAAGTATTTGTAACCAATTAAAAATATGTATCTGAAATGAAACCAATGATTTCTTTACTTCCTGCCTCAAAATAATAACTTTTTTTGTTATTGTTACTAATTATACTCACCCAATGATATTTTTTCATTGATTTTCTAAGGAGAGTGGGAGGGAGAGGGGAAGAGACAGAGAGAAACATTGATGTGAGAAAGACACATCCATTGGTTGACTCCCGCACACACCCTGACCAGGGCCAGGGATTGAGCCTGCAACCCAGGTGCGTGCCCTTGATCGGAATCAAACCTGAGACCCTTCAGTCCACAGCCCACGAACACTCTATCCACTGACCCACACTGGCCAGAGCTACTTCAGAGTTTTGTTTTGTTGTTTTTTCAATATATTTTATTGATTTTTTACAGAGAGTAAGGGAGAGGGACAGAGAGTTAGAAACATCGATCCGCTGCCTCCTGCACACCCCCCACTGGGGATGTGCCCACAACCAAGGTACATGTCCTTGACCGGAATCGAACCTGGGACCCTCCAGTCCACAGGCCGACACTCTATCCACTGAGCCAAACCAGCTAGGCTACTTCAGAGTTTTTTAACATCAGCACCATTGACATGGGCAAGATCATTCTTGGGGGGCGGGTCGCTGTCCACTGCACTGTAGGATGTTTCTGTCAGTAGAATCAACCCGCAGTTTTGACAAACAAGAATGTCTCCAGACACTGTCAAATGTCCCCTGGAAAACAAAACTACCCTATTTGAGAACCACTTCTCTAAATGTGTACTGAAGTATTAGTAATCAATTAAAAATACATATTTGAAATGAAACCAGAGCTTTAACTTCCAGCATCAGAAAAACTTTTACCAAGTAGTTATTATATTCCAGCCATTCATTATAACATTATCCTTGCCAAGTCTTATGAAGTAGGTTCTGTTACTATCCCCACTTCACATATATGGAAACAGGCCTGAAGACGTTGAATTTACCTGCCCAAGATCACACACTGCAAATGCTAATTTGAATCTATGCACAATTCACAATATCCACCAATACAAATCCTACCTTCTAGCTTGTGTCCCTACATCAGTCTGCACAAAAGGTAAAACTACAGGTTCTTAACTGAAAGGAATACAAAAAATAAACTAAAAATAACAAGAAACTAAAATAGAGACTGCTTGAACTAGAATCTAATGATTACCAGGGAATCCTTTCCAAACCACATGATCTTTTCTCTCATTATTTATTAGTGGTTAAAATACCCCACTGGAAGAATACTAAGTTAATAAGTATAAGGAAACCCACTGATGCAAAATGGAAATAGCCTTCAAGTCTAATCAATAGAAAGTTGATTAAATAACTTACAGTATACATTCATACTGTGAAATATTGTCATTAAAAAGAATCTAGCCTGGCCTGAGTCACTCAGTTGGTTAAGCAGGTCCAGTGCACTGAAAGGTTGCTGGTTGATTGCCCAGCAGAACACATACCTGGGTTGCAGGTTCAATTCCCATTTGGGACACGTATGGAAGGCAATGGATCAATGTTTCTCTCTCACATCAATGTTTCTCTCTCTCTTATCCTTCCTCCTCCTCTAAGCATGTCCTCAGGTGAGGATTAAAAAATAATAATAATCTAATGACACAAAAAGATGTCAAGGATATAATGAAAACTCAAATCACAATACAATGTATAGTATAGTTTGATTTTTATGGAAAAATATACAAAAGTGATCATGTTTAGTAAGTGTACTAGGGGGAGGAAGATCTTTCACTAGTGTAAAATTATAATTAAGAGAACTTCCCTGAAATAAAAGATGACTTGAAATTATGCTGAACAGGCCCACTAAGTACATTTTGCATTGTCTAATTAATACTTGAACATTGTATAAGAAGCATACATTAGCCCAGCTTCAGTGGCTCAGTGGTTGAGCATCAACCTATGAACCAGGAGGTCACAGTTTGATTCCTAGTCAGGCCATATGCCCTGGTTGCGAGTTCAATCCCCAGTGTGGGGTGTGTAGAAGGTAGTGAATCAATGATTTTCTCTCATCATTGATGTCTCTCTCTCTCTTTCCCTCTTCCTTCCTCTCTGAAATCAATAGATATATTTTAAAAATAAAATAAAAAGCATGAGGGAAGAGGGTTTAGTCCTCCATAATTAAATATAAGTAAATAAAGTTAATTTCTAATTCCTTAATTAGAACAATGGTTCTCAAACTTTAGCATCAGAATAACACCCAAGCCCTGGCTGGTGTTGCTCAGTTGGTTAGAGTGTCATCCCATACACCAAAAGTTTGCAGATTCGATTCCCATTCAGGGCACATACCTAGGTTCCTAGTTCTGTCCCGGTTGAGGTGTGTACAAGAAGCAACCAATCAATGTTCCTTCCCCTTTTCTCCTTCCTCAATCCTCTTCTCTCTGCCTCTCCCCGCCTTACAGAGAGGAAGGGAGAGGGACAGAGAGTTAGAAACATCGATCAGCTGCCTCCTGCACACCCCCCCCAGTTATATCAACTAACTGAGCCCCACCTCCCCACCTCCCCATCGTCATCTAAAATGAATCAACATATCCCTCTGGTGAGGTTTTTTTTTTTAAAGTTAAAAAAAGAAAAAGATGCCCTGGGCTGGTGTGGCTCAGTTAGTTGAGTCTAGTCCCATTCCCTGGTTCAATTCCTGGTCAGGGCATATGCTGGGTTCAATCCCCAGTAGGGGCCGTGCAGGAGGCAGCTGATGGATGTTTCTCTCTCTCCCTCTCCCTTACTCTCTCTCAAAAAAAAAAAAAAAAAACACCAAAAAACATATTGTTTAAAAAAAAAAGACCACCACCCAAGATTGTTGGACCCCAAACCCAAAATTTCTGACTTAGATCTACAAAGGAGCCCTAGAATTTGCATTTCTATTTCTAACAAATTCCCAGTTAACTGTTGAGGTGAGATAATTTTTGAGATGGTATAAGATCAGCATTGCTAGCATGAGTGGTTAGGGGAAAATAAGTGGCCTTCGTCTTATACTACGGAAAGAATGGAAGCTGTTGGACATGGACCACACTTTTGTGAAATATTGCTTCAGAAATCTGGTTTACTAAAGCTAAAAGTAGGGGCTGGGGTTAAAAAAAAAAAAGAAGCGGAAACAGAGTTCAGGTGAAAGTTATAAAGAACTTTAACTACATTAAACTAGCTTTAAAATGCACTACAACTTTTGAGTTAATTTATCTAATCTAAATTTGCAGTAACCAGTAAAAACCTAAGCTTTTGGGTCCAAAATTCCACAAAATGTATCCAAAATGGTCTATTTCATCTCTAATGTACCAAGGACTCACACTATGGACTAAGATCTTACAAGGAAGTGCTACTTAAATTCTTTCTCTTTGCCCAGCCAGTGTAGATCAGTGGTTGAACATCAACCTATGAACCAGGAGGTCACAGATTTCCCTGTCAGGGTCATCACCAGTGTGGGGCATGCAGGAGGCAGCCAATCAATGTTTCTCTCATCACTGATGTTTGTATCTCTCTCTCCTCCCTTCCTCTCTGAAATCAATAAAAATGTATTTTTTTTAATTAAAATTAAAACTGCAATTAAAAAAAAAAATTTCTTTCCCCTGCCCTGGCCAGGTAGCTCACTTGGTTAGAGCATCGTCCTGATACTGGATCTCTGGTCAGGGCACACCCAAGAAGCAACCAATGAATGCATAAGTAAGCAGAACAACAAACCGATGTTTCTCTCTCTCAAATCAAGGAATAAATTTTTTTTAAATTCTTTTCCCTACCATTATATACTAGTAATGCTGATGCTATACCATCTCAAAAATGTTATCTCACCCTGGGCGGTGTGACCTGGTTGGAGCATCAGCTAGTATACCAAAGGGTGGCAGATTAGGATTAAATCCTTCGTCAGGGCAAGTACAGGAGAGCAGCAGATGTTTCTCACATCACTGTTTCTCTCTTTCTCGCTCTAAAATTAACTATTTAAAGAGATTCCTTTTTAAAAAATTTTGTCTGACCTCATCAATTAACTGCAAAACTACAACTACCAGTCTAAGAAAATGTATTTGCATTTTAAAAATTAATTGCTGCCCGGGCATGTGTGGTTCAGTGGTTAGTGAACACCCTCAAGCTAAAAGGGTGGGGTTTAATCCAAGGCCCCAGTTGGATCGTGTGCAAGAGGCAACCAATGGATGTCTCTCACATCCATGTTTCTCTCTTTCTCTCTCTGCCACCACTTTCCTTCCACTCTCTCGGGGGGGGGGGGGGGGGGGGGGGGGGGAATCAGTGGAAAAAATATTCTCGGATAAAGATTAACAAACATAGCCCAGCCAGCACTCAGTGAGCATCGACTTATGAACCAGGAGGTTACTGTTGGATTCCAGGTCAGGCACATGCCAAGGCTGGGGGCTCAATCCCCAGTTGGGAGTGTGCAGGAGACAGCTGATCTAGGTTTCTCTTTAAGATGTTTCAATCTCTCTCTCCCTTCCTCTATTAAAAAAAAAAAAAAAAGTCAATAAAAACATATTTACCAAAAAAAAAACAAAACCCCACAACAGTATTTGTAAAAACACAAACCAGATAAAAACCAGCAGTATTTTAGAGCCACTACACCATCCCTACATCCACACTATACCATTACTTACATTCAAATCAGACATACATTCTATGATTTTCCTAAGTAGAAATACGTAATAGCTCAGAAATATTTCAAGCTTTAAAACTTACCTATTAATCACAGAGCAGATTAAACAGTAAAGTTATCCATGAAGTCAAATTTTGTAAGCCAAATTTTAATTCCCAACTGACAAATTTTTAACATTCTTACACAAAAATTTAAGTGATAGGCTTGGAGGGGCACATTCCAAAGGAACAAGGTAATAGTAGTCTCTCTTAGTTCTCCATTTCATAATCTCATAGACTTTCTTTTAAAGAAAGGAAAGCAATGAGCTGTGCTGTCCAATGTAGTAGCCACTATTCAAGAATAAATAAAATGTAAAATTCAATTCCTCAGCCACAATAGCCACATTTTAATTACTCAACAATCACATATAGTGGCCACTACGTTAGACAGCACAGAAACATAGCATTTCCATCATTGCAGAAAGTTCTATTGCACAGCACTAATACACTAAAGCAAAGATTATTAGCTTTAAAGATAGGAAGGAAAAGTATTTTCCCATGTAGATAAATTGGCTTATTTGTAAGCATAAGAATTCCAAAAGAGAGGGAAATGCAGCCCTACCATTCCTCCAGAATGTCAGCTTCAGAATAGACCAAGAAAATGTTAAACAGCATCCTTTCGGAAAGTTTACTAAAAGTTGTCTATAATACTTTATTACAGTATTCCTAACTTCCTTTAAGAAAATTTTGAGTAGATATATTAAAAAAAATTTACCAAGTGACAAGCTGTTTATCTAATATCCAAAATATAATAAAGAGCATTCATGATTTTATGTTGAAAATGCATTGATTATTTAACTTGAATTTTAAGGAAATTTCCATGTCTCATTAATACCCTATGAAGATTTACCCTTCTCTTGAGGCCATTTAGATGTTCAAATGTTCTCCCTAAAAGGTACTGTCATTTAATTACAATCAATTTTCTATGCATATTAAAATTCTGCCTTGACCACTCACTGACAGAACCCAATATTAAAAGCTGAAGTTCCAAAAGAAAGCTTCCACAACTTGCCATGAACATAAAATTTGTGAGTCAAAGGGGAAAAGAGATCAACGGAAGGACCTGTATGCATGCATATAAGCACAACCAATGGACACAAGACACTGGGGGTGGGATGAGGGCATGTGACAGGGTTAGGGGAGGCTGGGGGAGGGTCAATGGAGGGGGGGGAAAAGGAGATATACGTACTACATGTAATACTTTAAACAAAAAAAATAAATAAATATTAAAAAATAATTTGAGAGTCAAAGTAGACAACACACTTCTTTGTGCAAACATTACTTGGTGTAAAAAAGCCTCCATCCAGAAAGATATTTTGTTGGCAAAAATCCAGCATCTAAATATGAATTAAAACAGTGCTGTATAACTGCCACTGATGGAATTCACTAGAAAGCACATAGGAAAACCAAGTAGCTGATATTGTGTCCTGTTAAGTGTAAATCCTCACCAATCAGATTCTTTTCAAAAATACAAGGGAGCCCTAGCCAGTTTGGTCAGTGGATAGAGCTTTGGCCTGCAGACTCAAGGGTCCTGGGCTCAATTACTCCTGGGCACAAGCCTGGGGTTGTGGGCTCCGTCCCCAGAGGGGGTTGTGCAGAATGCTGCCCGTCAATGATTCTCTCTCATCATTGATTTTTCTCTCTCTCCCTCTCCCTTCCTCTCTGAAATAAAAAAACACGTATTATTGAAAAAATACGAGGGAGGCAAATTGTGCAGGCTATTGGATAAATTCATAAGGTTTAGCCTTAAAAGTAGTAAAGATATATAGTATTCTTGTATTAAAATGTGTCAGTAAAGCAACAGGATTCCAAACCACGGAGACCTCCCGTGTTGGAGGGGAGACACATTTCATTAGCTACAGTAACTCAGCGCCGTTCCAACACTGCGGAGAGTAGGGTAAAGGCGGGCCACGCTCAAGAGGGAGGCGGCGGCGACAGAAACACACACCGAGGCTCACGGCTAAACGCGGGCAGGTCTGCGGGACGCCACAGGGACGACACGGTCAACTCGTAGGAAGCAATTTCGCTGGGAGCGCCTCCGGGCACAATGAGACTTCCGGTCAGAAACGGCTCCCGTCCCCAATTCCTCCCCTGGAGGTTCTCATTCTGACCCCATTCTGCCTGGATTCCGCGTTCCCACCCCACCGGCTCTCGGTACCAGTCACCAACACCAGCCGGGCTGGGCTAACCGTCAGCGAGGCCGGCGGCTCGAACCGCGGGCGACCCCCGGCGGGGAGACGACGACGCCCGCGCGGCCCCACACTCACCAGGCGGATGAAGCCGAAACCGCGGTCGCGGTTGATGAAGACCTCGCTGGGCTCGCCGTAGCGCTCGAAAAGCCGCTTGAAGTCCTCCTCCGTGATGTCCGTGGGCAGGTTGCCCACAAAGAGGCGGCAGCGCTGCGTGTACGTCTTCTCGCCCGGCTTGAGGAAGCTCTTGATGTCGATGGTGAAGCCCACCTCCTCCTCCGGGCGCTCCTCCGCGGCGACGGGAGCGGGGGGCGCCGGCTCCCCAGCCAGCGAGAGGGCCATGGCGGCCGCAGGCTCGCTCTCGCCCGCCGCCGATTCGAGAGCACGCAGGCGAGCCGGGTTTTTCTCAATGCGAACTTGCTTCAGATTTCCCCTTAACATCATCGGCGGGCTTCACCTCGAGCCGGGAAGCAACCTTAGAGCTGTGTCTGTGGCTCCGGGCCTCACTGTGGAGACGGTACTGGGAAGGAGACAGCCAGAGAAGACGAGGAGGTCGCCACGCCGGCAACCAGCAGGCCTTTCCAACCCACCTAACGCCGGCAGCCGCTGCACGTCCAAAATGGCGCTGCCTCCAGCCGCAGTTGGAAGTGACGCCGCCACAAGCCCCGCCCCTACGTAATCGCAAGAACGGAGGCAAGGCGCCTGCGCGGTCTTGGCACCAATGCACCTGAGCTGGCACAGGCCTGCGCACAGCACCACCAGTGTTGGATTCCAGGGTTCCTCGTAGGTCTGACAAATGCAGTTGCCCAAACGTCTAAAATAACAGGGATTCTTGGTTGTACATGTCGATGGTAAACACTGTGGACTAAAAGGGGCCACATATTAAACCTGACAAGCTCAGGGGAGGTTTGCGTGGCGGCCTTACAAACTCAGAGGTCAAAAATAACCACAAAAGATGACCTAAAGTTAAAAAATTTTAACTAAAAGCAGTTTATGGTAGGTAGTCATGTCCTAGGCTGGCATCTCCATGACAAAGCTCAATCCTTACCTAACTGAGCCTGTCTATTGTCTTTTTGCATCTTTGGAATGTCAAAGTAATTATCCTTGTTCTGACCCCTCAAAGCACAGGCACCACTTTGCGAAAGTCACAAATCCTCTCATTGTTACTGAGTTAATTGTTGACTGTTAACTATCCTATACCCACCTATGTAAAAGAAGTATGTGTCTTCATTTTACTTTTGATCCAATCCCAGAAGTTGCCCTATTTTGCTTTTGCCCACCTCTTTATCACCAATGGATTTCAGTTAACCCACATAGGTCTCCTCTTTTGATTGTAATGCATAAAATAAGACACAAAACTGCCATTCTCCAGAGCAGCGGTCACCAACCGGTGGTCTGTGAGGTCCGAAAGGTTGGCGACGGCTGCTCCAGAGCATTATCTCAATCTGTTGAGATTTTGCTGCCCGGCACTTATTGACAGTTTCGCTCAGATAAACACAAAAATTCTCTATAGGTTTAAATGTTTCTTACATTGACAAAATTGTGCGATGTGTGCAGCAGTGTGTGAAAATATGATATTCTTATAAATATCCAGCCCAATTTTCAGTGACAATGGGAAAATAAAAACCTGCCCATTTTATACACAGCTTTGAATAATGGGATATTTTCCAGTAATTGAAACAGGTGAAAATACATTTCTGTCTATTTCAAGAGCAAGGTTTTTATTATATTTTCTAAAGAGACACTACAATTCTATAAAATAAGTGTGCCTATGAAAGTAGTACAGCCAGATCCAGAACTATCAACCTACTTTGACAAGGGTCCACAAATGTTTTCTGTAAAAGACCTGACTGCAAATATTTTAAGATCTGAGAGCCATACAGTGTCTAACAAACTAGCCAGTTCTGCCCAGTATTGCCCTTGGTAAATGGTAAGTCTTCAATGAATGTGAATAAATGAATTCATAGTCACTCTGCAAAACAGATAGTTTTTCATGAAGTTAAACACAGGATGACGTTAGAACAGCAACCCAACTCCTATTTAGCCAAGTAAAATAAACACTTGTGTTCACACAAAAAAAAATCTATATGCAAATGTTTATAGGGACTTTAGTTACAATCAGCAAAAAACTGGAAACAACCCAAATGTCCAACTGGTGAATGGATAAACAGTGGTACATTCATGTAATAGAATATACTACACGATAAAAAATAGAATAGTCTTGGCACCAACGCACCTGAGCTAGCACGGACCTGTGCACAGCAGTACCAATTTCCCATTCCAGGGTCCCACAAATGCAGTTGCCCAAAACCCTACAATAGCAGGGATTCTTGGTTGCTTATACCTTGTAACTAGGACATGTCCCCCCTCTCCTTCAACAAAAATCCCAGCTCCAAAAAGCACATGACAGCATAAACTCCATCTCTCCCACTCTCCTTTACCCTCTTCTTTCTGGCCCCTCTAAATTTATAACCACAAATATCTGGTAGGCCCCTAGTTATTTCTCTCACCTAATTTCCTATTTAAAAATTTCACACATTTTCTTTCTCCTCAAACCAACACTGCTCCCCACCTCACTCATAAAAAAAAAAAAAAAAGACAAAATAAAATTGCCTCCTTCTATCAACACCAAATCTACCAACTCAACTCCATATGTAGCCTTATATATTGCCTTCCCTCCTGTTATATTGAGTTAATTGCCACTGATCTTCTCTAATGCCAACCCACTGGATAGCATCCTCTTTCCAAGTACTTTGCTTTTATCTATCACCTTTCCAAGTGATCAGTTACTACTCCCATCTGCAAAACAAACTGCTGATAAAACTTTTATCTTAAAAATAATGGGGGAGCCGAAACCGGTTTGGCTCAGTGGATAGAGCGTCGGTCTGCGGACTGGGGGGTCCCAGGTTCGATTCCGGTCAAAGGCATGTGCATTGGTTGCGGGCACATCCCCGGTGGGGGGGGTGCGGGAGGCAGCTGGTCGATGTTTCTCTCTCATCGATGTTTCTGGCTCTCTATCCCTCTCTCTTCCTCTCTGTGAAAAATCAATAAAATATATTTAAAAATAAAAAAAAAAATAATGGGGGAAAAAAACCTTCCTAGACCACATGTACTTAGCTACTATTTCTTTACAGAAGAAAGGGTCATCAGTATTTTCTGTCTCCAATTGCTCATCTCTTGATTTCTCCTTAAGCCCCACTAATTAGACATCCATCCCCACATTCCATTCCTTTGAAACCTCTCTCATTACAGTGGGCAACAGCCTCCACTTTACCAGATACAACAGTCAAACCTCAGGTCATTCAACAGCATTTGACATGGTAGATCTGTGCCTGAGTTTCATCATGTATAATATGGGAATAATACCTACTTTGTAAACTTATTGTGCATGTTAAATGAGTTCATTAGTCTTTGGAAAATATTCTGGCACTATAAAATTATATTATTGATCATTTCCCTCCTACCTTCTTTTTTAAAATATATTTTTATTGATTTCAGAGAGGAAGGGAAAGGGAGAGGTAGAAACATCAATGATGAGAGAATCATTGATCAGCTGCCTCCTACAGGACCCACACTGGGGATGGAGCCCACAACCCAGGCATGTGCCCTGACCAGGAATCGAAACATAACCTCCTGGTTCATAGGTCAATGCTCAGCCACTGAGCAATGCAGGCCGGGCTGAATAGCTCATTTTAAAAAATAATAATAATTTTACTGATTTTTAAATAAAGGAAGTGGGGAGGGAGAGATTGATTTGTTGTTCCAATTATTTATGCATTAATTGGTTGATTCTTGTATGTGCCCTGACTAGAGATTGAACCCACAACCTTGGTGTATTGGGATGATGTTCTAACTAACTGAGCTACCTGGCCAGCCCCTCCCCTCTTTTAAATGTACCTAATAATTTATTTAAAGTTGCAATAATAAACTCATTACGTGTTTACATAAGTCACATCTTTTCTATGAAAAAGAACTATATCAAAACATAATTTAGTGAGAAGGCTAGCATTACCTCACATTTCCGCAAATGTTTAAAAAATGCAGCTTCATATACATATGTAGTTGGAAAAGGGAGGATTATTGTGGACAGATAATTGTGGACAGTCTTCTTGGCTGGTCACCAAAACTCAACAAGTTGTAGTTTCTTAAAGATTTGTTGCACCCTAGCTGGTTTGGCTCAGTGGATAGAGCATCGGCCTGTGGACTGAATGAAGGGTTCCTGGTTCAATTCCAGTGGAGGGCACATGCCCAGGTTGTGGGCTTGATCCCCAGTGTGGGGTGTGCAGGAGGCAGTCAATCAATGAATCTCATCATTGATGTTTCTCTCTCTCTCTCCCTCTCCCTTCCTCTCTGAAATCAATAAAAATATATTTTTTTAAAAAACAAGACTAGTTGCAATGTGGATTTTGAAACCATACCAATGAACTTTTCATGCTGTTACATTAAAATCCATTGGTCATTCACTTTGAATTCTTTTACCCATGTATGATTTTATAACATCATGCACTAGTCATTTGAAAAATATTGGTTCACCCCTTTTTAAAAAATATTTTATTTTAGAGAAAAAGAGAAGAGGAACAAAGAGAGAGAACTATCTATGTGAGAGAGACAGATGGTTTGATTGCCTCCCACATGTACCCTGACCAGGACCAGGGATCGAACCTGCAACTCTTCAGTGCAAGACACTGAGCCACACTGGCCAGGGCTCATCTCTTTTTAGTGTTCTTTTTTTTTTTTTTCATTGTCTGGATGACCACAATTTATCTAACCATTCACCTACTGGAGGAACATCTTGGTTGTTTCCAAGTTTGGCAATTATAAATGAAGCTGCTATAAACATCTGTGTACAGATTTTTGGGTGGACCCAAGTTTTCAACTTGTTTGAGTAAAATACCTACCAGCAAGATTGATGGATAACATCGTAAGAGTGTGTTTAGTGTTTGATAAAGTGCTAAACTATCTTCCCAAGTGGCTGCACCATTTTGTATTCCCACCAGTAATGAAGGAGGATTCCCGTTGCTCCACATCCCTGATAGAATTTGGTGTTGTCGGTGTTCTGGATTTTGGCCATTCTAATATGTGTGTAGTCATAGAAAAGAGGACCAACACATATGCATAATTCAGTTGTAAGGAATCCATTCCTCTGGGCCAGTGTTTCGCAAAGTGTGACCTAGTGATAGCATCAGAATCCTCTCCAGTATGTGAAAAGTACAGATTCCAGGGCCATACATCAGAAATCCATAGTTTAAAGCAGCTTTTCAGGTTTGTCTTAGGTTCTCTAAATAGAAGAACACTTCTCCAAATTTCTGAAAACAGCATTTAACTTTCTGAGAAAACCACAGGAAATATTTTTGTCTGTAATAGCAGCAAATTAAGGATCAAAATCCAAAGGAATTTATACTGGTATTTGAATGTTGAGATTATAGAGTCTAAGAAAGTCGTTGCCTTTTCTTTTCAATCCTCAACTGATAATATGTTCTTATTGATTTTTTTTTTTTTAGAAAAAGAAGGGAGAGAAAGAAAACATCAATCATCGATGTGAGAAATAATCAGTTGCCTCCCAGATGCAACCTGACCAAGAATCATACCCGCAACCTTTTGATGTATGGGATAACGCTCAAACCAACTGAGCCACCCAGCCAGGGCAACCTTTTTGGGTTAAATGTTTTTAGCTTTAAGGAAGGAATATTAAAGATTTAAATTCTCTTACTGAATAGCAAAGAAAATGTCTTTCCTGGAATGAAATATTTCTTCGCACCAAAACATGTAAGAAAAGAGGCCAAAATATAACAAACTTATTGCTCATTCTAGTATTCTTCTCCTAAATCAAGTAAATTTCTTCACAGGCCTGTTCTTTCTAAATTGTGGAATAAAGGTGGGAATAATGAACACTTGTCACACTGTTGCTTCTTAACGTCTGTATTTTTCATGTTCTCAGCCCTCCAAATATGGCCTATGTCTCACAGGCTCTCATAGGTCTCTAACATAAAAATAAAAAAGCCTTCCAAAGACAGCACAACATACATTTATTTGAGATCAAAGAATAGCTATTCAGGACCCACTGATTCATGCAGGATGTTATGGTAGGGGACAAAGGTAAGGGGTGTTTATGAGAAGGGAAAGGGGAACAATTGTATTACTAGAAGGAAGGCATTTTTATTGATGCAGATAAGTTAATATAGTGATGTTAATTCTAAAGAATGTTTTTAAGTTTTAGTACTATAGCCATCAGTTCAGTAGTCATAAGATTTGCTTTCTTGTTATCTTTGCAAACATTTTTTTGGAACATAGTGTTGCTTTAGGCCCAGTTTAAATGTTATTTTGCTTTGTTATTTTAACTTTCCAAGGTTTGAGGCATAAGAAATGCAAGGCAGTTCCTCTGGCATGGCAGCTCCAGCTCCATTTTAAAGTAGCTCTATTTATTTATTCATTTATTTTGACTGGTTGATGCTGCTAGTTCTTACACTACAGTGTCGGCTGATCCCCTGGGTATTCCAAGACACCTCGACATTTATTTATTTATTTATTTATTTATTTATTTATTTATTTACTAGAGGCCGGATGCCAAGACACCTCGACATTTATTTATTTATTTATTTATTTATTTATTTATTTATTTACTAGAGGCCGGATGCAGGAAATTCATGTAAGGGCCTTGGCCCTGGCCCCACCCACCGATGAGGGGGGCAGGGGTTCGGGGGGGGGGGGCTCTGTCGCCTCCGCAGCAGCCCCCACCCACTGCAGCTCTGTAGCAAGGAAGGATCTCCGGAAGCCCTTCCTGTCTAATTAGCATATTACCCTTTTATTATTATAGGTTTTTTAGGGAGAGAAGGGAAAGGGAAGAGAGAAAAACACTGATTTGTTGTTCCATTTATTTATGCATTAATTGGTTGATTCTTGTATGTGCCCAGACCAGAATTGAACCTGTAACCTTGGTGTATCAGGATGACACTAACCAACTGAGCTATCAGGTCAGGGCCACCTCGACCATTCTTTACATTGGATGATAGATACAGTGTTTGTCCTTAAACTTTTGATAAAATGGAAGGCTCTTTTTTTTTTGTAATCCTCACTAAAAAGTATGTTTTTATTGATTTTAGAGAGGGAGGGAGGGAGAGAGGGAGGGAGGGAGGGGGGGAGAGAGAGAGAGAGAGAGAGAGAGAGAGAGAGAAACATCGATGTTGCCTCTGGTACACACCCCAACAACAGATGGAACCCAAAACCTAGATGTGTACCCTGGCCCAAAATCAAACCTGCAACCTTTTGGTATACAGGATGATGCTCCAACTATGGCAGGATAGTAACAAGCTAGGAAAATTCCTGGGCAAATGGAATGGGGAAACTGAGACAAGAAAATTACCGTATTTTCCGGCGTATAAGACAACTGGGCATATAAGAATGGAGTGCGGCCGGTTTTTGAGCTCCCCCGACCATATGCGGTGACTGCAGATTCTCCAGTCTGGCTCAGAAGTTTCAGGGCGGGTGCTGAAACTTCCAAGCCGAACTGGATAATCTGCAGTCACCACATATGGTGGGGGGAGCTCAAAAATGGCCGCACTCCATTCTTATACGCCCAGTTGTCTTATACGCCGGAAAATATGGTAATTTTCTTGTCTCAGTTTCCCCATTCCATAAACAAGGTGAAACAGTTTGGGCAGCTTGTATTCAGCTTGTGAATTGCAAGACCTTATCTTCCCCAACCAAAAATATTGAGAGTAAATGATTTATACCTCACCACTCTAACCAGAGAACACATAGCTTAAATCATCCTAGCCTGGGAAAATAGAGAACGAAAACCAAATTAATGCAATTTGTGCCAGCTAAACCCAAGGACAGATACTGGTTGGGGGATGTTATGCAGGAAAGATAGCTGCTAGGACAGGAGGAGGGGAAGGGGAAAAAAGGGGGCAGTTTATTTCACCTATTAAAAAAGAAATCAGCCGCTTCAGGGCTTGCCCAACAAGATGACCAGATGTATGTACAAACAAACATTCCAAGATTATAAAACCCTCTGAACCTCCACAGGGCAGTACGCTCAGACTAGCTGAGTTGCCCACTTGTGCTTTATGCCAAGTGTATTCTTTTTTTTTTTTTTAATATATTTTTATTGATTTCAAAGAGGAAGGGAGACAGGGAGAGAGAAACATCAATGATGAGAATCATTGATTGGCTGCCTCCTGCATGCCCCCTACCTGAGATCAAGCCTGCAACCCAGGCATATGCCCCTGACCAGAGTCAAACCCTTGACCCTTCAGTCCGCAGGCTGACGCTCTATCCACTGAGTCAAGTCGGCTAGGGCATCAAGTGTATTCTTAATAAATTGGCTTGCTTTGTTTCTGGTAATTGTCTGTATTCCTTCTGCTATCTGCCATTTGTCTGTATTCCTTCTCACAAGATTAGCAAGAGCTGAGGCGGGGAGAGCCCATTGTCCCCTGATTCAGGTGGCTGTCTGGTAACACAACCAACAAAGTCACCTGGCCAGGGCCTTGTTCGCTAATTTTCACAGTAATGATAACTACAAGCTTTTGAGAATTATCTCTAGTCCTCAATATTATGCTACTATCTCCTCAAACTAACTTCTCACTGTCTTAGAAACAGATGTAGGCACATGATTCAGATTTTCCTTTCAGCTTCAGTTAAATTTTCAAATTCCTAATTTCACCCTAATATAATCACTCTATATAATTCAACACTATAGAAGACTATTCCATTTCCAAAATTTTGTATTTCATGTTCTGTCTACAGTGTTCCCCTATTACCTGCCACTGATGACTACAGCTATCTAACTTATGTTATGCTAAGAAATTGGAGTTTTAAACTAGAAGCAGTGGGGAACTTCAAAACTTTGAAACACAATAGATAAGACCTGAAGTAATATAGCACTGCTTTTTCTACCAAACTTGATTGAGCTCTTTATTTCAACCTCTTATTTACTTTTATATCTTATGTCGCAAATTGTACATTATACATGTAAAGTGGCAAATAGCAACTCTTACTAGCTTCCAGCACTGAGTAGAGGTGAACTAGGGGATCATAGGAAAAAAAATGTCTCAATGTAAGAATTTTAAAGATGGAATATTTGCAATTGTGAGGTTTATGAAAAAAATTTCACTTGTTCTCAATAAGAAAAACCATAAATTGCCATTTTGTAGGGACTGTTACTTTGAATTGTCCTTTCTAATTTTTTCTAATGCCTTTTCTCAGTGAAATTGAAAGGATGGGAAACAAACCCTGAGTACAGTTCACATCACCAGTGACCAATCCCACAGCAGAAGAATGGGGGACAGAAAACAGGACTTGCCTTTCTCATTCTGTGTTCTGCCTTCCTTCTTTACAGAGAGTACATTCTAATTTTACAATGTAAAGAGAAGAGCTAGATAAGAAAACAAACACCTAAGTTATTCCCCTGCCAAGAAATATTTACTTTTATCATCTCCTGAATTTACAGTTGGTTTTTCCTCTCAACATTTCATTATCAAAAACTTCAGACAGCCCTGGCCAGTTTGGCTCAGTGGATAGAGCGTCGGCCTGCGGACTCAGGGGTCCCAGGTTTGATTCCAGTCAAGGGCATGTATCTGGTTGCAGGCACATGCCCAGTGGGGAGTGTGCAGGAGGCAGCTGATCAATGTTTCTCCCTAACTCTCTATCACTCTCCCCTCCTCTCTGTAAAAATCAATAAAAATTAAAAAAATAAACACAACTTCAGACATACCAAAAGTTGAAATTTACAGTGAACACAGATAAACTGAGCACCTAAATTTTGAATTTTTCACATTTAACTTATTACTATATGAAGGGTTAATGGTGCCTTATAGATGTGTGTTATGCTGAAGAAATGAATTTGAGGATCTAATTTTGTTTTTGATGATCTTACCAAATTATTTAAGTAGTCACTGATTGACTTCATTACTTTGCTCACTCAACAGTCTATCCTATATAACAAAAGGCTAATATGCAAATAGACGGAACTGCAGAACAACCAAACAACCAGTCACTGTGATGTGTGCTGACCACCAGGGGGTGCGTATGGAAAATGGCACGCGTTGGCAGCAGGTGGGCAGAGCACGGAACATGGTGGGTGTTGGCCATGGCGGGATGGTGGAGCAGGTGAACAGGGGCGCCAGACCAAGGCGAGATGCTGGTCGCTGTCACTGGGGTGAGCCTCTGGTGGTTACTGAAAATTCTTTGCTCCTGCGCACCATGGTCCCGCCTTGCACCTGCTGCTGGCGCCGGTGCTGCTTGCACCTGCAGCTGGTGGCGGAGCTGCCATTCATACCCACTGCCAGTGTCCAGCACAGGTCCCGATCACTCAGCGTCATCAGTGGGTGCGAGTGGCAGCTGCCTGCCCCGATCTCCCCTGAGGGCTTCTCCATCTCCCCCTGCTCCTAAGGGGCGATCGGGGCACCAGCCCCGCTTGCACCTGCTGCTGGCGCTGGCCCCAATCGCTCCATGCCATCAGCAGGTGCAAGCGGTGCCAGCGCTGTCAGCATGTGGGAGCACTGGCAGTGGGAGCGGGACTGCTGGCAGACAGGGGACCAGGGGCCACAGTGGGAGGGGCCAGGCAGGGGCATGAAGGATGGGCCAAGACCTGCCCATGTGCCCACCGCAGCCTTGTGGCCCACAGTTCCTTTCAAAGTGCACGAATTCGTGCACTGGACCCCTAGTCTAATATAATCATGTAACAAATGTGTCATTCAATTAACTCTAAGCTTTAATGAAATGAGCCCATTAACCTTTTGCAAAGGAACTTCAGGACTACCTACTATATTTTCTAGAATATCCTCATAAGCCTCTCAGAGTAAACTAGATTTTTTGAAACATCCCAAAGGCTCATTCAGATCCAAGTCTAAAAGACTGAAATGATCACTGCAAAAAACAAAACAAAAACAAAGGGTTATAAATTAATGAGAATGATTTCCCTGGGGGAATCTGACACAGGCCTCACTTACCGTCAAGTACTCTTGAGTGTCAGCCCCACCAACAAGAATGTACCTTGTTCTGCTCATATGCCATTTTGTTTCCTAGGAAAAGCCTTAAGAGAAGCTGAAGTATACATAAGAATTTAGCCCAGTTGGCATGATTCAGTATTTGGGCGTCAACCTTTTAACCAGGAGGTCACAGTTCAATTCCTGGTCAGGGTATATGCATGGGTTGTGGGCTCTATCCCCAGTGTGGGGTGTGCAGGAGGCAGCCAATCAATGATTCTCTCTCATCCATGATGTTTCTATTTCTCCCTCTTCCTTCCTCTCTGAAATCAATAAAAATATATTATTTAAAAAAATAATTTAATATCTGGTAAAAATTGTTATCAGAAACCAGAAACAATAGAGAATTACTAAATATACAGTGATGGGAACATTGATTGACCATCTGAGAAAATGAGATCCTTACTTTTCATGAGCATTTTTCAGATTTCGAGCAGAAAGTCTCCTTCAAAGGAAAAAAATGCCACAATACCTAAAGGTTAACTTAATATATTTTTATTTTCATATTTCTTATATGTATACCAAGATAAAAATAGGTACTTTATTTATGCTTACAGTTCTCACAAAACAATAAAAGCTAAAGTATTTACAAATTAAAACAAAACCAATAAAATGCAAATTAACCACCTCAAACATTTATTTAACAAATGATGCTATTTTCCTAAAATAAAAGGATATTTTACCCAAAAGAAATAAATCACAAGTATTTGGTTTAAGAGCAAAAATCTGTAGTTTCATATCCCATTATATTCTTAGACTGCTGCTGAATGTTTTTACTTTAATAATAATGATGATAACACTTGTTCACATAAGTATCTTGTGTAAACTGCTACCTCTTTCTGTGTTTCCTACTCAGAATAGTAAATTAACCAAACCTATCAAATGCCGTTTTAAAAACGTGTGAATTGACTGAAAAAATTAACAACTTAGTTTATTGAAACCTGCATTAATTCCTATTGAATCAAAATACCTTTAGAATTTGGAAAACAAACATTCTTTACTATTTCTTTGCTATTATGCTTATTGCAAATGGACTGTTGAGTTACTCTCTGTAGGAGCCTTAGAACACAATGGTATTGACTGTGAGATACAGATCTCCTGTGAGTGAACATAAGATCCTATCAGGTATATCATGTGTACAGCAACAGCACACTCTCTTTGGTCTCATTATCATGTACTTTGTGTTCTACAGTTTCAATAGTTTTCTTTTTTTTCACATCAGATTTTAATTTTGAATACTTAACACTATTGTTGATGTGCATTTCACTTTCTTCGTGTTTGCTAAGAATGTGTGATAAATGCTGCCAATCTTTGCACCCATTCTCATTCTTCAGTTGATTTTTTCCTTCCCCAAAGAGTTTGCAATATAGACAAAACACAGAATCTTTCGAGGTTGAATAAAGCAACCAGGATCTAGGGGTTTTTTCACCATTTGGAAGAATTCGTGTATAATAAGTTTCTGAAAACTTCCTCCCTGTATTGTCTTTTGGAAAGTTAAAATTTCTTACTTGAGGGGGATCATTTTCAACAAGAATGTCCCGTTGTTTAATATTTAAAATTTGGGGCCATGTGCCTGGATCTGCAGAAAGCACAACTGCTTGAGTGGAGTCTTTGGAATTTTTATCTTCCAATTGCTCTTGAAATGTATCATCTATGATGGACACAGAAGCAGGTAAATTCATATCCTGTTTGGTTAGTGATGCTTCTATCTTGCACTCTGCTGATACCTGTGGCTCTGAAATCTTTTCCTTTTTTCCTGGTATTCCCTCTATTTTTTCCAAAAGTGTATTCAATGATCCATATAATTTCCTTTCATTTTCTTCTCCAATAGCATTTCTTTTCCTGTTTTCTGATATGGATATTTTCTTTGATTTTTTTTCCAACATCTAAGGGGAAACAAATTATACTTTTATCTTAGAATTATTAACACTAAAAAAAATAATGTATATACAAATGCCCAGTAAGCAACCAAAAAATGTTCATCATTAGTCATCGAAGAAGAAATACAAATAAAAACCACCACATTCTACTTCACACCCACTAGGATGACTGCAATGAAAAGACAGGTACTGACAAGATATGGAAAAACTGGAATCTTCCTAAGGTGATGGAGGGAATGTAAAATGGTGTTATCTGCTTGGAAAAACAGTCTGGAAATTACTCAAAAGTTAAAGAGAGTTATCATATAACCTAGCAATGCAAAAATGAAAATATATGCCCACACAAAGATTTACACAAAATGTTCACAGCAATATTATTCCTAATAGGCAAAAAGTAGAAATAATTCGAATGTACATTACTGATGGATAAATTAAAATGTATTATCCATACAATGGAAAATTAACCTATATAATAAAAGGCTAATATGCAAATTGTCCCTTCAACTGGGAGTTTGATTGGGAATTCGACCAGGGGGCAGGGCCAGCAGGCCAACTGCCTGTGGCCCCTTTCCCCAGCTGGGGAGGGAGAATGCACCCACCAACTCTTAGTTTGTGTGGGGTGGGGCCAGCCAACCAACTTCCTGGCCGGCCCAGTCCAAACAGGGCCGATCGGGGCCACGTGGCCGAACCTCATCAGTGCATGAATTTGTACACCAGGCCTCTACTTTGACAATAAAAAGTGAAGCCAAGATATGTGCTACAACATGGCTGAACCTTGAAAACAGATGATAAGTATGTGAAAGCCAGTCACAAAGTACCACATATTGTATGATTCCATTTAATTAAAAGACACATTACTTACTTTGGAGTCAATAAAATAAAAATGCAAAATAAAGAAGAAAAAGAACAAAGATGTATACAATGGGAAGTGAAGGCCTGATAGCTACAATAGTTTTATATGTCGTAACTTGAACAATTTATACAATGGAGCTTAAGAAACTAAGAGTTGGTTTGTTCTCCCTCCCCAGAGCAGGCCAAAACCTGTCCCTTCTCTCTCTTATTCCCCCACAGGCATGTGTCTCCTAAACTCTAAGGGATCTGATGAGACTTACAACAAGAGGAGCAATGGGCATTGGCAGCTTGTCCTGGGCTAAACCCCTAAACCTGTCCCAAGGCTCCCTTTTACCTGTCTTTTGAGTTAGCTGACATTAGCCCCACCTTGACTCACTTTTTTTTTTCATGTAGATACCCATTTGTTCCAACACCATTAATTGGAAAGAGTATTTCTTCTTTGTTACCTTATATCTTTATCAAAAGTCTGGCCCTAACTGGTTTGGCTCAGTGGATGGAGCATCAGCCTGCGGACTGAAGGGTTCCAGGTTTGATTCCGGTCAAGGGCATGTACCTTGCTTGTGGGCACATCCCCAGTGGCGGGTGTGCAGGAGGCAGCTGATCGATGTTTCTCTCTCATGGATGTCTCTAACTCTCTATCCCTCTCCCTTCCTCTCTGTAAAAAAAATGAATAAAATATATATATATTTTTTAAAAAAAAAGTCTGGAAAAGAAAACCTGCACTCTTTTCTCTTTCCTTGACCTGTACTGTACTTTCTTTAGCCTATGTTTTGAAATCGGGTAGTTTCACCCAACTTTCTTCTTTTTTCAAGTTATCATTTTTTCTTTTTATAACCTTACTGTGTTTTAAAATCAATTTGTCAACCTACTTGGTTTTTCTCAGTGGATAGAGCTACGGCCTACAGACTGAAGGGTTCCAGGTTTGATTCCGGTCAAGGGCACATGCCCGGGTGGCAGGCTCAAACCCCAGTGGGGGGTGTGCAGGAGGCAGCTGATCAATGATTCTCTCTTATCATTGATGTTTCTATCTCCCTCTCCCTTCCTCTCTGAAATAAAAAATACATATATATAAAAAAATCAGTTAGTCAATTAAACATCCTACTGGGATTTTTTTTTATGCTCAACTAAGAAGTGAGGATATTTTTTCCATTGCTTTTAGACAGAGTGAAAGGGAGGGAGAAGAGAGAGAGAGAGAGAGAGAGAGAAAACATTCATGTGACATGTATTGGTTGCCTCCCACAAGCACTGGAGGGTGGGGGGTGGTGGGGATTGGACCTATAATCCTCCCATGTGCAGGCTGATACTAACCACTGAACTGGCCAGCCAGGGCTCTCCTGGGCTTTTGATTGTAATTACTTTGAGTCTACAGCTCATTTGGGGAAACTGAAATCTTCACAGTATTGACATTTTCCAATCCATGAATATGGTATATCTCTCCATTTACTTAAAATTAATTTTATGTAATTACAATAGTCATTAAACCTGTTGCTATATTAACATGCCTTTTCTTTCAGTTTGCTGATGAAGTTCTTTGATTTAAATTTCCAGTAAAACCATTTTAAGTATAATATTACATGCAATAAACCCTAATATTTCAAGAAAATTGATCTTAAAATAATAATGTTACATGTAATAAATATTAATATCTCAAGAAAAATGATTTTAAATAGGTTACCTGCAATAAACAAAATTAGTCAAGAAAAATTATCTTACATATAATATTACATGCAATAAACATTAATATTTCAAGAATAAATGGATTTTAAGTATAATAATATTACCAGAACTGTACTAACATAGTATGATATCATAAAAGTTGTAGGAAATATTAAAAATCTGCAAATAATAGGATTACTTCTATTATATTCTAGGATATTTTCTCCCTCTGGCTCTATTTTTGTTCATCAGTTTATGTTGTTCATTATATTCCATAAATGAGTGAGATGATATGATATTTATCTTTCTCTGACTGGCTACTTTCACTTAGCATGATGCTTTTAAAGTCTATTTTGTCGGATATGAGTATTGCTACTCCAGGTTTTTTTTCTTCTCCATTTTCATGGAAAGGTTTTTTCCATCCCTTTACTTTCATCCTCTGTGTGTCTTTTGTTTTGAGGTGGGTCTCTTATAGACAGCATAGAGTTGGGTCTCTTTTTTGTATCCATTCAGCTACCCTACACCTTTTGATTGGAATATTTAATCCATTTACATTTAGGGTTATTATTGAGAGGTACTTATTTATAGCCATTTTAATTCTTTTTTTTTTTTATAAAGATTCTGTTCTTTTTTTTTTTATTGATTTTTTTACAGAGAGGAAGAGAGAGGGATAGAGAGTTAGAAACATCGATGATAGAGAAACATCGATCAGCTGCCTCTTGCACAACCCCTACTGGGGATGTGCCCGCAACCAAGGTACATGCCCTTGACCGGAATCGAACCTGGGACCTTTCAGTCCGCAGACCGACGCTCTATCCACTGAGCCAAACCGGTTTCGGCTATAGCCATTTTAATTCTGTATGGCTAGGTTTCTCTCTGTGTTTCTTCTTCTCAGCAATCTCTTATAGCAATCCCTTTAGCATTTCTTGTAATGCTTGCTAGGTAGTGATGAACTCCGTTAGCCTTTTTTTTGTCTGCAAAGCTCTTTGTCTATTTTGAATGATAGCCTTGCTGGGTATAGTAATCTTGGTCTCAGATCCTTGCTTTCCATTACCTTGAGTACTTCATGCCATTCCCTTCTGGCCTGCAGCATTCTGATAAAGAAATCAGGTGTCAGCCTTATGGGAACTCCTTGTAGTTAACAGTTTTCTTTTCTCTTACTGCCTTTAAGATTCTTTCTTTGTCTTTAATTTTTGGCATTTTAATTATGTGTCTGGGCATGGGTCTGTTTGGGATTCTCTGTGCCTCCTGAACTTGTGTGACTTTTTCCTTTAGCAGGTTAGGGAAGTTTTCTACCATTATTTCTTCAAACACCTTCCTCTATTCCTTTCTCCCTTTTCTGCCTCTTCTGGCACACCTTCTATTCTAATATTGTTACGTTTCACATTGTCCCACAACTCTCTGAAGCTGTCCTCCTGTTTTTAATTGGTTTTTCTAAAGGGTTCTGTAATTGAGTGATATTTTCAACTTTGTTTTCTAATTCACGGATTCTATCCTCAGCTTCCCCTAATGCTGTGTATTCCTTCCAATTTTTTATTGATTTCAGTGAGGAAGGGTGAGGAAGAGAGAGAAACCTCAATGATGAGAGGGAATCATTGATTGGTTGCCCTCTGCACGGCCCTCACTGGGGATCGAGCCTGCAACCCGGGCATGTGCCCCTGACCGGAATTGAACCCAGGACCCCTTAATCCACAGGCAGATGCTCTATGCACTGAGCCAAACTGGCTAGGGCTCAAATCTATTTTAATTTAAAAATTAACTATAATTTTTTAAATCTGTTTTTTTCTCCAAACTAAAATCCTATATAATAAAAAGGTGATATGCAAATTGACCATCATTGCAACACACAAGATGGCCACCCCCATGTGGTCAAAGATGGCTGCCACAAGATGGCCAGCAGGGGAGAGCAGTTGTGGGTTGTCAGGCCAGCAGAAGAGGGCAGTTGGGAGTCACCAGGCCTGCAGGGAAGGGCAGTTGGGGGGAACCAGGCCTGCAGGGGAGGGTAGTTAGGGGTGACCAGGCCAGCAGGGAAAGGCAGTTAGGGGCAACCAGGCAGTTGGGGAGGACTAGGCCTGCAGGGGAGGGCAGTTAGGGGTAACCAGGCTGGCAGGCAAGGGCAGTTAGGGATGACGAGGCTGGCAGGGGAGAGCAGTTAGGGGCAATCGGGCTGTCAGGGGAGCAGTTAGGCATCGATCAGGCTGTCAGGGGAGTGGTTAGGGGTGATCAGGCAGGCAGGCGAGCGGTTGGGAGCCAGCAGTCCTGGATTGTGAGAGTGATGTCCGAATGGCATTCGGACATCCCTCGAGGGGTCCCAGATTGGAGAGAGTGCAGGCTGGGCTGAGGGACACACCCCCTCCCAGTGCACGAATTTCATGCACCGGGCCTCTAGTATAATCATATTATACATCCTGCTTTGTAACTTGCCAATTTTCCTAAATAAAACACTCTCATGTCAGGAGGTATTCTATAACATACTTTTTAGTGATTAAGTATTATTTAGAAATTATATATAATTGTATACATCATGATTTCTGTAATCAATCCCCAAGACTTCAGCACATTGTTTCTAAAACATACATTATGATAAATAGATTTGTCTTAAAAAAAAAAAAAAAAAAAAAATTATGAGCTCATTGCAAAAACTCATAGTGTACGCAGATATAGGTAAATCATCCACTAAAAAAAAGATTTGTAAAAATATTAAGACCTAAAATAGGGTCCGGGTGAGGCCGTGTGCCCCTGGATCCGGGTGAGGCTGGGTCCCGGGCCCGGGTGAGGCCATGCGCCCCTGGGTCCGGGTGAAGCTGGATCCCGGGTCCGGGTGAGGCCGTGCGCCCCTGGGTCTGGGTGAGGCCGCGCGCCCCTGGGTCCGGGTGAGGCCATGCGCCCCTGGGTCCGGGTGAAGCTGGATCCCGGGTCCGGGTGAGGCCGTGCGCCCCTGGGTCTGGGAGAGGCCACGTGCCCCTGCGTCCGGGTGGGGCCACGCGCCCCTGGGTCCGGGTGAAGCCACGCGCCCCTAGGTCCAGGTGAAGCTGGATCATCCCGGGTCCGGGTGAGGCCGTGTGCCCCTGGATCCGGGTGAGGCTGGGTCCCGGGTCCGGGTGAGGCCGCATGCACCCGGGTCCAGGTGAGGCCACGCGCCCCCTGGGCCCGGGTGAGGCCACGTGCCCCTGAGTCCGGGTGAAGCTGTGCCCCTGGGTCCGGCCAAGACCAAAACAGAGGGTGTCCGACCTGCATTACCACCATTTGTCCACCATCCAGAGCTGAGGGGTCAGTACTGACATGTACACATAAGGAACTGGTGGACATTGATATTGGGTCTCAAAAGAACTGTTGGTCCAGAAAGAAACTCACTACAGACTGATTCATTTGCCTGTCAGCATAAATATTATTGCTCGTCTCACATTCGGTTCTTATAAGTATATCTCTAGTGACACATGATCTTGCTCATCTAGGGGAAATGATGAACAACATAGACTGATGAACAAGAACAGAACCAGAAACAAGGATGCATCGATCGGACTATCGGGCCTCAGAGGGAAGATAGGGGAGGGTGGGGGGAGGGGGGAGAGATCAACCAAAGGACTTGTGTGCATGCATATGAGCCTAACCAATGGTTAAGTTCAACAGGGGGTTGGGGCATCCGTGGGAAGGGGTGTGGGATGGGAATGGGGGGATGAGGACAAATATGTGACACCTTAATCAATAAAGAAATAAAAAAAAAAAGACCTAAAATAGTTGTTTATTACCAATCTGAAGTTCATTAGGTTATTTTTGCCATGTACTCATTTGAAAAGATAATCTATACCGTCTTTTTGCCACTTTTCAATTGCTCACTGTGCTTTTCTAGAAGCCACATCCAACAGCTTAGCTATATGGAAGATGCACTATATATAAAGAATGAAGACAGAGAAGCATCGATCAGACCATCAAACCTCAGAGGGAAGGTAGGGGAGGGTGGGGGTAAGGGGGAGAGATCAACCAAAGGACTTGTATGCATGCATATAAGCCTAACCTATGGACACAGACAACAGGGGGGTGAGGGTATGAGTGGGGGGTTTGGGGGGTAATGGAGGGATAAGGAAACATGTAATACCTTAATCAATAAAGAAATTTAAAAAAGAAAACATTAAAAAAATAAGAATGAAGAGAATATAAACTAGCTTTCTTTGCAAAAACTGACAGTCGACTATGGGTATCTATTGTTTCCTCTATTGTTTAATAGCCTTGCACTTGAGTTACTTTTCTCTAAAAGCTATCCACTTAAACCCTTATTCAATGAGGATGAAAAATGTTCCTGGTTTTATATTTATGATCCATCTTGAATTAATTTTTTAAAATATGTTTTTTATTTTAGAAAGAGAGAGGAAGGGAGAGGGAGGAGAAACATCAATCAGTTGTCTCCGGTATGTACCCCCAACTGGGGATTGAACCTACAACTTGGGGATATGCCCTGACCAGGATTAAAATAAAGGTAAATATCTTCATAACTTTGGTAGGCAAAGATGCCTTAAAACAAAATGCAAAAAGTATTAATAAGAAAAGCAAATAGTAAATTGGACTTAAACAAAATTAAACACTTGGGCTTTTCCTAAACACGAAGAAAATGAAAAGACAAAACACTGCCCAGAAGAACATCTTCTCAATACATTATTTTATAAAAGATATGCATCCACAATATATAAAAAATTCCTATAACTCAATAATACAAAAACAACCTAATTTTAAAAATGAGCAGAAGACTTGAATAGACATTTTACAAAAGACGATATATGAATGATGAAAGGGGGATATTAGTTATCGAGGAAATGCAAATTTTATATCCACTATAATACCTTAAATCAAAACAGATAACACCACTCAGCCAGTGTGGCTCAGTGGTTGAGCATCATCCCATGTACCAAGAGGTCATAGTTCGATTCCTGGTCAGGCACATGCCAAGGTTTCATGTTCAGTCCCCAGTAGGGAGCATGTAGGAGGCAGCTGGTTCAGGTTTCTCTCTCATTGATGTTTCTATCTTTACCTCTCAATATTTTAAAAAACAACACAAAAAAAACAGACAACACCAAGTTTTGGTGTGAATGTGAAGTAACTGGAACTATTGAGTTATCAGTGGGAGTTCAAAATGGTAGAGAAAAGAATTACTTGTTGTAATGTCTGCAAAGAGCAAAAATTTTAAACAAGCTTTCTTACAATTGATTTCAATACTCACTTCAGATGTGAGACCTCAATGACAGACTGACAAAAGTGGAACTAAATGAGATTCTAAGATCAATCTGGTTAATGTAAGCTAATAGGTAGAAGTTATTGTATACCTGATCATCTAAAATTCATTAAAAGATTTACCTGTTTATATTCGTTAGCACAACTTTGGCAGCAGAATGTCATCTGTTGGCCACCATCAATCACAAGGACACTGTTTCCAGAACCTTTGCTAGGCAGGTACTCTCCACAATGTTCACAGCAATTCATTATCAGACCATTAGCCAACCTGTACTTGTTAAAGCAGTCGTTACTGCACAGATTGTGTGTCACATTATTAACGCTGACTTCATGGCGAATCTAAAAGAAAAATGAGAACTTACTAAATAAATAAGCCAGATTAGCACAGTAAGCAATGAGATAACTAGTTTCAACAGAAACAAAGAAATCTCTAGTAACTTCTCAGTGGAAAAAATATTCAGGAAAAAGACTAAAAAGCTCATTTCATTCTTCTTTCATTTTTATCTTTGATTTCTTTGTAAAATCATTCTTTGATTTTTATCAAAATAAGATACACATAACAAAAAGCAATAAAATCGTAATAACTTCCCCAGAGACACTTAAGCATTCCAGAAAATGAACAGATTTAAAAGATTTTGATACCATCCACTTGAAAGAAATGGATTGAGAATTCTTTGTCTTATAAGCTTCACTGATCTAGACAATTTGTGGGAGGGACTAAGTGAATCAGTATTCCATATTGGGATGATGTCTGGATATACAAGACTAAGTGGTTCTTGCTTTGCTCAGCTCTGTGGTAACTGAGATAAAACTGTGTTCTGGATTTGCATGGCTCTGCAGAAACCAATACCAAACTGTTATCAAGGACTGTGTTAAGTAAGGACTGCCTACGTGCATGTTTCTTCTTTCTGGAACTGGAAGGATGGCAATACCAATTAAGAAATGTGATGTTATCAACATACTTTCAGTCCACATGTTCTGTATGTTCTTGCACTAGGATTGGTTGCTTCCTTTGTGTCCTGAACCTACATTTTAATTTACTATGTCTGGTAAGAACAAAATCCACTATACAACTATTACTCTATGAATGAGTACATCCAATTATATAGAAACAGATGTATATTTTTCATACTATGCAAATAGGACATTTGTTTATAAAATAGTTCTGGCATATCCTTATTCCTTCCTTTAACTTCACTGTGCAGATTCAGGACATGTGCATTATGTAGATGGCAGAGCACAGAATAGCACTTAACAGTTAAAATTATCCTAGAACCCTGGCCAGTGTGGCTCAGTTGGTTGAGGGTTGTCCCATGCACCAAGAGGTCACTGGTTCAATTCCCAGTCAGGGCACATGTCTGGGTTTCGGGTACGATCCCCCGTAGGGGGGCATGCAAGAGTCAGTCGATCAATGTTTCTCTCTCATTTTGAAGTTTTTTTTCCTTCTCTCTCTCTCCCTTCCTCTCTCTCTAAAATAAATTTTTTAAAATACATGTTAAAGTTATCATAGATAATAACCTAAGATAGAAAAACTCAGACCTCTGTTAATTTACTACAGATTGTACATCTTGATTTATTGGAAATTCTTTTTCTGAGACTCTGGTTGTCTTTGTAGGGAGACACACAGTATGTATTGCAGAATTCCTGGAAGGGCTGGCTCGACTGCACTTGAGGAACAACAGTAGCCCTTTTTGTAGGTGCATCTCTGAAACACAGGGATAAACACAATTTAACAACACTGCATTTTATTTTCAAATATATAAAAAATAATGGACAGTCTTCATTTTCTCATAATTTAATACTACGAATCAACTATAATTTGGGAATCTAGCAAAATCCACTTCTTGGTTTCATCACCAAGAGTTCCTAAAAAAATAGGAAGAAAAGACTTATAAATAAAAATATTTTACATTGACCTAACTGGTTTGGCTCAGTGGATAGAGCGTCGGCCTGCGAACTGAAGGGTCCCAGGTTCGATTCCGGTCAAGGGCATGTACCTTGGTTGCGGGCACATCCCCAGTGGGGAGTGTGCAGGAGGCAGCTGATCGATGTTTCTCTCTCATCGATGTTTCTAACTCTCTCTCCCTCTCCCTTCCTCTCTGTAAAAAATCAATAAAAAAAAATATTAAAAAAAATATATATATTTTACATCACAAGATCCTTGCCATAGATTCTGATGACTTTTAGAAGTAATCAAAAAGGTGGTAGCAAACCCTGTCTGGAAGGCCCAGTTAGTTGGAGCATAGTCCCATACACTAAAAAGGTTGTGGATTCCATCCCTGACAGGGGTGCCTACAAGAGCTAAGCAATCGATGTTTCTCTTATATTGATGTTTCTTTCTTTCCCTTTCTCTCTCTTTAAAATTAATAAAAACATATCCTCAAGTGAGGATTTTAAAAACAACAACAGGTGTTAGCAACTTGGTAGAACTGAAGGAGATGGGGGATGGGCTGATGAGGCAGAGTTGGTGGCAGGGAGAGGGTCAATTTATTTCCATACCCATACTCCATTTTCCTGCTAAGTGTAAGGACAGTACAAATAAGCGCACTGGTAAACTCTGAACACTGACAAACTCTAAGATAACTCAAGCTCAATTAACTTGAGGACACCTCTGTTCTACCCATGAATTTATGCAGTTCTCCAATTACATTCAGAACACACATTTACGTCAGCATCAAGCATACGGAGAAAGTAAGCTTACTTTTTACACATTACATTGTGTTTCTTTGGAGTACGCTTATGAGAGAAGGAGGAAAGGCAGGTGGTAGAACAAAAGAGGTGAGCTGATCCTTTGCGCTGATAAGCTGTCTGTCCTTTCTGTAAAGGTTTTTTGCAGTGTGCACAAGTGATTGTAGCTGGTTTAGTAAGTTGCTGTTGGGCTGAAGACTGGCAAATCTGTTTAGGAAGCGAGGCCACTGGTGATAGAGAATCCACCCCTGGCTGTTTCTGATTACGCGGAAATGATGCTGACTGGGAGATCCAAGAATCTTAAAAATAAAACACAAGAAAAAGTCATGGAACAATTCAAAATTCACATCAGAAAAATATTTAAAAGTCTAAGAATAGTGAGGCAGCCATATAAGCAAGTGGTTAAGGCCAGGCAGTCTTGTTACACAATCCCAGGGGAACTACCCACTTTGTATTCTAAGTGAATGGTACTCTATTGTGCCAATGATGAAAACGGGTGGCCCTGGAATTGTGCAATTCGGTAGCCATCAACTCTTATGTCAGACTCCAGGTTCAAAAGGTATGCTCTGAGATTACTAGATTGTGCAAGTATATAAAACTATGTCTTGGTTTTCTGAACTACGAACTGACAATCATACCTAACTCATGAAAGTGTAATAGGAAAGCCTTATGTTTGGTACAAGGCACTTGCAAAAAATATTAGCCATTTTTCTTCTCTAGGAACAAAATACCAATACATTATAAAATAAAGCAAATATGAAAATACAAAGATAACGATAGAGTGTGGTATATGATTTCCATTTTCATAACACCTTCCCCATTAACATTTTATTATGAAAAATTAAAAGAATATAGAGAAGTTGAAAGAATTGTACAGTTAACTCCTATATGCCCACCAAACAGATTCCACAGCATTTTATAATTTTTTAAAATTAAAATTTTGGGGGTAACATTGTTTAATAACATTATATAAATTTCAGGTATACAATTTTAAAACACATATGTATACTACTCTGGGTGCTCATCACTCAAAGTCTAGTCTCTTTCTGTCACCACATATTTGACCCCCTTTACTCTCTTTGTCCTCCCTCCACACTACTTTACTATTACTGATTTACTACTTTTGCTTTAACACATCTTTCTGTCTATATATCCCTAGAAATATTTTCTGTATTTCAAGTAATATGTAGACATCAATACATTTCCCTCCAAAATATCTTAAAATACATGTAATTTAGATGTAACATTTTAATATTTTTTAAATACTTCTATTGATTTCAGAGAGGCAGGGAGAGGGAGAGAGAGATAGAAACATCAATGATGAGAGAGAATCATTGATCGGCTGCCTCCTACACGCCCCCCCCACCTACCCACCCACCCAGTGGGGATGGAGCCCGCAACCCAGTCACGTGCACTGACCAGGAATCAAACCTAGACCTCCTGGTTCATAGGTCAATGCTCAACCACTGAGGCACGCCAGTCAAGGCCCCCCCCCCTTTTTTTAATCCTCACCCAAGGATACTTTTCCATTGGTTTTTAGAGAAAGTGGAAGAGAGAGGGAAAGACAGAGGGAAAACATCAATGTGACAGAAACACAACAATTGGTTGCTTCCTGCATGCGCCCCGACCAGGGACTGCGCTGGGGAGGAACCTGCAACCAAGGTACATGGCCTTGATAGGAATCGAACCTAGGACCCTTTGGCCCACAGGCTCCTATCCACTGAGCCAAACCAGCTAAGGCCTTTTCTTTTTTTAATCCTAAATGGAGGACATGCTGAGAGAGAGAGAGAGAGAGAGAGAGAGAGAGAGAGAGAGAGAGAGAGAGAGAGAAAATATCAATGTGAGAGAGAAACATCAATTGGTTGCCTTCCATACGTGCTCTGACTGGAAATTGAACCCACAAACCAGGTATGTACCCTGACTGGGAATTGAACCAGCAACCTTTTGATGCACAGGGATACGCTCAATCAACTGAGCCATTCTGGCCATAACATTTATTTTTATTTACTTTTAAAAATATATATTCTATTGCTTTTTTACAGAGAGGAAGGGAGAGGGATAGAGAATTAGAAACATCGATGAGAGAGAAAAATTGATCAGCTGCCTCCTGCACACCTACTACTGGGGGTGTGCCCTCAACCAAGGTACATGCCCTTGACTGGAATTGAACCTGGGACCTTTCAGTCCGCAGGCTGATGCTCTATCCACTGAGCCAAACTGGCTAGACGTAACATTTATTTTTTAACATTTTAAAATTAAGTTTTTAGAGAGAGAGAGGAAGGGAGATAGAGAAACATCGATGTGAGAGCAAAACATTGACCAGCTGTCTCCTGCATGCCCTCCACCGGGGATCAAGCCTGAAACCCAGGCATGTACCCTGACTGGGAATAAAATGAGCAACCTTTAGGTATTCAGGATATCACTCAACCAACTGAGCTAAACCAGCCAGGCTAGACATAACATTTTAAAGCAAGTCCTTCCACAATTACTTCAGAGCCTTCTAAAATATTATTTCATATGCATTAATATAGGAAAACCTTTATACATGGTCTGCCTGACCCCAACCATATATTATTGTTGCTTCAAAATCGTACAATTTGATGTACACGTAATAGTGCTTCTCAAATGTTAACATGTATGAGATCATTTGGGAAGCTTTGATTTAAACAGAGATTCTAAATTATTAGGTCCTGAGATTCTGCATTTATCGGATGTGAAACTTTGAGAAATGAGACTCTATTCAAAAGTAGCTTATTTGGCCCTAGCCGGTTTGGCTCAGTGGATAGAGCGTCAGCCTGAGGACCAAAGGGTCCTGGGTTCGATTCCAGTCAAGGGCACATACCTTGGTTGCAAGTTCCTCCCCGAGCCTTGGTAGGGGCTGGTGCAAGAGGCAACCAATCAATGTCTCTCCCATCAATGTTTCTCTATGGCTTTCCCTCTCTCTTCCACACTCCCTAAAAATCAATGGAAAAATATCCTCAGTTGAAGATTAACAAAAAAATCTACACTAATAAAAGAGAAAGATGCAAATTGAACAGACCTTTGTGACACCCACCAGCCAATCAGGAGTGAGTATGCAAATTAACCCAACAAAGATGGCAGGTGAATTTGCATATGCTGGTGCTGAGCAGCCAGGGGTGGGGTGGGACACCATGGCGACCACACAGGCATTCCTTACCGCCCTAGCCACTCCAGGCCACTGGGCAGCATGGGAAGGCGAGTGAGAGAATGAAAGGAGAGTGTGTGGACGTACAGGGACTGTCTATTTGTGAGTGAGCGACAGCTATATTCCAAGGGACTGTTGGGGACTGCTGGACTGGCCTCCCCTGACCGGGAAACCTCCACTGCTGCTGAAATCTCTCAAGGAGTGACCGGCTCTGCTGCAGAGATGGCACCATCTTGAAGGGGAGAGGGGCTGTGATCAGAAGCCTAGCCTTACCTTTAATTGGGAAGAACTGGATACCTCCCAGGACCCTACAACCACAACACCCAGGGCCCAGCTGCAAACCCACAAACACCGGATCTCAAACAGCACGAATACGTGGACTTGGACAAGCTCTGCACCTTCTCACAGAAAGGTCAGATTTCACCCAGAGAAAGGTGAGGTCTGAGATCTAGGCTAGAGAGAGAAATGCATGCAGCGGGATCTAGAGGTTCAGAGGAAGTCTGCACCCCACAAAATCCGCGGACATTGGGACCAGTGTAGTCCATGAATGCGGAAGGGGGTCCCCACAGGGCTGCTGATAGAAGGGAACTCTAGAAATCAACCCATAGCCAGGCTGGGCACAAAAAGGCAGCCTGAAGCTTTACCAGTAAACCAGCTGTGCAGTGCCAGGGGAAAAAGACATGCACAGAGACTTGAGCAGAGTTGCACGCAGTGCCGGGGTGAAAAAGTCACAAGTTCGCACACTTACTCTGGCTCTTTTTTCTCTTTAAATCCTTGCTTTTTGATTAGTAAGCCCAGTACATATGATAACCCAATTAAAAATATTCTCAGAGACTGCAGGGGAAAGTTGTTTTAGTGGAACCTGGGGATCAGAGAGGGGAGAAAAGATCAGAAAACCATATCTGGGGCAGTCCATACCCCCAAACCAGTATTAAGTGCACCAGGGAAAACAAATTCTAAATACTGGGTAGAGAGGACTTATAGCCCCGGATGTCAATACAGAAACACTGCCACCCAGGGGTTGAATCACAAATTGACTCTTGTGTAAATGCAACCACAGGCAGGCTGAGAAACAAAGACATACTGCCTGCTTGAAAACAAGATTGTGGTTTACACCACAGACAAGCTGTCCTAACTACCTGACAGGCAACAGGTGTGCCAAACAGAACATTAATGGAAGTGAATGACTTTTACTACTGCACATTTTTATTTTTTATCTTTTACTTAAGAAACTAAATATTTTTTTTCTAACTTGATTTTGCCTTTTTAATTATATTTTTATTTTTAATCAGTATTATTACTACTATTATTTTACTTTTTTTTAAAAGTTTCCTTTTACATTTTTAAAAATAAATCTTTATTGTTCAGATTATTACAATTGTTCCTCTTTTTTCCCCCCATAGCTCCCCTCCACCTGGTTCCCACCACACCCTCTGCCCTTACCCCCCCGCCCCCGCCCCACTCTTCTCATCCAAAGGTGTACAATTTTTGTCCAGTCTTTCCCACAACCCTCAAACCCCTTTCCCCCAAGGATTGTCAGTCCACTCCCTTTCTATGCCCCTGATTCTATTATATTCACCCGTTTATTCTGTACATCAGATTTTTAATTCACTTGATTTTTAGATTCACTTGTTGATAGATATGTATTTGTTGTTTGTAATTTTTATCTTTACCTTTTTCTTCTTCTTCCTCTTCTTAAAGAATACCTTTCAGCATTTCATATAATCCTGGATTGGCGGTGATGAACTCCTTTAGCTTTTTCTTATCTGTGAAGCTCTTTATCTGACCTTCATTTCTGAATGATAGCTTTGCTGGGAAGAGTACTCTTGGTTGTAGGTTCTTGCTATTCATCACTTTGAATATTTCTTGCCACTGCTGTCTGGCCTGCATAGCTTCTGTAGAGAAATCATCTGACAATCGTATGGGTGCTCCCTTGTAGGTAACTGTTTTTCTCTTGCTGCTTTTAATATTCTCTCTTTGTCTTTTGCTCTTGGCATTTTAATTATGATGTGTCTTGGTGTGGTCCTCTTTGGGTTCCTTTTGTTTGGGGTTTTCTGCGCTTCCTGGACTTGTAAGTCTATTTGTTTCACCAGATGGGGGAAGTTTTCAGTCATTATTTCATCAAATAGGTTTTCCGTATCTTGCTCTCTCTCTTTTTCTGGCACCCCCATAATTTGGATGTTGGTACGCTTGAAGTTGTCCCAGAGGTTCCTTACACTATCTTCCTATTTTTTAGATTCTTTTTCCTTTTCCAGTTGGGTGTTTTTTGCTTCTTTGTATTTCAAATCTTTGACTTGACTCTTGCAATCCTCTAGTCTGCTGTTGGATCTCTGTATATTATTTTTTATTTCAGTCAGTGTATGCTTAATTTCTAGTTGGTCCTTTTTCATATCCTCGAGGGTCTCGTTGAATTTATCGGCCTTTTCTAGAAGATTCTTGAAAAACCTTATAACTGTGGTTTTGAACTCGATATGCAGTCGTTTGCTTTCCACCATTTCTTTCATTTGTGACCTGTTTCTTTGTCACCGCATTTTGGCTGCTTCCCTGAGTTTGATAAGAGTGGCTTTGTGTGCTAGGTGTCCAATAGGGCCCAGTGGCTCAGCCTCCTCAGTTACCTGAGGCGGACATTCTTGGTGCACCCCTTTGTGGGCTGTGTGCACAGTCTTGTTATAGTTAAGCCTTGATTATTGTTGGTATGAATGGGAGGAATTGACTTCCAGGCCAATTGGCTGTGATGATCAGCTGTGTCTACGATGGGAGAACTTCTGTGCTGGAGACACCCTTATGAGGCAAGACTTTACACTTTGGCACTCACTGAGTCTGCCCCCTGAGTGTGTCCCTTATGGGTCTGAGGAGTTGTAATCTGGATGGTCCCACTCTGACCCCTGGGTACACTGGCTCTTGGATCTCCAAGGAGGTGATAATTTAGCCTCTGCCTGAGGCCACCCAGCACGAGCTATGGAGAGATCCGCAGATTCTTCTTCTTTGATGTTTGGAGGTGCCCTGATGAGGCCCAGCTGTGAAGCAATGCAAGCTGCTGTGGGGCCTGGGGCCTTCTTTTGGATATTCTGGGTCTCACTGACTCAGCTGCAGTTTGTTACATAATTTTAGAATTCAAAGGACCAGGCCATTCATAGGCAAAAGCCTCTGTGCTCAGCTTGGATGGGGTGGAGTCTCAGGGCGGAGCAATCAGCAATGGCTTCCCATCAGCTCTGCCCTAAGAGGCCCCTGGGTCTCAGTGTCCCGCGGTAATTGCTGCGAGCACCTCTGAGAGAAAGCTGCCCTCGAGTTTTGCCCGCTGCCAGACAGTCCAGTTTCTCCCCGTATGAGTCTGGGTCCCCAAAGTCTTGCCTGGAACTGGAGTTCAGAGCAGTCGGGAGCTTGTTTCTCCCTCCTGCTTGAAAAAGCGAGCCACGTCCTCAGTTGCCAGCCCTCTCCGCACGCGCTCCTCCGTACCTCAGCCTTGCGCAGCTCCTCTGAGTCTCAGTGTGCTTTTCTCCTTCCTTCTAGTTGTAGAATTTCCACCCAGCTAGCTTTCCTATGGTTCTGGATGATGTACGTTGTGTCTTTTACTTGTAGTTTTGAAGTTGTTGTGCGAGGCAGCAGTTTAGGTGTTTACCTATGCTGCCATCTTTGTTTCTCCCCCCCCTTTTTTAAAGTTTCATTTTATTTTCTCTTTATTTTATTTTGTAATTACTGTTCTACATTCTCTATTTTCATTTTTCCTTTAGCATCATTTTACTCTATCTTAACTTTACCTTTATGCAAACACTCTTCCTCACTTTTCTCCGTTTGTTGTTCTGTTTCTCTTACCATATTTCTGATTTAGATTTTCCCTATTCCTTTTTTACCCCGTTAAAAATTCATCCTACTTGTATAATCCAATTTCTAATCCCCTGCTCCAAGTCCATACACAATACTCTGTTCTCTCTCTTCACTATCCAAGTTTTTTCTCTCTCTTCCCTTTTTTTTTTTATGTTTTATTTTGTTTTGCCCTTCTTTCTCTCTGTCCTATAGTTGGTGTAAGTTTGATTGTTGATTAGATTGGTTTTTTTGTTTGTGTGATTGTTTCTCTTTTTTGGTCTGTTTTTCCTCTCCTTGCTTGTTATTAGTTGTTGTTTGTAGTTTGCATTCATATCTGGGTGTTAGTTGTTTGCACTGTTTTTGGATTAGTTGTTGTCCTATTGGAGTTTTCTCCCCATATAAATAATTTTCCCCCTTCTTTTTTATTCTCTTTCTTTTCTCTCTTACTATTTTTCCTTTTCTCAATATCATTCTTGCACTTTTTTTTTATTCCCTAATTCCCTTTTCACTGGTGGTCACCTTTATTTGGGGTTATTAGTATCGTGAAAACATTTGTGTTCAGTGCGTTGTGCATTGTGCCTTGTTGTGTTGTATTTTGTGCCGTTAAATCAACGCAGGAGAAAGAGAGCTACATAACCAGACACCCGTAGCAGAGAGATCATGGGGAGAAAAAGAAACAGCCCACATGTGAAAGAAAATGAGGCATCACCAGAAAAGGAAGTAAACAAAATGGAGGCAAGCAATATGTCAGAGAACAAATTCAGAGAAATGGTCATAAGGTTGCTGAAAAGGTTGGGAGACCAATTCAACAATATGTGTAAGAATCAAGAGGAAATAAAGAAGAATCAAGAAGAAATGAAAAATGACATCACTGCAATAAAGAACTCAATAGAAAGCATTGGCCCTAGCTTGTCTGGCTCAGTGGATAGAGTGTTGGCCTGTGGACTGAAGGGTCCAGGGATCAATTCTGGGCAAGGGCATATGCCCGGGTGCAGGCTCGATACTCAGTAGGGGCTGTGCAAGAGGCAGCCAATCAATGATTCTCTCTCATCATTGATGCTTCTCTCTCTCCTTCTCCCTTCCTCTCTCTCTAAAAATCAATAAAAATGTTAAAAAAAAAAGGAAAGCATAAACAGTAGACTAGAAGAAGTGGAGGACCACATCAGTGAGCTAGAAGACAAGGTACAAAAAAAATACCTAAGCAGAGCAGCATGTAGAAAAAAAGCTTAAAAAACAAGAGGAGAGCCTAAGGGAACTTTGGGACAACACGAAATGAAACAACATCCGCATCAAAAGGGTGCCAGAAGGAGAGGAAACCGATCAAGGAATAGAAAACCTGTTTGAAGAAATAATGACAGAAAGCTACCCTGATATAGGGAAGAAATGACTCACACAGTCCAAGAAGCTCACAGAGTCCAAAACAAAATGAACCCCAAAAGACCGACGCCAAGGCACATTATAATTAAATTGGCAAACACCAACGACAAAGTAAGAATCTTAAAAGCGGCCAGAGAGAGACAGAAACTTACCTACAAAGGATCCCCCATCAGACTAGTGACTGATTTCTCAACAGAAACACATCAGGCCAGAAGGGAATGGAATGAAATATACAAAGTCATGCAAAGGAAGGGTCTGAATCCAAGAATACTATACCCAGCAAGGCTATCAATCAAAATTGAGGATGAAATCAGGAGGTTCACAGACAAAGGAATAAGGGAGTTTATTACCACCAAACCAGCAATGCAAGAAATGATAAAGGTTCTGCAGTAAAAAGAAGAAATAGGAAGCGCAGAAGGAACATAGTCATAAAAAATAAAAATGGCGACAAAGAAGTACCTATCAATAATACCTTCAAATGTAAATAGATTAAATGCCCCAATCAAAAGACATAGGGTAGCTGAGTGGATAAAAAAACATGACCCATATATCTGCTGTTTACAGGAAACCCACCTCAGAAAAAAGGACTCACACAGACTGATGGTGAAGGGATGGAAAAGGTTTTTCAGGCAAATGTTAATGAAAAAAAAAAGCTGGGGTAGCAATACTTATATCTGACAAATTAGATCTCAAAGTGAAGGACATAACAAGAAATAAGGCCACTTCATAATACTAATGGGAGCAATCCAACAAGAAGATATAACTCTTGTTATATATGCACCAAATACAGAAGCACCCACATACATAAAGAAACTTCTGGAGGACTTCAAGGGAGAGATTGACAGCAATACAGTCATAGTAGGGGACTATAATACCCCACTAACATCACTGGACAAGTCCTGTAAACAAAAATCAGCAAAGAAATATCAATCCTAAATGAAACACTAGATCAGTTTGAATTAATTGACATCTTCAAAACATTTCACCCGAAAGTCACAGAATATACATTCTTCTCAAGTGCACATGGGTCATTTTCAAAGATAGACTATATATTGGGACACAGACAAAGTCTCTTCAAATTCAAGAAGATAGAAATCATATCAAGCATCTTCTCAGATCACAATGGCATAAAACTAGAAATCAACTACAATGAAAACAATAAAATAATCTAACACCTGAAGGCTAAATAACATGCTATTAAACAATGACTGCGTTACCAGAGAGATCAAAGAAGAAAAAAAAGTATCATGGCAACAAAGGACAATGAAATCACAATAATCCAAAATCTATAGGACACAGTGAAAGCAGTCTTGAGAGGGAAGTTCATAACTCTAAAGGCCTACCTCAAAAAACAAGAAACAACGGTAATGAACTATCTAACCATACAACTCAAAGAGTTAGAAAGAGAGTAACAAGAAAAGCCCAGTGTAAGCAGAAGGAAGGAAATAATAAAGATCAGAGCAGAGATAAATGACATAGAAAACCCCCAAAAAAATACAAAAGATCAATGAAACCAAGAGCTGGTTCTTTGAAAGGACAAACAATATTAATGAACCTCTAGCCAGGCTCACCAAGAAGCAAAGAGAGAGGACCCAGAGAAACAAAATCAGAAATGAAAGGGGTGAAGTAACAACCGATCCCACAGAAATACAAACGATTATGAAAAAAAATATGAACAACTCCATTCCAACAAAATGGACAACCTAGATGAAATGGACTTATTCTTAGAAAAATAAAGCTCCCAAAACTCAACCAAGAAGAATAAAAAAACCCGAATAGGCTGATAACTATCGAAGAAATTGACACAGCAATCAAAAATCTTCCAGCAAACAAAAGCCCTGGTCCGGATGGCTTTGCAGGGGAGTTCTACCAAGCATTCAAAGAAGAACTAAAATCTATCCTCCTCAGACTATTCCAAAAAATTCAAGAGGAAGGCACACTTCCAAGCTCTTTCTATGAAGCCAGCTTTACCCTAATCCCAAAACCAGATAGAGACACCACAAAAAAGAGAGCCACAGGCCAATATCCGTGATGAACATAGATGCTAAAATCCTCAACAAAATTCTAGCAAATCGGATTCAGCAATACATTAGAAAGATCATACACCATGACCAAGTGGGATTTATTCAGGAGATGCAAGGATGGTACAATATCTGCAAATCAATAAATGTGATACATCACATAAACAAACTGAGACAAAAATCACATAATCATATCAATTGATGCAGAAAAAACATTTGACAAAGTCCAACACACTTTATTTTATTTTATTGATTTTTTTATAGAGAGGAAGGGAGAGGGATAGAGAGTTAGAAACATCAATGAGAGAGAAACATCAATCAGCTGCAACCAAGGTATAGTTTGACCAGAATCGAACCCGGGACCCTTCAGTCCGCAGGCCGATGCTCTATCCACTGAGCAAAACCAGTTAGGGCCCAACACACTTTCTTCATAAAAACTCTCAGCAAAGTGGAAACAGAGGAATCATACCTCAACGTAATAAAAGCCCTATATGACAAACCTGTAGCCAACATCATACTCAATGGGCAAACACTAAACCCATTTCCCCTAAGAACAGGAACAAGACAAGGATGCCCCCTTTCACCACTCCTGTTCGACATAGTACTGGAAGTACTAGCCTTAGCGCTCAGACAAGAAGAAGAAATAAAAGGCATCCAAACTGGAAAAGAAGAAGTAAAATTGTCCTTATTCGCAGATGACATGATAATATACATAGAAAACCCCAAAGACTCCATCAAAAAACTACTAGACCTAATAAATGAATTTGGCAATGCAGCAGGATACAAAATTAACACCCAGAAATCTATGGCCTTTTTATACACCAATAATGAACTCACAGAAAGAGAAATGAAAAAAACAATCCCATTTACCATTGCACCAAAAAAATTAAAATACCTAGGAATAAATTTAACTAAGGAGGTACTCGGAAAACTACAGGACGTCCAAAAAAGAGATAGCAGAAGACAAACAAATGGAAGAATATAAAGTATTCATGGGTTGGTAGAATCAACATCATTAAAATGTGCATATTACCCAAAGCAATCTCTAGGTTCAATGCAATCCCCATTAAGATACCCAAAGAATATTTCACAGACCTAGAACAAACTCCCCCAAAATTCATCAGGAATAATAAAAAGACCCCAAATAGCTACAGCAATCCTGAGAAAGAAGAATAAAGTAGGAGGGATCTCAATACCAGATATCAAGCCATTGTTCTCAAAACTGCCTGTTATTGGCACAAGAACAGATATAAAGACCAATGGAACAGAACAGAGAGCCCAGAAATCGACCCAAGCCACTATGCTCAATCAATATTTGACAAAGGAGGCAAAAGCATACAATGGAGTCAAGACAGTCTCTTCAATAAATGGTGTTGGGAAAATTGGAAAGATACATGCAAAAAAAAAAAAAAGAATCTAGACCACCAATTTATACCATACACAAAAATAAACTCAAAATGGATAAATGACTTAAACGAAAGATGAGAAACCATAAAAATCTTAGAAGAAGCCATAGGCAACGAAATAGCAGACATTTGTCGTGGCAATATCTTTACCAATACAGCTCCTAGGGCAATGGAAACTAAAGAGAAAATAAATAAATGGGACTACATCAAAATAAAAAGCTTCTGCACAGCAAAGAAACCATCAACAAAACAACAAAGCCCACTGAATGGGAAAACATATTTGCCAACGTTATCTCCGATAAGGGTTTAATCTCCAAAATTTATAGGGAACTCATACAACTTAAGAAAAGGAAGATAATCCAATAAAAAATGGGCAATGGACCTAAATAGATACTTTTTGAAAGAAGACAGAAGGAAGGCCAAGAGACATATGAAAACATGCTCAAAGTCACTAATCATCCAAGAGATGCAAATCAAAAAGACAATGCGGTACCATCTCACACCTGTCAGAATGGCAATCATCAACAAATCAACAAACAAGTGCTGGAGAGGATGCACAGAAAAGGGAACCCTCTTGCACTGCTGGTGGAAATGCAGACTGGTGCAGCCACTGGAAAACAGTATGGCGTTTCCTCAAAAAATTAAAAATGGAACTCCCATTTGACCCAGTAATCCCACTTCTAGGAATATATCCCAAGAAAACAGAAACACCAGTCAGAAAGGATATATGCACCCCTATGTTCATAGCAGCACAATTTACAATAGCTAAGATTTGGAAACAGCTTAAGTGCCCATCAGCAGATGAGTGGATTAGAAACTGTGGTTCATCTACACAATGGAATACTACGCTGCTGTAAAAAAGAAGGAACTCTTACCATTTGCAACAGCATGGATGGAACTGGAGAGCATTATGCTATGCAAAATAAGCCAATCAGAGAAAGATAAATATCACATGATCTCACTTATTTGTGAAATGTAATAAACATCATAAAATTATGAACAAAAATAGAGACAAAGAAGCATCGAAAAGACTGTCAAACTTCAGGGGGAAGGCAGGGGAGGGATGCATGGGCATAAGAGATCAACCAGAGGACTTGTATGCATGCATATAAGCATAACCAATGGACACAGACACTAGGGGGGTGAGGGCATGTGTCGGGGTACGGGGCGGCTGGGGAGAAGTCAATTGGGGATAAACGAGACATGTGTTCTACTATTTGTAATACTTTAAACAATAATAAAAAAAACAACCTTAGCTTTGTAGGTTCAAAAAGTATCACTGATAATTTATGCAGTGAGAAAGTATCAGAAATATAAAATACAGTTTTGAATTACTGAAATAAAAGGATGACAATAATTTTAAAAATCCAAGAATAACTAAAACTACATTCAAACAGAAAGGGAAGAACCAAGATGTTGGAGTAGCCAAATGTCAGTACTCGCCCACTTCCCACCACATCAAAATTACAACTGAAATACAGAACAACCATCAACCAGAACTGCCTGAAAGATGGCTGAATGGAAATACTACAACTAGAGAAGTAAAGAAAAAAGCACGTTGAGACTGTGGAGGAGCAAAGTCGCAGAATAGGCTGCTGCAACACACATGTGGGCCGTTTTTTAATCCTGCGGGAGATCGCCCCTGCAGAGGCTGCTATGAGGAACAAGGGGTACCAGCCCCACATCTAGACCTTCCAGAGTCCTAGAGCTGGTAAGATAAGCCCCTGTAACTTCGGGCTGTAAAAACCAACAGGGATTGTGGCTGAGGGAAACAGAGGCTGCTGGAGATCCAAACAACCCTCTTAAAGGCAGGGCACAAACTTACTTGGACTAGCTTCCTCTGGCACTGGGGACCCAGACACGTATGGGAGGAACCGGATTGTCTGGCATCGGGGCAAGAACTCAGCGGTGGGTTTCTACCACATCAAGGTGCTCTCAGAGGTCACTGTTCCTATTCCAAGACCTCCCTTGTCCCAAGGCTGACTGGAAACAATATCTGAGTCTCCATCAACCTGGTGCACACAGTTTACTCCATATTGGTGATTCCCTAAGACCCCACCCCATCCAATTTACAGCTCAACAAGAGCTGTTTGCAGCAGCTTTTCCATATGAATGGCCTATTCTGGCTCAGGCTTCAGACTTTGCTAAAAATCTCAAACAAGCTGCAGCTGATGTCAGTGAGCCCCAAGCCTATCAATATAAGGACCAATATCCGGCACCAGCACCAGCCTGCCTTGCCGCACAGCTGAGCCTTGCCTGGGCACTTCCAAATACAAATACAAGGACGCTGCAGATCTCAATGTAGCTACTGCTGCGTGGCCCTAGGCAGTGGCTGACTTTGCACCTCCCTGGAGACCCAAGAGCCAGTGCACCTGGTGATCAGCTTCAGACCATACCAGATTACAAATCTACACTTCCACAAGCGAAACACTCAAGGGGTAGTAGACTCAGTGAGCACCACAGCACTACTAAAGCAAGTCCTGCTCCATAGCAGTGTTTCCTGCACAGCAGCTGTCCCACTGTAGTCGCAGCTGGTCCTCACAGCAGTGGTTCTCAACCTTTCTAATGCCGCGACCCTTTAATACAGTTCCTCATGTTGTGGTGACCCCCAACCATAAAATTATTTTCGTTGCTACTTCATAACTGTAATTTTGCTACTGTTAATGAATCGTAATGTAAATATCTGTGTTTTCTGATGGTCTTAGGCGACCCTGCTAGCGGTTCTCATCCTGTGAGTCTTGTGGTTTTAACTCCACATAAGAGCTTGTATGTACATTAAGATGGAATTCTTGCTTACACAAATACACATCTAAAATTTAGGGCATAATTACAAAACAAAAAGTATTTTAAATAATGAAATAAGCAGAACCAAAAGAATAATTTTCAATGGACATTATATCTTTTCTTATTATAAAATTTCTTTCCTACTTTGGTTTCTTAAAATGTTTTTATTTATTTTCAAGAGAGAGAAGAGAGGGGGAGAGAAACATCAATGTGAGAGAAAAACATCAATTGTTTGCCTCCCTTACAAACCCCAAAGGGAACCAAGCTGCAACCTAGATCTGCACCTGACCAGGAATCAAACCATTGACATTTTGGTGCATGGGATGACACTCAACCAACTGAGCCACACTGGCCAGGGCTGAACATTATTTCCAATCTTCAACATCTTCTGCAATTACTTGTAAGTTTAACACATTATTCAATATAGTAATCCCAAATTTTTATAAAATTATTTGAGAGGCTTAACTATTAAACAAAAAACAAATGGTATACATGGTAGTAAATGGATAACAAACATGAGTGAAGACTTCATAAAAATGTCTGTGCCCTAATCGGTTTGGCTCAGTGGATAGAGCGTCGGCCTGTGGACTCAAGGGTCCCAGGTTCGATTACGGTCAAGGGCATGTACCTTGGTTGCGGGCACATCCCCAGTAAGGGGTGTGCAGGAGGCAGCTGATTGATGTTTCTCTCTCATCAACGTTTCTAACTCTCTATCCCTCTCCCTTTCTCTCTGTAAAAAACCAATAAAATATATTTTAAAAAAATGGTTGCAAATATACTTTCATAGAAGTTCAGTGATATATAAATTAAATCAAGATACCACATTTTAGCCTAGCTGGCATGGCTCAGTAGTTGAGCACCAACCTATGAACCAGGAGGTCACAGATCAATTCCTGTTCAGGGCACATATCCGAATTGCAGGCTCTATCCTGTGTGGGACATGCAAGAGGCAGCTGATCTATGATTCTCTCTCATCATCGATGTTTCTATCTCTCTCTCCCTCTCCCTTCCTCTCTGAAATCAATATAAATATATTTAAATAAAAAAGACAGCACAGTTTAGCAAACATTAAGTAATACTCCTACCCCTGTGTGAAGCTTACAATATGGAAACAAAAGTTATGTTATAAGAAAAGTAATAGTTTTCTCATGGGAGCAATTTTGCATTAACCATCAAAAGCTTTATAAAATAGGTTGACTTAGCAATTCCATTAAAGAAACTCACCTCAAGAAAATAAGATAAGGAGATTAAAAATGGCAGCACAGTAAGTGGGTGTTACACAGACAGGTTATGCAGACCAAACTGGAATTACAACTAAAATACAAAAAAAATCGTGAATAATCAACTGAAAACTAGCTGGAGAGAACCCTGATAACCAAGGATGGAAAATGGAGACCGCATAGATACTGGTAGGAAGAGTTGAGGAGCGAAAGGGCTGGCTCCTATAGACAGCAACTGAAGCTCCAGAAAGATATTTCATCTGTGGAGGGTTGCCACTTAGAACTCTGGGGTCTAATCCCCAAGCTGGTTCCCCCAGCAGAGAACAGTAGAACTGAGAAAGGTGCCCACATAACATCTATCAGTGAAAAGAAGCAGGGTTGCTGTCTGCTAGGGAGAGACACTTAGAAATGCTGGCAACCTCCTAAAGGGCCAACACACAAAATGTCGTGTGCAGCCACTCACCTTGGATTCCGGCAGAGGGAGAACAGAGTGAATGGGAGCTATGTGGGTAGAAGCCAGGGTTGGGGGCTCTGATGTTAGAGCTCAGAAGGCAAACACCTCAGCTTTCTGTGTTGAGTCATTCCCAAACATTGCAGAGGTTTTCTTTTGAAGGCAGACCTTTTAAAGGCAGACATTTGCTATCCAGGTGGTTTTTGACTGGGGGAAAGACAGTTGCCCCACCATATTGGAAAACACCTTGCCCGACCCTGTGGAGTTTCTGAAACCCACTAAGAGACTGAGAAAAACAGACTCCATGCAGAAACAACTGCCCTAACCTGTTGGAAAACCTCTCGCCCTAACTATGGACCATTGCCTGAGGGCTACTCAAGACTGAATCTAATCAGTCTGCAGGCAGCAGTGGGTCTCTGGAAGCTTTGAGTCTTTGCCTGATCTAATTAGTCAAAAACAGTGTTTGACACTGTCCTGCACTAGAGAATGGAGGGATAGCAGATCTACCTAATACATAGACCAGTGATGGGCAACCTTTTGAGCTTGGTGTGTCAAACTTTGCCAAAAAACTGAGCATAACTCGGGTAGTGTGTCACTTTGAGGAAAAAACTAACTCCAAGACTCTAGTCACAAATGTTTCATCCTCAGGAGCAGCAAATGTTTCATCCTCGGCATGCGGCTGCGTGTCATCAGAAATGGCTACACGTGTCAGTGCTGACACGCGTGTCATAGGTTCACCATCACTGACATAGACATACACCCAAACAGACAACTAAAATGAGTATGAACAACAACAAAAAAACCCAAATAAAGAACAACAGATTTTTCCAGAAGAGAGAAATGAAATGGAAATAAGACATTTGATAGAGAGTTCAGATTAATGATGGTAAATATGCTAACCACCATAAGAAAACATATAGTAACTATGAGTAAAGAACAGTTCGAAATGAAGATTGACACAGCACTAATAAAGAACACAGTGGAAGTAATACACAGCAGATTAGGGGAAGCTAAGGAATGGTTGAGTGAATTAGAAGATAGGGTAGAAAAAAAAATCACTTAATCAGAAAAACAAAACGAAAAAAAACAATTAAAAAACAGGAGGAACTCTAGCTGGTTTGCCTTGGTAGGAAAGAGGGTCAGACTAAAAAAAAAAAAAAAAAAAATAGGGTCAGACTTAGAACTGAAGTGTCCCGGGTTCAATTCCAGTCAAGGACACATGCCCAAGCTGCAGAATCAATCCCCAGTAGGTGGAGTGCAGGAGGCAGCGGATCAATTATTCTATCTCATCACTGATGTTTGTATCTCTCTCTCCTTCTCCCTTACTCTCTGAAATCAATATATATACACATATCTATAATAATAAAAGCGTAATAGGCTAATTAGAACAGACAGCCAAACGACCTTTCAGACATCATTCCGGACGTCCTTCCGGATGAAGCCACAGCAGCGGGGGCCGAGGCAGAGGCGATTGGGACTATCAGGCAGGCAGGTGAGCAGTTAGGGGCAATCAGGCAGGCAGGCGAGCAGTTATGGGTGATCAGGCAGGCAGGCAAGCAGTTAGGGGCAATCAGGCAGGCAGGCAAGTGGTTAGGGGCTATCAGGCAGGCAGGCGAGTGCTTAGGGGCTATCAGGCAGGCAGGAGAGTGGTTAGGGGCGATCAGGCAGGCCGGCAGAGTGGCTAGGGGAGATCAGGCAGGCAGGCGAGTACTTAGGGAGGATCAGGCAGACAGACTGGTTAGGGGAAATCAGGCAGGCAGGCAGAGTGGTTAGGGGCGATCAGGCAGGAAGGCAGAGGCAGTTAAGAACGGTCAGGCAGGCAGGTAAGCGGTTAGGGGTGATCAGGCAGGCACGTGAGTGGTTAGGGGCGATCAGGCAGTAGGCGAGCAGTTAGGGGCATCAGGCAGGCATGCAGAGTGGTTAGGGCGATCAGGCAGGAAGGCAAGTGGTTAGGGGAGATCAGACAGGTGAGTAGGTAGGGGCGATCAGGCAGTCAGGCAGAGTGGTTAGGACGAACAGGCAGGCAGGAAAGCAGTTAGGAGCCAGGGTCCCGGATTGCGAGAGGGATGCCCAACTGCCAGTTTAGGCCTGATCCTGCAGGAATTCGGGCATAAACTGGCAGTCGGACATTCCCCAAGGGGTCCTGGATTACAAGAGGGTGCAGGCTGGGCTGAGGGATACCCCTCCTCCTGTGCACAAATTTCGTACACCAGGCCTCTAGTCTTAAAAATAAAAACAAAGAAAAAAAACGAGGACACTTAAGGGAGTTGTGGGACACCATGAAACATAACAATATTGTCATAATAGGTGTGGCAGAAGTGGAAGAAAGACAGCAAAGGATAAAAAACGTGTTTAAAGAAATAATGGCAGGCCCTGACCGGTTTGGCTCAGCGGATAGAGTGTCGGCCTGCAGACTGAAGGGTCCTAGGTTCGATTCTGGTAAAGGGCATGTACCTTGGTTGCGGGCACATCCCCAGTGGGGAGTGTGCAGGAGGCAGCTGACTGGTGTTTCTCTTTCATTGATGTTTCTAGCTCTCTATCCCTCTCCCTTCTTCTCTGTAAAAAATCAATAAAATATATTTAAAAAAAGAGATAATGGCCGGAAATTTCCCTAACCTGGAGAAGGAAAGAGTCAAACAAGTTCAGGAGGCACAGAGAGTCCCAAGCAAGAAGAACCCAAACAGGCCCATGCTCAGTCACATCAGAATTAAAATGCAAAAATTAAATACAAAGAATCTTAAAGGCAGCAAGAGAAAAGAAAACTGTTACCTACAAAGGAGCTTCCATAAGGCTGACACACAATTAATCATCAGAAACTCTACAGACCACAAGGTACTGGCATGAAGTACTCAAAGTAATGGAAAGCAAGGAGCTGAAACCAAAATTACTATATTCAGCAAGGTTATCATTTAACCAGTAACTGCCATGCATCCAAAACGGAAACCATCCCCACACGTCACGATATTTTGAACTGAATCAAAAAAATCAAGTTGCAATGAATATTGTAAAAATAAATATATTACTCAATTCAGGTGTTCTTAAATATTTTCAGCTGAAAATTCTCACAAAAAACGATTTTAAAGTTGGTCAGGGGTGCCACTTAGGGAAAACATTTTTTTTTTATAGACATGTGAGGTGTGCGGGGAAGGTCCACCACTTGCGTCTACAGATGCTTATGGCGTACAATGGGTTAATATAGATGTTGAAATAGGATGTGAGGGCAATCTGGAAATAAAGAGCTTCCCAGACCAAAGAAGGCTAAAGGAGTTCATCACCACCAAGCAAGCACTATAAGAAATGCTGAAGGGACTGCTGTAATGAGAAAAAGAAATAGAGAGAGAAACCTAAGCATACAGAATTAAAATAGCAATAAATATTAATAATAACCTTAAATGTAAGTGGCTTAAAAGCTCCACTGAAAAGACATAAAGTAGCTGAATGAATACAAAAATATGACCCAATTATATGGTGTATACAAGAGTCCCACCTCACAATAAAAGACTCACACAAGATAAGAGTGAAGGAATGAAAAAAAAATTACAGGCAAATGGAAATTAAAAAAAAGCTGGGGTAGTAATACTCATATATGACAAAATAAACTTCAAATTTAAGGCCATCACAAAAGACAATAAAGGTCACTACATAATACTAAAGAGATTGATCCAACAAAAAGATATAACCATGGTAAACATATATGCACCCAATATACAAGCACCTAAACCTCACAAGGAAACAGTAACTCTAAAGGACACACTGTATCTGATGGATTAAACTGAAATTTATAGAATATTTCACCCCAAAGAAGCAGAATATACATTCTTCTCAAGTGCACATGGATCATTCACAAAGATACACCACATATTAGGACACAACACAAGACTCTACACATTCAAGAAGATTGAAATCATATCAAGCATCTTCTCAGATCACAGTGGAATGAAATTAGAAATCAACTACGGTAAAAATACCCCAAAACATTTAAGTACATGGAGGCCAAATAGCATACTATTAAACAATAAATGGGTTATGAATGAGATCAAGAAAGAAATAAAAAGCTTCCTAGAAAAAAAATGAAAATGAACACACAACAACCCAAAATCTCTGGGACCCAGCAAAAGCAGTCCTGAGAGGAAAGTTCATAGCATTACAAACCCACCTCAAAAAAACAAGAAAAATTAATAATAAACTAGTTGTCCCTACAATTAATCGGAAAGGGGAAAAAAAGAAAAGGCCAGAGTAAGTAGAAGGAAGGAAATAATAAAGATTAGAGCAGAAATAAATGACAGAGACTAAAAAAAAACAACAAAACAAAAACATCAATGAAACCAAGAGCTAGTTCTTTGAAAAGATAAACAAGATTGATGAACCCTTAGCAGACTCATTGAGAAACAAAGAAAGGACCCAAATAAATAAAATCAGAAACAAAAGTGGAGAAGTAACCACTTATACCAAAGAAATACAAAGGATTGAAAGAAAATACTATGAACAACTACTAGGTGTACTGGTTAATAATGTGGATTTTTTTCAATAGATGAAGTTACACATATGTTGATATATATGCGATTTGATAAGTATGCTATTTTGTTGTATTGACAACAAGCTTCAAAACTTCATATGTCAAATTTTCTGAAGGTGTTAACATCATAGATATTTTTACACTTAAAAATGTCAAATTTCATGCCAAAAAAAGAGCACTTGCGGGAAGTTTTAATTCATTATTTTGAAGAAAAGTGCTGCTGAAAGTTATCATATAGTTTGGGAAGCCTATGGTGAACATGCTCCATCTCAAGATACTTGTGAATGCTGGTTTAAACTCTACAAAAGTGATGATTTCAATGTGAAAGACAAAGAACGTCCAGGTCAACCAAAAAAGTTTGAAGACCAACAATTACAAGCATTATTGGATGAAGATGCATGTCAAACTCAAATACAACTTGCAGAAAGATTAAACGTTGCTCAGCAAACAATTTCCAATCATTTACAAGCAATGGGAAAGATTTCTTTTAAATATTTTTATTGAATTTTTACAGAGAGGAAGGAAGAGGAAGAGAAAGTCAGAAACATCGATGAGAGAGAAACATCAATCAGCTGCCTCCTGCACGCGCCCTACTGGGGATGTGCCTGCAACCAAGGTAAATGCCCTTGACTGGAATCAAACCTGGGACCCTTCAGTCTACAGGCCAACAATCTATCCATTGAGCCAAACCGGTTAGGGCAAGATTTTAAAGGAAGGAAAATGGGTGCCACATCAACTGAACGAAAGACAAATGGAAAACAGAAAAGTCATCAGTAAAATGTTGCTTCAACAGCACAAAAGAAAGTCTTTTTTGCATCGAATTGTGACTGGTGATGAAAAGTGGATTTATTTTGAGAATCACAAACGCACAAAATCATGGGTTGATCCAGGTCAACCATCAACATCGACTGCAGGCCAAATCGCTTCAGAAAGAAGACAATGCTCTGCATTTGGTGGGATCAGGAAGGTATGGTGTATTATGAACTTATAAAACCAGGTGAAACTGTTAATACTGATCACTACTGACAACAAATAATCAATGTGAACCATGCTTTGATCGTGAAACCATCAGAATGTGCCAGAAGACACAGCAAAGTAATTTTGCTTCATGATGATGCATCATCACACACTTCAAAACCAGTTAAAGACATATTAAAAGATCTTGCCTGGGAAGTATTAACCCATCCGCTATATTCACCAGACCTTGCTCCTTCAGAATACCACTTGTTCCAATCGATGGCACACGCACTTTCTGAGCAGCACTTCAAAATGTACAAAGCAGTAAAAAATTGGGTCTCTGAATGGTTTGCCTCAAAACAAGAAAAATTCTATTGGGACGGTATCCACAAATTACCTGAAAGATGGGGGAAATGTGTAGCTAGAGATGGACTTAGTTTGAATAAAGCACTTTTGATGTTTCTCTTGAAATTATCGTGTTTTCTTTGATTACAAAATCCACATTATTAACTGATACACCTACTATATGACAACAAGCTAGACAGTATGGATGAAGAGGACAAATTCCTAAAAAAATACGGTCTCCTGAAACTGAATCAGGAAGAATCAGAAAACCTGATAACTGATAAAATCCTATATAATAAAAGCCTAATATGCTAAGTGTCTGGTCGTCCCTTCAACCAAAGCATAATAGGCTAATGATATGCTAATGAGAAAGAAAATAGGGGGGTAACTTTAGGGGCTTATAGCCTAGTTTGGTATCTAGTTAGAAAGTAATCTTTTTTTTTTTTAATGATATATACATACGCACACCTGACATTTCTTTATTTTTTTTTTTAGATGTGGAATATTTTTTGTTGTTGTTTTATTTTTTTATTGATTTCAGAGAGGAAGGGAGAGGGAGAGACAAACATCAGTGATGAGAGGAATCATTGGTCGGCTGCCTCCTGCATGCCCCCTACTGGGGATTGAGCACACAACCCAGGGATGTGCCCTTGATGGGAATCGAACCTGGGACCTTTCAGTCTTCAGGCCGATGCTCTGTCCACTGAGCCAAACCGTATAGGGCTAAAAAGTAATCTTACTTCCCATTCTAACTGACTTGGGCAGAGCTACAAAGCCCACCCTGAGGGGCCCGCCACAAGAAGATATATATCAAAACCTCCCCACATTGGTAGTTCAGGCTTTGGATCAAAGTCCCCTGGACTAGCAGTGCTGCGTAATAAAGGTTTTACTTTCCTGATTCCTCTGGGTGCTGGGTCGTTCTCCTGGGTCATTCGCCACAACATTTTGGTTCCGACCAAGAAGTGTCAGCTGTGCTGGTTTTGGGGCCACCGCTGGTAAGAGCGGACTCTGGGGCACTCGTTCTAGGGTCTGAGACCCTGGGAGGGCGCCTCCGGCACATTTGCCGGTTCCTGGACTCTCGGGGCCCAGTGAGACTGTTGTGACTCTGCACTCTGGCGGACTCACTGAGGCAGGAAACACCTTTCCGGAACTGCGGTTACATCTGACTGGTAAGTTTTCCCTGGGGAATAGTCTGAGTTCAGGACTATCATTCGGGACAGAAGAGGCCAGCTGATCACCTCCTAGGCAGTTTATCAGCCTCTGTTTGCTTGGACTGACTGACTGTGGAGCTCTTAGGTAGTTTATCTGCCTCTGTTTTGGGACTTCCTGTGGAGGAAGTCAACTGTGGAGCTCCTAGGCAGTTTATCTGCATCTGTTTTGGGACTTCCTAGGGAGGAAGTCAAATTTGGACTGACTGGTGTATGAGTGTGAATGTAAAAGTCTGTGATCCACGGCCATTAATGCCAAGAAGCACCTTTGTCTCCTCCAGGACAGTGGCCAGACGGACAAAATGTTTCTGTTGAAATTGTATGTCTTTTTGTTGTTTGTTTAATTCGTTTGAAGATGGAGCAAGTCCTGCTTTAGGAAATCCAATTATGTGTGGTAAGCCTGAACACATGACAGAGACTGCAGTAAAGTCCCAGCAGCTGCCAAGAATACTTGTTCTTGGGGACTCACCCTGCTCTCCCTATAAGTGTTTCAGCCACAAGAAAGTCTACTTTAAGCTAGTGAGATTTCTGTCTGTATATCTGTAATGTAATCTTTTAGGGACTTTAGTATACTCTTCCCTGGTTAACCTTTGCACTTGGATGTCGAGTGTGACTCAACACGGTTAGCATTAGAATAAAGGAATCGAGAAAAAAGCAAGCGAGTCCAAAGGGTTAATAAATATAGGCCTATACGTAATTTTCCAAAGTCTTTGATAACTTAAAGGCTTTAGAGTATTGATGGGTTAAATGACACTGAAACATTAATTAATCTGAGTTTACCTTCTCTGGAGAATCTAGAGGATGAAGTTGAATCTGTTAATAAATAAAACTTGTACTTTGAGAAACCAAGATGGCGGCATAGGTAAACACCTAAACTGCTGCCTCGCACAACAATTTCAAAACTACAACTAAAAGACAAAACATCTATCACCCAGAACCACGGGAAAGCTGGCTGAGTGGAAGTTCTACAACTAGAAGGAAAGAGAAAAGAGCATTGAGACGTGCACAAGCGCTGAAAAGCTGAGGCACGGAGGCGCGCGAATCAGGCTGGTGGTGGGTGTCTGGGTGCGCTGCTTCTTTCAACCCGAAGGGAGAAAAGCTCCTGATTACTCTGAAATCCAGTTTCTAGGGAGATGCTGGGGACCCAAACTCCTACAGGGAGAAGCTGGACTGTCTGCCATTGGGTCGGAAAGTGAGGGTGACTTTCTTGCAGATGTGCGCCCAGCAATCATTGTTTACTGCGCTGCAGTGCGGGATGTGGGGACTTGGAAACGTGGAAACGCAGAGACAGCTGACTGGCAGCCATCGCTGTTTGCCACGCCCTAGCCTACTGACTCCCTGAGACCCCGCCCCTCAATCTACAAACCCACCCAAGCTCCACGCAGTGGCTTTTGCATATAAATGGCCTGCCCTATCTCAGCTTAACCTAACAAACTGCAGCTCTGGTCAGACAGCTCCAAAACCTCCAAACTCCAAGCAAAGAGGAAAAAACTGTAGTTCTCCCTGTAGCTCCTGCTGGGTGGCCTCAGACAGTAGCTGACCTGCATCCCATTGGAGATCCAGAAGCTAGTGTATCTAGTGGTCAGTGTGAGACGACACCAGATTTCAACTACTCACATCCATAAGTGACATATTCAAGAGGCAGACTCAGTGAGCACCAAAGCCCCACTGAAACAAGTCCTGCCCCATAAGCGTGTCTCCAGCACAATAGTTCTTCCATTATAGACACAGCGGGTCCTCACTGCCAATTGGCCTGGAAGTCAATTCCTCCCAGTGACACCAACAACAATCAAGACTTAACTACAACAAGGCTGTACACACAGTCCACAAAGGGGTGCACCAAGAGTGTCCACCTCAGGTAACTGGGAGGCCAACCCATTGGGCCATATAGGACACCTAGCACACAAAGCCACCCTACCAACTCAGGGAAGCAGCGAAAATGCAGAGACAAAAAACAGATCACAAACGAAAGAAATGGAGGAAAACAAATGACTGGATATAGAGTTCAAAACCACGGTTATAAGGTTTTCCAAGAATTTCCTAGAAAAGGCCGAAAAATTCAACGAGACCCTCGACGATATGAAAAAGGACCAACTAGAAATTAAACATACACTGACTGATCTAAAAAATATTATACAGAGACCCAACAGCAGACTAGAGGAACACAAGAATCAAGTCAAAGATTTGAAATACAAAGAAGCAAAAAACACTCACCTGGGAAAGTAAAAAGAAAAAAGAATCCAAAAATTTGAAGATAGTGTAAGGAGCCTCTGGGACAACTTCAAGAGTACCAACATCAGAATTATGGGGGTACCAGAGGAAGAGAGAGAGCAAGATACGGAAAACCTATTTGAAGAAATAATGACTGAAAACTTCCCCCACCTGGTCAAAGAAATAGACTTACAAGTCAAAGAAGCGCACAGAAGCCCAAACAAAAGGAATCCAAAGAGGACCACACCAAGACATATCATAATTAAAATGCCAAGAGCAAAAGACAAAGAGAGAATATTAAAAGCAGCAAGAGAAAAACAGTTAATTACCTACAAGGGAGCACCCATATGATTGTCAGCTGATTTCTCAACAGAAACTATGCAGGTCAGACAGCAGTGGCAAGAAATATTCAAAGTGATGAATAGCAAGAACCTACAACCAAGATTACTCTACCCAGCAAAGCTATCATTCAGAATTGAAGGTCAGACAAAGAGCTTCACAGACAAGAAAAAGCTAAAGGAGTTCATCACCACCAAACCAGGATTATATGAAATGCTGAAGGGTATTCTTTAAGAAGAGGAAGAAGAAGAAAAAAGTAAAGATAAAAATTATCAACAACGAATACATATCTATCAACAAGTGAATCTAAAAATCAAGTGAATTAAAAATCTGAGGAACAGAATAAACTGGTGAATATAATAGAATCAGGGGCATAGAATGGGAGTGGATTGATAATTCTCAGGGGGAAAAGGGTGTGCGGGGTACGGGAAGAGACTGGACAAAAACCGTACACCTATGGATGAGGACAGTGGGGGGGGGGTAAGGGCAGAGGGTGGGGTGGGAACGGGTGGAGGGGAGCTATGGGGGGAAAATGGAGAAATAATTGTAATAATCTGAACAACAAAGATTTATTAAATTAAAAAGGAGAAGAAGAATGGGCCCAAAGAGAAGGGGGTAAGAGTAAGAAGGAAGGTTGGTGGATACTCCCAGATCATAAGGTCTACGTTCCAGAACAGTTAGCTCATACAGTAGTCCTCCAGCAGCATGAACTCACCCATTTAGGGAAGATGGCTCTAGGAGCCTTTTTAAGCAGATACTATCTAATTGTCCGTCTCCCCTCCTTGTGCACCTCAGTCTCTCAGCGCTGCCTCCTCTGTGCACAGAACAATGCAAGGCAGGGTCCTGTAGTACCCATAGGAATTCAGCACTGTGGGCAGGCTCTCTTTTGACGATCTATAGGTAGACTTTACAGAATTAGGGCACCTTTTCAGGCTGGGTTGAGGCATATCCTATCCACATGGAGAAAGCGAGAGAAGTCACCGAGGCGTTACTGAGGGACAGAATTCCGTGGTATGGAATGCCATTAACTGTAGGGTCAGATAATGGCCCAGCCTTTGTAGCTGAAGTAGTACAGTAGGTAGCTAAGGCTTTGGGAATTAAGTGGAACTTACATGCAGCTTAAAGGCCCCAGAGTTCAGGGACAGTAGAACGCATGACCGGACTCTCAAGCAGGCTATGGCTAAGCTATGCCATGAGACGAACTTACCCTGGACACATATGTTACCACTTGTGCTCCTACGGGTATGCTGTGCCCCGAGGGCCAGGGTAGGGTTCTCTCCATTTGAAATTCTATATGGCAGACCCCCTCCCTTAATTCGGCCAAAGGGAGACGTGGAGGAAGTAGGGAACTTAGAAATTCAGAAACAGCTACAAGGACTTGGGAAAACTATCCTTTAAGTCCACAGATGGGTTACTGATTAATTGCCCATCTCTCTAGGAACAGTTGTGCACCCTCACAAGCCTGGGGACCAGGTTTGGGTAAAAGATTGGAAAAAGGAACCCCGTAAACCAACCTGGAAGGGACCTTATCCAGTCGTACTAACCACCCCCTCAGCTCTCAAAGTTGTAGGACTGAACACCTGGATCCACTATTGCCCGGTGAAAGCAGCCCACCAGCTGGACAATCAGCACCCAGAGAGGAAGGTGACCTCTGACCTGAACAACCCCCTGTGGATCATCTGGAATCAGCTGACTGTCCTGACTTTGGTATTTCTGGATACGAGTGTTGCAGGATCCCGAGACTAGTACTGGGAGGAGAACTTCTTCTTCCCTTGCTACTCCGAACTACTATTACAACCCCCTTGGGGAAGATGATGAAGACTCTACATCCCCTTTTTGTTGCCCCTCTTCAGCAGGAAATAGCTAGAGCAGTTGGCGACCTTATCCCCAATTACTGAGTCTTCTGTAATCCCAAGGCTAAGGCTAGTTTGTGGAACAAGAGTGGGGAATGAGAAGGAAAATTGGGGGGCAATTTTGGGGGCTTATAGCCTAGTTCAGTGTCTAGTTAAACAGTAATCTTACTTCCCCATTCTAACTGACTTGGCCGGACCTACAGAGTCCACCCCGAGGGGCCCACCACAAGAAGATATATATCAAAACCTCCCCACATTGGCAGTTCAGGCTTTGGATCAAAGTCCCCTGGACTAGCAGCGCTGCGTAATAAAGGTTTTACTTTCCTGATTCCTCTGGGTGCTGGCTGTCGTTCTCCTAGGTCAGTGGTTCTCAACCTTTTTAATGCTGCGACCCTTTAATACGGTTCCTCATGTTGTGGTGACCCCCAACCATAAAATTATTTTCATTGCTACTTCATAACTGTAATTTTGCTACTGTTATGAATCGTAATGTAAATATCTGTGTTTTCCAACAGCCTTAGGCGACCCTCTAGCAGTTCTCAACCTGCTCCCACAGGTTGAGAACCGCTGCTGTAGAGCCTAAGAACCACTGCTGTAGAACTGCTAGCAGGGTCGCCTAAGACCGTCGGAAAACACAGATATTTACATTACGACTCATAACAGTAGCAAAATTACAGTTATGAAGTAGCAATGAAAATAATTTTATGGTTGGGGGTCACCACAACATGAGGAACTGAATTAAAGGGTCGCAGCATTAAAAAGTTGAGAACCACTGTCTAGGTCATTCACCACAACACTAATGCCCATCAACTGCTTGCTATGACATACACTGACCACCAGGGGGCAGTCAACCGGTTGACCAGTCGCTACGATTTGCACTGACCACTAGGGGGCAGACGCTCCGACCAGTAGGTTAGTTTGCTGCTGGGGTGCAGTGGGGTGCAGCCAATTGGGACTGAGCGATACGGGCTGGATACACCCTGCAGCCCTCCCGCAGTTCCTCCCCGGCTGGCCAACCTCCTGCATCCCTCCTCGGCCCTGATTGTGCACTGGTGGGGTCCCTCAGCCTGGCCTGTGCCCTCTCACAATCCGTGACCCCTCAGGGGATGTCGGAGAGCCAGTTTCAGCCCAATCCTGCAGACCAGGCCAAGGGACCCCGAATTCGTGCACCAGGCCTCTAGTAGTTTTAAAAACTTCCAACAAACAAAAGTCCTGGTCCGGATGGCTTCACAGGGGAGTTTTACCAAACCTCCAAAGGGAACTAAAACCTATCCTCCTCAAACTATTCCAAAAAATCCATGAGGAAGGAAAACTTCTAAGCTCTTTCTATGAGGCCAGCATTTTCCTAATTCCAAAACCAGATAAAGACACTACAAAGAAAGAGATTTACAAGCCAATATCCCTAATGAACCTAGATGCTAAAATCCTCAACAAAATATTAGCAAATCAGATCCAACAATATATTAAAAAGATCATACACCATGACCAAGTGGGATTTCTGCCAAGTCTGCAAGGCTGGTACAATATTCGCAAATTAATAAATGTGATACATCACATAAACAAACTGAAAGACAAAAATCACATGATCATATCAATAGACATAGAAAAAGCTTTTGACAATCAAACACCCTTTTTAAAATAAAATATCTCAGCAAAGTAGGAATAGAGGGAGCATATCTCAACATGATAAAGTCCATATATGACAAACCTGCCGCAAACATCATACTCAATGGGCAAAAACTAAAACTATTTCCCCTAAGAAGAGGAATAAGACAGGGATGTCTGTTTTCACAACTCCTTTACAAGATAGTACTGGAAATCCTAGTCAAAGTGATCAGACAAGAAGAAATAAAAGGCATCTACATTGGAAAGGAAAAGTAAAACTATTATTATTTGCAGATGACATGATATTGTACATAGAAAACCATAAAGACTCCACCAAAAAAACTACTAGATTTAATAAATGAATTCAGCAACATAGCAGATAACAAAATCAACACTCAAATATCAGTGGGTGAGCTTCAACCTATGAACGAGGCTATGATTTGCTTCCTGGTCAGTGCACATGCCCAGATTGCGGGCTCAATTCCTAGTGCAGGAGGCAGCTGATCAATGATTCTCTCTCATTATTGGTATCTGTCTCTCTCTCCCTTCTTCTCTGACATCAATAAAAATATATTTGAAAAAGAAAAACCCCACGTCATGAAAAAGCCACAAAAAAGATTTGCTAAGTTTTAAATAATTATCATTATATCTTAATTTTTTCAGAACAAGACTTTTAAAAGTATAGGTCTCTTAATTAATGCAAGAAACCTTTAAAATTAAGCAATGATGATTTAAAATGAAAATCAGAGACAAGCAGTCCCAAAATAAACACTGCTTAAGCAAAAATTGAAATTTCAAGTTACATAATTATAACTCACACAAAATTCAATTACTACATAATATTACATTATATTCCCCTCCAGTTCAACACATCTTTTTGTTGTTGTTGTTAATCTGCACCTGAGGATATTTTTCCATTGATTTTGAGAGAGTGGAAGGGAGGGTGAGGGAGGAAGAGAGAGAGAGAACCATCCATGTGAGAGGGACACATCATTTGGTTGCCTCCTGCACAGGCCAGGGATGGAGCTTGCAATCTAGGTCCATGTCCTTGACCAGAATCAAACCCAACAAGACCCTTCAGTCTGCGGGCTGACAATCTATCCACTAAGCCAAGCTGGCTAACACATATTTTTATTCTATGATTTTTTACATTAAAATAAACACTAGTAAACAAGGTCAATGGTAATAGTTATGGAGGTTTTCAATTAAACCACTTTAGATGTAAACTACAATAAGTAAAATAGATTAAATTTATGAAAATTCACAGACCAAGTAGACTGCACAGTTTTGTTAAGTAAAATATTCTATCTTAACCTGAAAGTCAAGAGAAAGAAAATATTTAACATATAGAACATAAATGAAATGGGTTGTAAAAATAACAGCCAACAGTTTTTTTACTTGGGGTAGATCACTCATGGCTTACCAGGACTATGATGAGTCGCAAATCCTCCTTTCTGAAATTCATCTCCTGCCACATTCATCCTACCAGGATTAAAAGGTCCTACTGCAGTCTTGGTCTGTGAAGTTAAAGATGGGGTGTATGTTTGTATATTAACACCAAAATTACTTGGCTGAAGTCCTTTAGCGATATCTCCCAAGTTGGTATTCTATAGTGATGCTATAAGTGTAATCATTAAGTTCATATCTTGCCCATCATTCAGAGAGCTTATACCTGTTTCTAAGGTTGTAACACTAGCAATCTGAATTTCAGAGTCGATTCTGTAGTGATAACACTATTACCCATTCCTACATTTACCTTTCTTCTTGAAAGACTGGAAGTGGAGAAGTCCACATCTTTGGTTCTGTTTTTAGTTCCTCGAAGTCCCCATTCAATAAAACTGAAAGAATTTTTCTTTTTTCCTCCATTTGTTTCTATGTCCTCTTCATCATCAATAATAATAGTCTCACTTATATATCCCTTTTGAGAAGCCAAATCTCTTGAGGAAGGAATTAGTGAATCATTTCCTTGTAGCTTTTCATTTCTTGATGAAGCAAATATAAAATCTCTTGGATTAACTATTGCTGAAGAAGTTGAAGGAGGTTGTATAGATTCAATAAACACAACATCATCATCATCATCATCTTCCACCGATGAGTTTCTAGATCTATTAACTAAAGTACTAGTTGGATGACCAAATGAATTTCCTACGTCCGTGAGACTAGTTGCCATGGCTTTACTCCCTAATAACAAAGAAGTCTGTTCAGTCAAGTCTAATCCTCCCACTGAACCTGTGTCCATGACAAAAAAACCTGTAAGAGACAGAGAAAGAAAAAAAAAGTTATAGTACATTATGATTATTGCAAGAACTAGCACAAATGAAATTTTAAATTCTATTTTTTGTGATTTTTATCTAACATTTAGGGAAAAAATTGGTCATCTATTCTGTTTATCCTCTTCCATTAATGCTTACTTCTTCAGAGTTCGATAAAATTTATACAATTTTTGGTAGTCCCTAAAAAAATGTTTAGTTTTTAATTAAATTTATTAGGGTGACATTGGTTAACATGATCATACAGGTTTCAGGTGTGAGGTTGTATGCTACAAGATCTGTATATTGTACTGTGTGACCAACAACCAAAGTCAAATCTTAAAAGAACATCTATTCAACTAACAGTAATCCTTATTTAGCATCATCAATAGATTCTGTTACCTTAAGCAAAACATTTAAGGAAACCAATTTTACCATAGTAGCTGGTTCCTACAGCATCTCACCAATGTTATAATGAAATAGCTTTTGAGGACCTACTGTACTCAATTACCTACTCACCCTTTATAGGGAAAAAAATACCTGTCTTCCTTTGAAATAAAAAACAGTAACGCCTGTCCAGCGTGACTCAATGGTTGAACGTCACCCTATGAACCATGAGGTCACCATTCAATTCCTGTTCAGGGCACATGCCTGGGTTGCAGGCTTGATCCCCAGTGTAGGGCATGCAGGAGGCAGTTGATCAATGATTCTCTCACATCATTGATGTTTCTCTCTCTCTCTCTTCATTCCTCTCTGAAATCAATAAAAAAATTTTTAAAAAACAACACAGAAAACAGTAATAAAATAATTTATCAAGTACTAATAATCCACACTCCAAATATAATCAACATACTACATATACTATCTATTAAAATGACTGTCATTGTCCAATCCCAATTTCCCTAGTCTTTTGTCATTTTTCAAATTCTCTTCCAATATAACTATATGATGAAATCTTTCTGAGTCACTTTTGCCCTTTTGTGCAGTAATCTTCAATCATAATGCTGTGTTTTCTACGTAAAATTCTATAAACGCCATGACCTAGGCATAATTTAATCAATTGTACAGATCAGGAAAGAGAAACTAACTAAATTGTTCCGGATAAACCCAAATAGGACTTAAACTCAGGCTTCTAATTCCAGACTCCAAATTCTTAACCACTCTGTTATATTCAACAAACACTTCTTTGTACCTACTACGCACTTGGGTATGACAAAGGAAAGAATGTGGCCTTAGCTGGTTTTGCTCAGTAGACCAGTGGACCAAAATGTCCGAAGTTCGATCTCGGGTCCTGTCTGGGCACCAGTAGGGGGCAAACAACCAATGTGTCTCTCTTATCTAGATGGTTTTCTCTTTCTCCTCCTCTCCCCACCCTTCTACCCGCTCCAAAAGTCAGTGGAAAAAATACCCTCTTAAAAAAAAAAGAAAAAATACCTTCACTTCTCAGGTGAGGATTAAAAGAAAAAAAAAAAAGAATCTGGAGAAGTGAATAATCAATGAAGTGAGGCTCTTGCAAGTGAGATGTGGATATGTGCACAGGTGGGAGTGAAATTGATCTTGAATAGAAATCACCTCTATTTCAAAGGCCAGAGGGAAAAAAGTAGGCATAACTGGAATGTATATTAGCGTAAAAATGATAGGTGGAAAACTAAGGTAAGTTTATCTATGCTGGCCTCAATTTTCTTAGCTAGAAACTCGAGAGTGAAGGAGGTGGGAACTGTATGGGGGTTGAATGTTTTAAAAAACTCACTTTATTGAGTTTTAAAAAACTCCATTTTAAACATCTCATATTGAAATATGTTAAGTAACATTTCTATTCTAAAATTTTCCCAAGTAATTTAATTGATAATAGTTATAGTCATGTAATAGGTGCTATGTCAATAATATATTTAGTTAATGCTTACATGAGGTAGGAACTATTCTTTTCCCACACTTTACCCAATAGGAAACTTAAGACTCAGAAGATAAGGAGTCCGCATGGCCTGTCCAAGTCTCTAATGCTGGGAAGGATAGAGTCAGGATTCAAATCCAAGAAATCTGACTCCAGAATCTATCTCACAACCACTACGTTATACGCAATTAATATATGAAACAATTTTTTTAAATCACTTCTCTTATTACAATGAACTAGTTCATTTTCAAAGAGTCAACAATCAAATAAGTCTATATCAAAGATGCAGAAATAATGAATCTAAGAGACCAGTATAGAAGGGTTACAAAATAAACACAAAAATTGGGATCATGGTCAACACTCCTTCAGTAAACTTAGTACGTGGTTGATTTTCAAAGGCAAGAGGCAATAATTTAGCCTCAACTGAGTTATGAAATATAAAACCTTTATATACAAACTCTCTCAGTCCTTTCTTCATTTGAATAAATGTAAAACAAAAAAGAACAATTTCTGGAAAAAAGCTATCGTCAATTGCATAGTAGAGTCTTGTGGCTGCTATGTCCTAGGACCTACCTCAATCTTCTCAAAGAAAATACCAAGGGCATTCTTTCTTTATGTTCAGCTCACTTCAGTCACCTACCTCTGAAACAAGTTTAAGCCCTAGCTGGTTTGGCTCAGTGGATAGAGCGTCAGCCTGTGGACTGAAGAGTCCCAGGTTCGATTCTGGTCAAGGGCACATGCCCGGGGTTGCCAGCTCGATCCCCAGTAAGGGGCATGCAGGAGGCAGCTGATCAATGATCCTCTTTCATCATTGATGTTTCTATCTCTCACTCCCCTCTCCCTTCCTCTCTGAAATCAATAAAAATATTTTTTTTAAAAAAGAAAAAAGTTTAAGTATTCACCTATTTTCTTTCTTTTAAAAATATTTTATTGATTTTTTACAGAGAGGAAGGGAGAGGGAGAGAGAGTTAGAAACATCAATGAGAGAGAAACATTAATCAGCTGCCTCCTGCACACTCCCTACTTGGGGATGTGCCCGCAACGAAGGTACATGCCCTTGACCAGAATCTAACCTGGGACCCTTGAGTCCGCAGGCCAATGCTCTACCACTGAGCCAAACAGATTAGGGCAGTATTCACCTATTTTCAAAATCCCACATTATAAAAAAGTTAACCACTACTAAAAGCCATTGTGTATTTAATTTAACCATCTAACAGTTTCTTAATTCCATAAACATAAGGCTACATAAAAGTTTCTACTATTTCTATAATATTATTCAAAAATAGAGAAAACATTGTGGATTTAATAATTAGCTGTGTGCTACTGAGTTTTAGTTTTCTAAACTGTAAACTAAATGGGGATAATATATGACTCCAAAGTTTTTATTGAAATAATTGAACATGCCTGGACCATATGAAAGACTGCAAACAATGTTAAATCATTGTGCATGAGACAGTATTTAGATAAATCCTTGGCCGATATCTTAGGATTTCAACAATTGTCTAATTAATCTTAAACATTTTCATAACTTGTGGTATCTCATTCACCTACAAATTATTTAATGTTTAATTGAATTTAGTTTTATATGATACAATGCAAATTAATGTAAAATGAAAGGAAAATCTACACAGAGAAGGATGATACAAAATTATACTACCACTATACAAAAAGGAAGAAACTAAAGCAGGACTCAAATGCAAATCTCTAGTAATGGATAAAGTTAACAGGATGTCTACTTGGGGCTAAAGGTAAAAGCTAACACAAGGATGATATATAAGGGTACTTTGCCCAATTGTACTTAGTTACTTTTAGTAACGTCTCATCTCATAGTTGTTTTTATTATTTATTTATTTATATTTTTAAATATATTTTATTGATTTTTTACATAGAGGAAGGGAGAGGGATAGAGAGTTAGAAACATCGGAGAAACCAAGATGGCGGCATAGGTAAACACCTGAACTTGCTGCCTCGCACAACTTAGAAACTACAACTAAAAGACAAAACGGACATCATCCAGAACCACAGGAAGGCTGGCTAAGTGGAATTTCTACAACTAGAAGGGAAGAGAAAAGCACACTGAGACTCAGAGGACCTGCGGAAGTAAAGTGCAGAGGTACGGAGGCGCGCGCGCTGAGAGGGCTGGCAACTGAGGACGTGGCTGGCTTTTTCAAGCGGGAGGGAGAAACAAGCTCCCGACTGCTCTGAACTCCAGTTCCAGGCGAGACTCTGGGGACCCAGACTCATCCTCTGGGGAGAAACTGGACTGTCTGACAGCGGGCGGAACTCAAGGGCGGCTTTCTCTCAGAGGTGCTTGTAGCAATTACCAAGGGACACTGGGGGGCCTCTTAGGGCAGGGCTGACAGGAAGCCATTGCTCTTTGCTCCGCCCTGAGACTCCGCCCCATCCAAGCTGTGCGCAGAGGCTTTTGCATATGAATGGCCTGGCCCTTTGTAATCTAAACTTACCTAACAAACTGCAGATGTGTCAGTGAGACCCAGAACATCCAAAAGAAGGCCCAACGCCCCACAGCAGCTTGCATTCCTTCACAGCTGGGCCTCATCTGGGCACCTCCAAAAGCCAAACAAAGAAGAGGAATCTGCAGATCTCTCCGTAGCTCCTGCTGGGTGGCCTCAGGCAGAGGCTAAATTAGCACCTCCTTGGAGATCCAAGAGCCAGTGTACCCAGGGGTCAGAGTGGGACCATCCAGATTACAACTCCTCAGATCCATAAGGGACACACTCAGGGGGCAGACTCAGTGAGCGCCAAAGCCCCACTGAAGCAAGTCTTGCCTCATAAGGGTGTTTCCAGCACAGAAGTTCTCCCATTGTAGACACAGCTGATCCTCACAGCCAATTGGCCTGGAGGTCAATTCCTCCCAGTGATACCAACGACAATCAAGGCTTAACTACAAGACTGTGCACACAGCCCACAAAGGGGTGCACCAAGAGTGTCTGCCTCAGGTAACTGGGGAGGCTAAGCCACTGGGCCCTATAGGGCACCTAGCATACAAAGACACTCTATCAACTCAGGGAAGCAGCCAAAATGCGGAGACAAAGAAACAGGTCACAAATGAAAAGAAATGGAGGAAAGCAAACGACGGGATATAGAGTTCAAAACCACGGTTATAAGGTTACTCAAGAATCTTCTAGAAAAGGACGATAAATTTAGTGAGACCCTCGAGGATATGAAAAAGGACCAATTAGAAATTAAGCATACACTGACTGAAATAAAGAATAATATACAGAGATCCAACAGCAGACTAGAGGATTGCAAGAATCAAGTCAAAGATTTGAAATACAAAGAAGCAAAAAACACCCAACCGGAAAAGCAAAAAGAAAATAGAATACAAAAATATGAAGATAGTGTAAGGAGTCTCTGGGACAACTTCAAGCGTACCAACATCTGAATTATGGGTGTGCCAGAAGAAGAGAGAGAGCAAGATACTGAAAACCTATTTGAAGAAATAATGACCGAAAACTTCCCCCACCTGGTTAAAGAAATAGACTTACAAGTCCAGGAAGCGCCGAGAACCCAAACAAAATGAATTCAAAGAGGACCACACCAAGACACATCATAATTAAAATGCCAAGAGCAAAAGACAGAGAATATTAAAAGCAGCAAGAGAGCCCTGACCAGTTTGGCTCAGTGGATAGAGTCTCAGCCTGTGGACTGAAGGGTCCCAGGTTCGATTCTGGTCAGGGGCATGTACCTTGGTTGCGGGCACATTCCCAATGGGGGGCATGCAGAAGGCAGCTGATCGATGTTTCTCTCTCGTCGGTGTTTCTGGCTCTCTATCCCTCTCCCTTACTCTCTGTAAAAAATCAATAAGGTATATTTAAAAAAAAAAAAAAGCAGCAAGAGAAAAAGTTACCTACAAGGGAGCACCCATACGATTGTCAGCTGATTTCTCAACAGAAACTATGCAGGCCAGACAGGAGTGGCAAGAAATATTCAAAGTGATGAATAGCAAGAACCTACAACCAAGATTACTCTACCCAGCAAAGCTATCATTCAGAATTGAAGGTCAGATAAAGAGCTTCACAGATAAGAAAAAGCTAAAGGAGTTCATCACTGCCAATCCAGTATTATATGAAATGCTAAAAGGTATTCTTTAAGAAGAGGAAGAAGAAGAAAAAGGTAAAGATAAAAATTATGAACAACAAATACATATCTATCAACAAGTGAATCTAAAAATCAAGTGAATTAAAAATCTGAGGAATAGAATAAACGGGTGAATATAATAGAATCAGGGGCATAGAAAGGGAGTGGACTGACAATTCTCGGGGGGAAAGGGGTGTGGGGTGTGCGGGAAGAGATTGGACAAATCGTACACCTATGGATGAGGACAGTGGCGGGGGCAAGGGCAGAGGGTGGGGTGGGAACCGGGTGGAGGGGAGCTATGAGGGGAAAAAAGAGGAACAATAGTAATAATCTGAACAATAAAGATTTATTTTTAAAAAAAGAGAGAGAGAGTTAGAAACATCGATGAGAGAGAAACATTGATCAGCTGCCTCCTGCACACCTTCTACTGGGGATGTGCCTGCAACCAAGGTACATGCCCTTGACCGGAATCGAACCTGGGACCCTTGAGTCTGCAGGCTGACGCTCTATCCACTGAGCCAAACCAGTTAGGGCTCATAGTTGTTTTTATATGCATGCCTTGGAGATACCGAGGGTTCAGTTCCACACCACTGCAATAAAGCAAATACACAATAAAGAGTGATACACATGTTTTCATTTCCCAGTGCAAATAAAAGTTATGCTTTCACTCTATAGTAGTCTATTAAGTATGCAACAGCATTATTTCTAAAAAAGGTACATAACAATTATATATAAATCCTATATAATAAAAGCCCATCGACTGAACAGAACAACCAGAACGACCAGGTGACCAGTCGCTATGATGTGCACTGACCACCAGGGAGCAGACAATGAACGCAGGAGCTGCCCCCTGGTGGTCAATGCGCTTGGCTGACCAGGATGAGCAGCGTTCCCACAGTGGACTGATCCCCACAAGCCATGCCCCCCACCAGTGCACAATTCTGTGCACCAGGCCTCTAGTGTATATATAAAACTTGCCATTTTAATCATTTTTAAATGTACATTTTGGTGTCATAGTTTTTTTAAATGTGCTTTTTAAAAGTTGCAAAAAGGCATTTTACCTCCTGGGAGTCCATTCCCTTCCCTTCCCATTCCCCCTCTCCCTTCCTCTCTGAAATCAATAAAAATATTTTTTTAAAAAGTGAACACCAAGTAGATTACTTTCTGGTAACAAGGAAAAAATATTCACTTCAGCCCTGACCGGTTTGGCTCAGTGGATAGAGCATCGGCCTGCGGACTCAAGGGTCCCGGGTTCGATTCCGGTCGAGGGCATGTACCTTGGTTGCGGGCACATCCTCATTGGAGGTGTGCAGGAGGCAGCTGATCGATGTTTCTCTCTCATCGATGTTTCTAGCTCTCTATCCCTCCCCCTTCCTCTCTGTAAAAAATCAATAAAATATATATTTGAAAAAAAAAATATTCACTTCATAATGGAAGGAATCTGGTGGTCACTGGTCACTATCAATTCAGTGGTTGATCTCGGAACTATGTATTATGACAACTAGACTATCTACCTCCTGATGTGATGCTGATTGGGGACCAGAAGGGTACATAAAAGTAAATTTTCCTCAAATGTTAAGACAGACACATACAAAAAAAATACTCTTTATATGAACTTTAAAACAAGAGAGTCATTTTTGTTAATCCAACAGTAAACAAAAAAATTTTTGTATTCATTGGAAAGAAAAAATATTAAATGCAAAGCCTGTAAAATAGAACTACCTTTAAGTCCTATTTTGGAACTTTAGAGAATATCAGTGGTATTAAGTGTCAATAGCACCCATTCCCAGCACTTTCCCAGGTGTTTGCCTGGCAGGGCTCTGGTGACAGGGTCCACCCAAGCAATTAGCTTTTTGCCTTCAAGATAACAGAAAGATAAATCACACAGAACAACATTGTACTATTGCACTCAATGTATGAAACAGAAAAGCAGGGTTAAATTACTCTTAAGGGGGATATTTTCCTTCTTAATTTCTGCCAAAGCATCACCAGATTGGCCAGAAAGTAATTCCTGGTCCTAGAATGAGAAAAGATGAAAAACGGTTTAGTTACAGCCCACCTGGACGCTGTACAATTCCTACCCTGCAGAGGGACACAGAATAAAGGCGTTCAGGGCTCCTTTGCCCTCCCCATCCCCCAAGGAAGCAGGGAAACCAGAATTTAAAAACGGGTATCGCACCCCCAGACAGAGCTGAGTCTGTTCCCTCAAAGCACAGAACGGGGCGGAGGCACCCGGCCAGCTCAAAGGACGGGCGCGGGGCAAACGTTGCTCTGGCGCCAGCAAGGGAAATGGCATAATGGCATTACCTCCCGAAAGGACCCACCCGCACCCCTCCGGGCGCCAAGGTGGGAGCTGCAGACGTCGTCGCCACAGAGCTGAAATCTCCCACGTTGGTCCCGAGCGTTTGCCCTGGGTCCGAGACTTGCGACCCGTCCGCCACGAGAATGCGCCCCATTAAGACCTGAAGGGGAGCGCAGGCCCTGGAGCGGACGCGGAACTTCGCCCGCAAAATTGGGGACCCCAGGCTCTGGCGCCGCCCAGGGAGAGGGAGGACGGGGCGCCCCTCCCCTACCGCTGCCCCGACTGAAAGGCAAATGCCCCCGGCGTCCCCGCCCAGCGTCCTCACCCGGTCCAGCTGGCCTCGCCCGCCAGCCCGCAGCCCTCAGGCCGCACGCGAACCCGACTAGTGCCCTGGGCCCCACGCGCAGTGGCGACAGCAGCCGCGCCGCAGGGGTTCGTCACGGGCCGGCCAGAGGCTCTGGAGGCCTCCCTCGCGCATCTCAACCTCTGGAGGCTGTCGGCGGGCCAGGAGTGCAAAGACCGCGGAGATGAGCCTCACCGGTTCTGGCTGTGGCTCCCCGGAACGACGCTCCCCGCCCCGACCCGCTCCCCGGGGCGACGCGCACTGGCCCACTCCAGGCAGTCCCGGGTTGAGCGCTGGGAGCGGGAGGCGGCGACAGCGCGGCCAAGGGCAGGCCCCGCCTCCCAAGCTCCCAATGGCTGCAGTGGAGGTCCGGCCGGGGGCGCGTCCATTGGCTACATCTGCCTTCCTTCAGGAATCCCTCTAAGGGATGGCCCGTGAGGCTGTCCATCATGCACCGGTCCCACCCTCGGCCTTCGCTCCCCCGCCTGCCGGCCGGGCCGTCTCCTCCCTCCTTCCCCCGCCCCACCTGGTCGGTCGGGCCTGTCACCCGACCTTGGTTTGCCGCCTCACGGCAAAGAGAAGGGTCCCTGGACTCTGGGCGGGAAGTTGCTGTGTCCGGAGAGTCCGAGACACTGAGGCCGGACCGCTTTTGCCCTCGCTCGGCCTTCGCCCAGCCCGCCGCGGCGGTTCCCGGCATTTTGCCCGGGAAGGGACGCTGCCTCGATGTCCCGTACGCCCTCCTGTCCAAGTCCTGGAGGCTGGAGGCGCCGTGCGGGGCCACGGGCAGGGGTAGCCCCGGGCCCACGTATCGGGCGGCGGGCGAAGGCGTCCCCGAGCGATCTGGGGCGGACGCACGTCCACCCGCGCCTCACCCCGTGAGGAGCACCGCCGCCGCCCGTCATGGCTGCGGGAGGAGACGGCGTCCTCCATCTTGTCGGGACCACTCGGAACCGGGTCTGTGGGGCTGGGCGACGTGTCCCCGGGCTGACTTCGCCGCACTGCGCTGCGATCCGCCATTCGGCCAAGGGACAGCCTGCTCCCGGCGTCCGCGTGGGGCCCAGGGACTGGAGACGGCAAGGAGACCCAGACACCGCTCCACAGGCCAAGATGGAGGCCCGGGGGCGCCACGGGAGCCTGACCCGCTGCGAGGCCGGGTGCCGCCGCCGCCGCCCGCCTGCGTCTCCCCCTAGCGGCGGAGTGGATTTAGTGGAAGTTGGTCAAACACCATTTGATCATGTCTTGAAACACAGGTAACACCATTTAAGTAAAAAACAGATTGAGCCCCATTTGATTACTTCTGAGTACTTAGGATAAAGACAAGTTTATTGAGTAAACAGACGCAAATCATCTAAGACAAAAGCATGTTCATAGGTTGATGAGAGTTCTAGGTTTCTTGTACTATATTTCATGGACATTGCTAATGTCACCAACATTTTATTACCAGCCCTCAATTATTGGTTGGAAATAAATGAAGCAACAAAACGTAATTCCAACATTTTCATAACTGTTATAAATTCTAGTCATCCTTCTTGTGTTAAGCACCTATAAATGCAAAGCCAGAGGTAAGTTAAGTTGGTAGAGAAAAGCTCTGTAGATATAATTTAAAGTAAGGGCTGTCAGAAACTTTAAATTGTTAGGGTAAGTAGCCACATGTCATGTTTTTTCTAAAGTACTGCCTTGCTCACCATTCTCTGGAATTTGATACTCTTCAAAGATGAAAAATTGATAACATTTCTTTTCCCTGATAATGGCGATTATCAGAGAATGTTGAAATTTTAGGACAACAGATGAACAAAATAGATCCAGAGACAGAAGCATGGAACAGACTGACAAATCTCAGGGGGAAGGCAGGGGTGGGCAGGTGGGTGAGGAGAGATTAACCAAAGAATTGATATGCATATATGCATAACCCATGGACACAGACAATAGTGTGGTGAAGACCTGGGGAGTGTCAGTTGGAGGTGGAGGGGGGTCAGTGGGGACATCTGTAATACTTTCAACAATAAAGATTTTAAAAAAAAGAAAGTCTTCACGTGTCCTATCTAATAAAAGAGAAACATGCAAATTGACCGTACCTCCGCTATGCCCACAACCCACGCCCCCAGCCAATCAGGAGCGAGTATGCAAATTAACCCAACAAATATGGCGGAAGCCACAGAACTGGAGCAAGCGGGAGGTTTGGGTCGCCCCCGGTGATAGAGGAAGCCAAACTTCCTGCCCGCCCTGGCCAGCCCTGGCCTCCGCTCAAGGCTACAAAGTTTCAATTATAGAAGATAAATAAATCCCAGATATCAGGGCCTCTGCTTGGGTCGCCAGGGGGTGTAGCCTGCCTGCAAACCACCACAGGCCCCTCGCGCAGGCCGCCCCATGCCCCAAGGGAACCCCCACCCTAATCTGGGACACCCTTCAGGGCAAACCAGCCAGCCCCCACCCATGCACCAGGCCTCTAGCCTATCTAATAATCCTATCTAATAAAAGCAATATGCAAATTGACCATCACTCCAACACACAAGATGGCTGCCCCCATGTGGACACAAGATGGCCACCACAAGATGGCCAGCAGGGGAGGGCAGTTGGGAGGGATCAAGCCTGCAGGGGAGGGCAGTTAGGGGTGACCAGTCTGGCAGAGGAGGGAAGTTGGGGGTGACCAGGCCTACAGGGAAGGGCAGTTGGGGGGGACCCAGGCCTGCAGGGGAGGGCAGTTAGGGGTGACCAGGCCTGCAGGGGAGGGCAGTTAGAGGCAATCAGGCTGGCAGGGGAGCAGTTAGGCATCAATCAGGCTGGCAGGGGAGTGGTCAGGAGTGATCAGGCTAGCAGGCAGAGGCGGTTAGGGGCAATCAGGAAGGCAGGCAGGCGAGCAGTTGGGAGCCAGCAGTCCTGGATTGTGAGAGGGATGTCCAACTGCCCGTTTAGGCCCAATCCTACCAGGACCGGGCCTAAATGGGCAATTGGACATTCCTTGAGGGGTCCCAGATTGGAGAGGGTGCAGGCTGGGCTGAGGGACACACACCCCATGCACATATTTTGTGCACCAAGCCTCTAGTGTTAATATATACTTCAATAAATTGAATGTCACACAAAATTCATTTCCTAAATATGTTTTCTTATATTAAGATAAACAATGGCTTTTTTTAATTGATAGGATTTTTAAATTGTTGTTGTTGTTGTTAATCCTCACCCTAAGATATTTTCCCATTGATTTTTATAGAGAGACTGGAAGGGGGAGAGAGAGAGAGAAACATCAACTGTTTGCCTCCTGCATTCACCCCAACCAACTGGAGCCCGGGATCCAGCCTGCTACTGAGGTAAAAGGTATGTGCCCTTGACCAGAATAGAACCTGAGACCCTTCGGTTCATAGGCAGATGCTCTAACCCAGTTGTTCTCAACCTTTCTAATGCCGCGACCCTTTAATACAGCTCCTCATGTTGTGGTGACCCCCAACCATAAAATTATTTTCGTTGCTACTTCATAACTGTAATTTTGCTACTGTTAATGAATCGTAATGTAAATATCTGTGTTTTCCGATGGTCTTAGGCTCTACAGCAGCATTGTAGAGGGTTAGCAGGGTTGCCTAAGACCATCAGAAAACACAGATATTTACATTACGATTCATTAACAGTAGCAAAATTACAGTTATGAAGTAGCAACGAAAATAATTTTATGGTTGGGGGTCACCACAACATGAGGAGCTGTATTAAAGGGTCGCGGCATTAGAAAGGTTGAGAACCACTGCTTAACCACTGAGAAAAATCGGCCAAGGCTTTGTTGTTCTACTTATTTCTGCATTGGTTGGTTGTTTCTTGTATGTGCCCTGACTGCGACTCAAACCCAAAACCTTGGCGTATCAGGACATCCCGCTAACCAACTGAGCTAGCCATCCAAGACCCCTTGACCATCTCTTACTCTCCCCCAGCTTCACTTGCTATTCTATACTAGTAAAAGAGAAACATGCAAATTGACCATCCCCCTGCTATGTCCACCAGCCAATCAGGAGCGAGTATTCAAATTAACCCAACAAAGATGGTGGTTAATTTGCATACACAGGCGTGGAGCAAAGACTGAAGACAGCGTAGAAGGAAGCCAAGTGCTGCAGAAGGGTGTGAAGCGGCAGCGAAGGGAGGGAGTGAGGCTGTGGAGACGGAGGGAGCGAGGCTGCGGAGAAGGGAGCGAAGCCCACGTTGGCAGGCTTTGCTCCCTTCTTTGCTTCACTCCAGGCCACATGAAGCCATATTCTTTTTTTTTTTTTTTTTTTTTTTTTTTTTTACAGAGAGGAAGGGAGAGGGATAGAGAGCTAGAAACATCGATGAGAGAGAAACATCAATCAGCTGCCTCCTGCACACCGCCTACTGGGGATGTGCCCGCAACCAAGGTACATGCCCTTGACCGGGAATCGAACCTGGGACCCTTCAGTCCGCAGGCCGATGCTCTATCCACTGAGCCAAACCCGTTAGGGCGAAGCCATATTCTTGCAGGAATAGGCCCGAGAAAGCCCTATTCTTACAGGAATCTTCCTGCAACGGGCCTCTAGTCCTATATCATAAAAGCCTAATATGCAAATTGTCCCCTCAACTGGGAGTTCCATGGCTGTACCAGTTGCTATGATGAGCACTGAACACCAGGGGGAAGATGCTGGACCAGTAGGTTAGTTTGCTGCGGGCACTGGTGGGCTGGACTGGAAAGTGAGGTGTGAGGTGCAAGCCCTCAGGAAGCTCCCAAGGTTTGGCACGAGCCCTGGGTGGAGGCAGGCAGGGGCAGGAGCCAGGAGGGACACGGTGGTGCGGGAGGCTGCTACACATGATCCGAGAGCTGTGGACTGCACAGCCCTCCCCAGTCTGTGGCATTCTCAGTGCGCAACTTATAATCTTCAGAGCTGCTGCTTTTTTTTTCTTGTTTTTTTTAAACATATTTTTTTACAGAGAGGAAGGTAGAGAGATAGTCAGAAACATCGAAGAAATAGAAACATCGATCAGCTGCCTCCTGCACAACCCCCTCCCCGGGGATGTGCCCGCAACCAAGGTACATGCCCTGACCGGAATCGAACCTGGGACCCCCCAGTCCGCAGGACGATGCTCTATCCACTGAGCCAAACCGGTTTCAGCAAGAGCTGCTTCTTTTTATTTGTAAAGTTTCACTAACTACTCCAGGAGAATGGGTAGTACCATTACGGGGGTGACAGGCCAGGTACACTTGCTCAAGGCCATGAGGCGGCCTCAGGCTCCCGAGGACTCAGCAGAGAGGGGGGTGGGGCTGATTCGGAGAAACCTAGTCCAAAACTTAAAAGGAAGCTGGAGGCAGCAAGGGGAGGAGGGCGACAGTTGTGCAGGGGCCTAGAAAAGCTGCTGGGTGGGGGCAGCTGAAGAGCCTGGTGCCTTTCCCACAGGACAGGCTCCACGTCCCTCCCTCCCCCTCCCCATGACCTGCCACCCCAGCTCTCCGCAGAGGCCCCGCCTGCTTGCCCTCCCCCACAGCCCCCCCTGCCACCCCTGCACAGCTCCCCATGGCCTCACACAGCCCCCTCCCACACAGCCCCGCCCTGCATAGCCTTTGGGGAGCTCCGCCCCCAGAGGAGAAAGGTGGAGGCTGCAGACAGGAGGTCACAGGAGGAGGGGGCAGAGGAGGGCCCACCAAGTTAAATGGAAGGGAGGGAGGGAGAGACCCCACGGAACTGGGGACAGAGATGGATGGGGAAGGAGGGCCCTGCAGAAGCGTTGCCCTTGATTGAAGTAGAAATCCTGACCCCATTTTACAGACCCAGTGGAGTGTGTGTGTGTGTGTGTGTGTGGGTGGGGGGGCAAAGATAAAAGAGGGTGTGAGGGGACTGAATGGATGGAGAGCAGCGACATTTAATTCATGGCCTATATTTTTGTTAATATATTTTTATTGATTTCAGAGAGGAAGGCAGAGGGAGAGAGAGATAAAAACATCAATGATGAGAGAGAATCAATCTGCCACCTCCCGCATGCCCCCTACTGGGGACTGAGCCCACAACCCAGGAATGTGCCCTTGACTGGAATCAAACCCAGGACCCTTCGGTCCGCAGGCTGTAGCACTATTCACTGAGCAAAACCATCTAGGGTGACCCATGGCCTATTTAAAACCGCTGCAGTAGGCTGAGCATGGGTCTTACCAGGATGGTGTTACCTGATAATGAGGGTGTCTCTCCTTATATTGGGATAATCGGGACTGCAGCTAAGTAAAGACACACCCATGGAGCCTGCAAAGGGTTTCCACGCACACAATGCAATTTGCTTCATGTGGCAGCTGAAGAGGGTGAGCAGAGCCTTGGAAGGACATGAGGTCTCCAAGACCAGGGGCTGGAGGGAAAGTGCGGGCCAAGCATTCCGCGCCATGAGTTATGATCTATATATATAAAAGCCTAATATGCTAAATGTCCAACCAAGCAGTTGACCAACTGGTCGCTATGACATGCACTGAACACCAGGAGGCAGATGCTTCAACTGGTAGGTTAGCTTGCTGCTGGGGTCCCACTGATCGGGACTGGATGAGATGGGGCCGGACATGCCCTGGAGCCAACTCATGGTCCCTCCCCGCCACTTGCCCAATTGGTCCCAATCAGGACTGGGTGAGATGGCCCTGACTGGCCCCAATTGCCGGCCAGGTGAAGGGACCCCACCCATGCACAAATTCATGCACCGGGCCTCTAGTCCTATCTAATAAAAGAGTAATATGCAAATTGACCATCACTCCAACACACAAGATGGCTGCCCCCATGTGGACACAAGATGGCTGCCACAAGATGGCCAGCAGGGTTGGGCAGTTGGGTGGGACCAGGCCTGCAAGGAAGGGCAGTTGTGGGTGATCAGGCCTGCAGGGGAGGGCAGTTGGGAGGGCCCAGGCCAGCAAGGGAGGGAGGGAAGTTGGGGGCAATCAAGCCTGCAGGGGAGGGCACTTAGGGGTGACCATACTGGCAGAGGAAAGTTGGGGGTGACTGGCTGCAGGGAAGGGCAGTTGGGGAGGACCCAGGCCTGCAGGGGAGAGCTGTTGTGGGGGACCAGGCCTGCAGGGGAGGGCAGTTGGGAGGGACCAGGCCTGCAGGAGAGGGCAGTTAGGGGTGACCAGGCCTGCAGGAAGGGCAGTTATGGGGGACCAGACTTGCAAGGGAGGGTAATTAGGGGTGACCAGGCCTGCAGGGGAGGGCAGTTAGGGGCAATCAGGCTGGCAGGGGAGCAGTTAGGCATCAATCAGGCTGGCAGGGGAGTGGTTAGGGGGTGATCAGGCTGGTAGGCAGAAGCGGTTAGGGGCAATCAGGAAGGCAGGCAGGCAAGCAGTTGGGAGCCAGCAGTCCTGGATTGTGAGAGGGATGTCCGACTGCCCGTTTAGGCCTGATCCTACCGGACATTCCTTGAGGCATCCCAGATTGGAGAGGGTGAAGGCTGGGCAGAGGGACACGCCCCCCCATGCACAAATTTCATGCACCGGGCCTCTAGTCTATATATATAAAAGGCTAATATGCAAAGTTCCCCTCAGGAGTTCAACTGGGAGTTCGAAAACTCAGTATGACATACGCTGACCACCAGGGAGCGGTGCAGAATGAAGGAAGGCCCAGGCCAGCAGCCAGAAGTAAGGCCCCGGCTGGCAGCCAGAAGTCCCAGATCAGCCTTATCGCTGGCCAGGCCTAGGGACCCTATTTGTGCATGAATTTTGTGCACTGGGCCTCTAGTTTGTAATATAATATAGGATGTTGTAAGAGCCAAATAAAAAAATCATGAAAGTGATAAGAAAAAGACAATGTTTGCTATTTATTCTGGATCTTTTAATAATTAAGAACTCACAGCTGGTGGAAAAGCATGTGCATGGGGACTAAGATTGCCTGCCTTTGAATCTTTGTCACCAGTTAGCAAGTTACTTAAACTCTTACTCCTAGTAGCTTCCTTGGACAGTGCAGATACCTAATATTTCCACCATCTCAGATAGTAGTATAGGAAATCATTGTATTCATCTTAAACATTATTAAAAGAGAGGGAAGAAAGTTTGAAAATTCAACCAGCCATTTTAAATTTTTCAAGCTCTAACAAGTTTTCCTCATTTTCTTTCTTAAAACACTTTTTTGTTTTGTTGTTGGTTTATCTGAGGTATTAATTCCCTTAGTTTCTTTTCTCTCTAATCCTTCATGCCCAAAAATGTTGTGATCTATGTTTATGATAACCTGTGTAATTCTGTTGTTTTAAGCCATCAAATTTTTGGTAACTTGTTAAGGCTGCCTTAAGAAACTAATATACTACTATAATATAGCCATAAAGCCAAACAAAAAAAAATTAAGTGAGAATTATATAAATCAATAAACAGTTTTATTTAAAGATTTTAATATACCCACTCTCAGAAATTGATTGATCAAGGAGATTAAAAAATAAATTAGGCCGAAACCGGTTTGGCTCAGTGGATAGAGCGTCGGTCTGCGGACTGAAGGGTCCTGGGTTCAATTCCAGTCAAGGGCATGTACATTGGTTGCCGGTACATCCCCGGTAGGGGGTGTGCAGGAGGCAGCTGATTGATGTTTCTCTCTCATCGATGTTTCTAGCTCTCTATCCCTCTCCCTTCCTCTCTGTAAAAAGTCAATAAAATATATAAAAATAAATAAATAAATAAATAAATAAAAAATAAATTAGGAGATATACAGTATATGTATATGCAGAATTCCACAATTAGCAAATAGACAGTTTTTACACTAAAAATACAGGGTGTAGCCCTAGCCAGTTTTGCTCAGTGGATAGAGTGTCAGCCTGAGGACTGAAGGGTCCCAAGATTGATTCTTGTCAAGGACACATACCTTGGTTGCAGGTTCAGTACCCGGCCCCAGGCAGGGCACATGTGGGAGGCAACCAATTGATGTGTCTCTCTCACATTGATATTTCTTCTCTCTCTCTCTCTCTCTCTCTCTCTCTCTCTCTCTCTCTCTCTCTCTCTTCCCCCCCCCCCATCCCACTTCCCTCCCTTCCACTCTCTAAAGATCAATGGAAAAAAATATCCTTGGATGAGGATTAAAAAACAAAAAGATTGTGTATATATACAATGGAATATTAGTTGGCCATAAAAAGAATGAAATCTTTCCATTTGCAATAGCATGGGTAAACCTAGGGGATATTATTCTAAGTGAAATAACTCAGACAGAGAAAGACAATTGCCATATGATTTCACTTATATGTGAAATCTAAAAAACAAAATAAATGAACAAACAAAACAGATACTAAGAACAAACTGATGGTTGCCAGAGGGGAGAGGAGTTCAGGGACTGGGTAACAAAGTTGAAGGGATTAAGAAGTACAAATTGGTAGTGCCGGGGATATAAAGTTTACCATAGAGAATATAGTGAAAATATTGTAATAACTTTGCATGGTGGCAGGTGGGTACCTGAATTATTGATGGGGGAAGGGTAATCATTTTGTAAATTATATAAATGTCTAACCACTATGCTTTACACCTGAAACTAATATAAAGTAATATTGAATATCAATTGTAATCAAGACATAATATTTTTAAAGGTATAAGTAACAAATCTAAGGAAAGGTTGTGCGACCTTCAGGATAGTGTCCTAAAGCATCATTGAAGGCAGAACAGAAGCTCTGCATCAGGGGACCAGTGGTGCTTATTGGTGGGAAAAATTAATTGGAAGGAGGTCAATTTGGTTCACCTATAAACTGACTGCAATTTCAATCCAAATCATGTGTCAGATTTTGGGTAAACTTGAGAAGCTGTACTTAATTTTCACATGGAAAAAATAAAAGGATAAAACCTTTTGAGGCAACTTTGAAGATCACAGTGGGAGGTGTGTGTGCCCCAGTATCATGTAGATCTAAAACGGTGGCACTTGGGTGTCCTGCAGGTGGGTGTGATTGTCATTGGTAGCCTTCAGTCCTTTCCTTCTGGAAATGGAAAACAAGTCACATGTTATTTAATCTGCAATTTCAAAGGTTCCATGTTTTCCTTTCATGCTCCTCTATGGGAGTGAGTGAAATTTTCCACATTGCTATGACTCTGAAGCAGCATTTAAAGGCTATAATTGAAAAAAGATCTATGCCCTGACCGGTTTGGCTCAGTGGATAGAGCATCGGCCTGCGAACTCAAGGGTTCTGGGTTCGATTCTGGTCAAGGGCATGTACCTTGGTTGGGGGCACATACCCAGTGGGGAGTGTGCAGGAGGCAGCTGATCGATGTTTCTCTCTCATTGATGTTTCTGACTATCCCTCTCCCTTCCTCTCTGTAAAAAATCAATAAAATATATTTGCTGCCATTTGTTTGTTTGTTTATTTTTCTTAACCTCACCCGAGGATATTTTTTCTATTGATTTTCAGAGTGGAAGGGAGGGAGGGAGAGGGAGAGAAAGGAAGAGGAAATGAGAGATGGAGAGAGAAAGAAACACCTATCAGCTCTCTCCTTCATGGGCCCCAACTGGAGATGGAACCCACAACCTGGGTGTGTTCCCTGACCTGGAATTGAATCTGACTAGGAGGACACTCCAACCAACTGACCCACACCGGCCATGGCAGTATTCATTTTATTCAATGTTATTTTGTGTTTCCTAATTACTAAGTTTTTTCTTTGCTAATGTATTTTCCTCCTTCATGACTGTGATGGTGTTAACATATATCTACAAATTCTTGCTACTCTGCCACTTAATTTGTGATGCCTAATTCTCTCCTTGAGCAGGGCCTGCATTTAGCTACTGTACTTGCTTCTGCTTAATTGAATTATATGGAAAGCACACTGCAACTTTAGGAACAGCCAGGAAAGAACTGAGTCTACATGCTAGCAGCCACATGACTGGGCCCCAGAGCAAATCCACTACCTCTGGGCAAGACTTCAGATAGATTACAGCACTGTCTGACCTGTGGGCTGCAACCTCATGAGAGACCCTGAGTCCATTCCATCCAGCTAGGATTCTGAATTGCTGACCCAAAGAAACTGTGAGATAATAAATATTTGCTCTTTTATGCTACTAAGTTTTGGGGTAATTTGTTATATACTAACTAGATGCCCGGTGCACAAAATTCGTGCACAGGGGGTGGGGGTTCCTCAGCCTGGCCTGCACCCTCTCCCAATCTGGGACCCCTTGGGGGATGTCCGACTGCTGGTTTAGGCCTGATCCCACCTAAACTGGCAGTTGGACATCCCTCTCGCAATCCGGGACTACTTGCTCCTAACCGCTCGCCTACTTGCCTGCCTGATTGCCACTAACCACTCTGCCTGCCTTATCGCCCCTAACTTCCTCTGCCTTGGCCCCTGCTGCCTCGGCTTCCTCTGGAAGGACATCTGGAATGACGTCTGGAAGGTCATTTGGCTGTCTGATCTAATTAGCATATTGTGCTTTTATTATTATAGATAATAATATTATATATTATATTATATTTTGTGTGATTTTTCAAGTTTCCCTTATTCTCATTACTACTAATTTTTGTATTCTTTTACTAGCTATTCTTACATTTTTAAACATACATACTTGCTTTAGAAATATCTATGTAAATTATACTTATGCTCTCCTCTTAAAAATTGTAAGTACTGCCCTGGCCAGTTTCCTCAGTGGTTAGAGCGTCAGCCATAGATGGAAAGATTGCAGGTGCAGTTCTGGTCTATGGCACGTGCCTCAGTTGTAGACTTGATTCCTGGCCCTGGTCAAGGTACATATGGGAGGCTACCAATCGATGTATCTCTCTAACACTGATGTTTCTCTCTCTCTCTCTCCCCCTCCCTTCCATTATCTCTAATAATCAATGGAAAAAATATCCTCAGATGAGGGTTAACAATAAAATAAAATAAAATAAAATAAAATAAAATAAAATAAAAATAAAATAAAATACATATATAAGTACTTCACAATATTTTAACTCTAATTTTTCTCTATACTCCATGTAAATATTTTATGTATTACAAAACATAATTAAAAATTAAAAAGTCATCCCTAAAATTTGAAAGTAAAGCAAAACGTGTGTATTCAGTTGGCAGCATAACCATTTAGCCACACCAAGTGACTTTATATACATTAATTTATCAAGCATGCTAAGTTGAGTTTTCCCTAAGGAAAAAGTAGCTTTATACTAATTTTAAACTATTTTCAGTGATTATATTATGTGTATTGTTATGCTATGATAGCTGAGTCTGTATGTGGGATGAAGCAACTAAGAAGTACATCTCTGAGAACTTGGATTTGGGGCATGAAACAAAGAAAATACAAATATAAGATCAATGAGTTTAAATAAAAACCTTGTAGTTCAGTAGGAACTGATGTTATATTACTACTAGTAAAATAGCATATTATAACATAATGTAACCTAATATAATATATTAATTCTTTAGCTATTGTGGGAATCACACCAGGGTCCCCGGATAGTCAAGGCCAATGGGAGCACAGAGGCCTTGTTGTCTGTACACCAGAATGGCCAAGGCCGCTCTGAGCATGAGCCTAATTGGGGTGCCCACGGCTATGGCTAGGACTTTCAGTACTATGTTGAATAAGAGTGGTGAAAGCGGGAGAAGAACCAAGATGGCGGCATAGGTAAACACCTAAACTTGCTGCTGCGCACAACCACATCAAAACTACAGATTCAATGCAATCCCTATTAAAATACCAACAGCATATTTCACAGATTTAGAACAAATACTCCAAAAACATATATGGAACCAAAAAAGACCCTGAATAGCCACAACAATCTTCAGGAAGAAGAACGAAATTGGAGAAAGCAAAATCCCAGATATAGTTGTACTACAAAGCCACCATCATCAAAACAGCCTGGTACTGGCACAAGAACAGGCATATAGATCAATGCAACCTAACAGAGACTCCAAAAATCTACCCAGGCTGCAATTTAAAACCAGCTCAATTAATATTTGACAAAGGGGGCAAGAACATACAATGGAGTCAAGACAATCTCTTCAATAAATAGTGTTGGGAAAAATTGGACAGATACATGCAAAATAATAAAAGTAGACCACCAACTTACAACCATACACAAGAATAAACTCTAAATGGGTAAAAGACTTAAATGGAAGGTGAAACCATAAAAATCCTAGAAGAAACCATCTATACTAATAAAAGGGTAATATGCTAATTAGAGCAGACGTCTTCCGGATGTCCATTCGGTCGTCCATCCGGACAAAGCCACAGCGGCTGTGAGAGCCTAGGGCCGGCACTGCACAGAAGGTGCAGGCTGGGCTGGCGCCACATGAGAGGGGCAAACCGTGGCTCAGGCAGCTGCAGCGGATGCGAGGGCCTGGGCTCAGGCAGCCATGGTGGCTGGCAGTGGCAGCAACAGTGGGGTGATGGGGGTGGTGCCTTCCCCTGATTGGCAAGGTCGCCTCCCACAGAGGGAGCCCAGATTGTGGTTTAGGCCAGGGGCAAGGCAGAGGCAGTTAGGGGCGATCAGCCTGGCAGGGGAGCAAGTTAGGGGCGATCAGGCCAGCAGGGGGGCAAGTAAGGGGTGATCAGGCCAGCAGGGAGACAAGTTAGGGGCGATCAGGCAGGCAGCAGAGTGGTTGGGGCAATCAGGCAGGCGAGCGGTTAGGAGCCAGTGGTCCCGTATTGCAAGAGGGATGTCCCATATTGCAAAGATTGGAGAGAGTGCAGGCCAGGCTGAGGGATCTGCCACCCCATGCACAAATTTTGTGCACCAGGCCTCTAGTCTATAATAATAAAAACCTAACATGCTAATTAGACTGGACGTCCTTCCAGACAACTTTCCGGAGGAAGCCAGGGCTGTGAGGGAAGCCCGGGTTCTTAGGTGCCTGCTGGCAGCCAGAGGGAAGCCCGAGTCCCAGGTGCCAAAGGGAAGCCAGTGCTGGCAGCCAGGGGAAAGAAGGCCCACTCTTGCACGGATTTCGTGCATTGGGCCTCTAGTTGGCAATAAAATCTCAGACATCTCTCATAGCAATATGTTTTTGGATACATCTCCTAGGGCAAAGGAAACTAAGGAGAAAATAAACAAATGGACTACATGAAAATAAAAAGTGTCTGCATAGCAAAAGAAACCATCATCAAAATGAAAAGGAAGCCCACTGTATGGGAAGATATGTTTGGCAATGATATGTCTGATAAAGGGATAATATCCAATATACTAGTATGTAAGGAACTCATACAACTTAACAACAGGAAGACAAACAATCCAATTAAAAAAATGGACAAAGGACCTAAATAGACACATCCAGATGGCTAAGAGACATATGAAAAAATGCTTAAAGTCACTGATCATCAGAGAGATGTCAATTAAAACAAAAATGAGGTATTACCTCACACCTGTCCAGAATGGCTACCATCAAGAAATCAACAAATGACAAGTGCTGGCGAGGATGTGGAGAAAAGGGAACCCTAGGACACTGCTGGTGGGAATGCAGACTGGTGCAGCCATTATGGAAAACAGTATGGAGTTTCCTCAAAAAATTAAATATGGATCTGCCATTTGACCCTGTGATCCTACTTCTAGGAATATATCCTAAGAAACCAGAAACATCAACCAGAAAGAATGTATGCACCCCTATGTTCATAGCAGTGCAGTTTACAGTAGCTAAGATCTGGAAACAGCCCAAGTGCCCATCAGTAGATGAGTGGATAAAAAAGCTGTGGTACATTTATACCATGGAATACTATGCAGCAGTAAAAAAGAAGACTCTCTTACACTTTGAGACAGCATGGAGGGACCTGGAGAGTATCATGCTAACTGAAATAAGCCAGCCAGAGAAAGGCAAGTATCACATGATCGCACTCATATGTGGAATCTAATTAACAAAATAAACTGATGAATGGAGTGGATCTAGAGGTATGGAAGCATGGAACAGAGTGTACAATCTCAGAGGGAAAACGGAGATGGGTGGGTGAGTGGAAGGTAATCAAGACCTTGTATGCATAAATGCATGACCCTTGTACACAGACAATAGGGTGCAGAAGGCCTGGGAAAGGGTACGGGGTGGGCTGGAGGGGTCAATGGGGGAGTAAGGGGGACATATGTAATACTTCCAGTAATAAAGAATTATTAAAACAATAATTAAAAATAAAAAAAATAAATATAAATAATGGTAGTTGAAAATGTCAAAAACAAAAAGAAAAGAGGAGGAAACAATTTGAAAAGGAAAATAGAGGAGAAAGTAGATAGACACAAATTAGAAAAGGAGAAAAGATGAGAAAACAGGAGAAAAAGAAAAAATAGAGTAGGAGAAGGGAAGAGAAAAATTAGATATATGAAAAAACAATAGGTACAAAAATAATAACAAATCAATAATGCAGATAGAGAAAGAAGATAAATTTAAAAAGAGCCCAGCTAGCATGGCTCAGTAGTTGAGCTGAGACCTATGTACCAGGAGGTCGAGGTTCGATTCCTAGTCAGGGCACATGCTTGGCTTTGCAGGCTCCACCCCCAAGTAGGAGGCCTGCAGCGGGCAGGAGATCAATGATTCTCTCTCACCATTGATGCTTCTATCTCTTTCTCACTCTCCATTCCTCTCTGAAAGCAATGGAAATATACTTTAAAAAAATCATTTAAAATTTTTTAAAAAGAAAAATAAGGGAAGAAAAAAAATGAAGGTGCATTTCTCTCAGCTGAGTTGAGTGCCTCCTAGGAGCTGCCTTTGGATCCTGATCTCCTGATCTTCTGAGGACTGCAGCTGACTGTTCTGTCTGCCAACATTGTGCTCCCTAAGAGGTACTTAGGTGCTGTCCAATATCAGAAATTGTCCTCCTTTGGGGTCCAGCAACCTGTTTGAAGCTCCAGTGATCTACAGTTTGTGTCTTTCTCCACAGGACTTAGCTTTGAGCCAGAGGGGGCAAGTTGTACTCTAAGGCTGGTTTGTTAGCGGCAGGGGGCCTGGGGATGGGTCAGCCAACTTCCTCAGATTCTGTGGGCTCCACGGCTGCCTGCTTTCACCTGCCAGCCAGCTGTCAAGCTTAATCATTCAAATGTCTGTTTCTGAAAGGGCTTTAGGCTGAATTGGGAGTATAGACCTCTGGATCTCCCATGTGGGGATGATGCTGTTCTAGATTATTTCAGGAAGTGGTGGGTATCTTTACCCACTCCAGAGCTACTCCTCTGAGAATGTCCCAGAATATTATTCTGCCCTCATCTGGGTGAAGTTCCTTTTTACAGCGGGGGGTGGGGTAGGGGTGGGGTGGGAGGGTTGGAGATCCTTGTATGGAAGGGTTCTGCTGGACACAAGGAGTTTCTATCAACTCTCCCATTCAGAAAAAGCACCAGTTTGGTTCCTGGAATAGTGAGGTGGGTGGCTCCACCCCCAATTCAGTCAAAGACAAGTCCTGAAACTGTTCAAACCCGTAAGTTTGGCCTTTGCTGCTGTCTTTTCTGCAAAGGTGGAGATGCCAGGTGTAGCAGGCAGGGTCTGGTGGGCTGTATCACCTAGGGCAGGGTTTTATTCTTTTCCCTGTTTTGTGACTTCTGGGAGGGCCTAGTGCCTCTCAGAAAAAAATGCTGTTATGTTTGGGAGGTATGACATAATGTAGGACTCCTGGCTGCTGCTTTCCCCCCTCTCCCCCAATGCTTTCCACCCCAGCTTCTCCTTAGGCACCTTAAGCCCTCTCTGACCTCTCTACACCAAACCTTTGGGTGAGTAGCTGCTAATAAAACTCCTGTGTTCTGGATTTAAAAAACAAAACAAGCCCTGGCTGGTTTGACTCAGTGGATAGAGCGTCAGCCTGCAGACTGAAGGGTCCTGGATTTGATTCAGGTCGGAGGTGCGTGCTCGGGTTGTGGGCTCTATCCCCACAGGGGGCATGCAGGAGGCAGCTGATCAATGATTCTCTCTCATCATTGATGTTTCTATCTCTCTCTCCCTCTTTCTTTCTATCTGAAATCAATAAAAATATGTTTAAAAAGACAAAAGAAAACAAAAACTGAGGCTTTCTTTCTTTCTGACTGACTCCAGTCTCACAGGCAGCAAGAAGCCCTGCAGATTTTCACAGCTGGATGTTACGTGGCCACTGGTCTCAGCTTTAGTGCTCTGGGCAGTGGATACCAGCCTGACTTCTGGACCTCAGTCTTCTCAGGGAAGTAACCCTCCTGTAGTTGAGAGATCCCTCCTCACTCTCAGCTTTACACCCATGAAAGCTGTGTTAGCTCCCTCTCAACCTCACCCTTCCTACCAGTCCCCAGATGTTTTCTGTCCTTCCTTGATATGTCTCCTCCTCAGCTGGAGCTCAGTCAGTAATTCCAGATGAATGTTCCCCAATTTAGTTTTATTTCCAGTCTGGCCCTGGGAGGAGGTGCAAGAAAGGTCTGCCTATTCAGCTACTATCTTCTCTCTCTCTTCATGAAGCTTTTTATTATTCTTGCTGCTTATGTTCCTCTCTCTCTATTTATTCTTCTTACAATAGTCTCTTTAGCATTTCTTGCAATGCTGGTTTGGTGGTAATAAACTCCTTTAGTCTTTTTTTCTGGGAAGCTCTTTATTTCAAATACAATGATAGCCTTGCTGAATAGAGTAGTCTTGGTTTAGATCCTTTTTTCCATTACTTTGAATAGTTCATATCATTCCCTTCTGGCCTGAGAAGTTTCTGTTGAGAAATTAGCTGACAGTATTATGAGAGCTCCCTTGTAGGTATCTGTCTCACTCTTGCTGCCCTTAAGATTCTCTCTTTGTCTTTAATGTTAACATGTCTTGGTGCATGACTATGTTCAACTTGATTGGGATTCTCTGTGCTTCATGAACTGGTGTGACTTTTTTCTTCATTAGATTAGGGAAGATTTCTGTCCTTATTTCTTCAAATGGATAGTTTCTCTATCCATTGCTCCTTTCTTTCTTTTTTTTTTTTAAATCTTCACCAGAAGATATTTTTTCCATTGATTTTTAGATAGAATGGAAAGGAGAGAAAGGGAGGGGGGAAAATGAAGGGGAGGGTAGAGAAAGAGAGAGAGAGCGAGAGAGAGAGAGAGAGAGAGAGATTGATTTAAGAGTGACACAGCAATTGCCCCCACGCACACCCTGATTGAGTCTGGAGAATGAACCTTCACACCAGGTATGTGCCCTTGACGGTGAATGGAAACTGCAACCCTTCAGTGCATGGGCCAATACTCCATCCACTGAGCCACTATCCCTTGCTCACTTTCTTCTCCCTCTGGCACCCCTAGTTTTTCCGTTTCACATTGTCTCAAAATTCTCTTAAACTATCCTCATACTTTTAAAGTGCTTTTTATTTTTACTGCTGTAATTGAGTGTTTTTTCTACCTTGTCTTCCAAATTGCTGATTTGATCCTGTGCTTCATCCAGCCTACTTTAATCTTCCCAATGTATTCTTGATGTCAGATTTAGTGTTCTTCATTTACAACTGGTTCTTATTCATGGTTTTTATATGCTTTTTAATAGGGTGTAGTTCCCTCAGCATCCTTATAACCATTACTCTGAACTCTATGTAATAAATTGCTTACCTCCAGTTAATTTAGCTCTTTTTTTTCCCCTGGAGATTCCTCCTTTTCTTTCTTTTGGAGGCTGTTTCTTTGTCTGCCATTTTAGTTTTCACTTTTTGTTTGTTTCTATTTATTAGAACTGTTATAACTCACAGACTTCATGCCCCATCAACTGAACCTCACTGGCCAAGGCTATAGTTATCTTAAAAGTCTTTTAGCCATCATCCAATGACATTGCTGTGCAACAAAAAATAGGTACATATATTAAAATTTAAAGTTGAAATCTCTAGGCCTATAAACCTAAGTATTAACATTATTAACATTTTTTATCAATGAAAAATGAATTAAATCATTAACTCTTTGATTAAATCAACACAATGTGTTACACATTTTAATTAATAATTATGAAAAGTAGAATTTTATAGAGCTATCTCATTTAATGTTATGGAAAGTAATTTTAAAAACAGCTCACTAATCTCAAGATGAATATTACTTTTCGCTAGAATAGGCCAGTTTTTGTTTCTTCCTTTTTCAGTTTATGGATGTAAATGTTGAGAAAACTGGTTAACATCAAAACTGAAATAAAAGTAGAAGTTTTGTTTAATGCTGTCTCTCCATTATTTTGAACTCTGGGGACTAAAAATTATATAGAAATCTGTATTCATTTCCTAGAGCTACTGTTAGAAAGTAATGCAAACTTGGTGACAACACACATTTTTGTCCTAAATCAAGTTGTTAAAGTTGTTGGCTAAGCCAAGTTCTCTCTGGTCTTCAGATGAGAATCCATCCTTGCCTCTCCCAGCTGTTTTTTTGTTTGCTGGAAAACCTTGCTGTTCCTTACCTTGTAGATGCATCATTCCAGTCACATGGCTGTGTTATTATTTCCTCTCTGTGTGTGTGCGTGTGGTGTCTCTGTCCAAGTTTTCCCCTTTGATAAGGAGACCAGTCTTATTGGATTAGGGCCCACCCTAATGACTCTTTTTTAACTTGATGACCCTTGTAAGACCCAATTTCCAAATAAGGTAACATTTAAGGTACTGAGGGTTAGTATTTCAATTTATATTTTGGAATGGGGGACATTATTCAATTCATAACATAGTTATTATTATAAATTATTTTAAGGACCTATCAGCTGACATCCTAGTTGGGTCTTCCTTTAGTTTTGTTGAAAATAAAGGATTGAAGAAAGTTGCTATTGTAAGCAAAAATATAAATGGAGCCACTTTTTTTAAAAATTGATTTTAGAGAGGGAGGAAGAGAGGGGGAGAGAGAGAGAGAGAGTGCTACATCATTCGGTTGCCTCTTGTACACAAGCCTGAGGGATCGAACCCACAACGTCGGTATGTGCCCACACCGGGAATTGGACACGCAACCTTCTGTTGCACAGGAGGATGCTCCAACCAACTGGGCCAAACCAGCGAGGGCTAAATGGAGACACTTCAAAATGGAGACGGAGCTGCCATCCCAGAGGAACTGCCCCACACGTCTTATGACTCAAAGTTTGGAATGTTAAAACAGAAAAATAGGACAAAATAAATTTTGGCCTAAAGCAACATCATATCCAAAAGAACTGTTTGCAAAGATAATAAGAAAGCAGTTATAAGAACTCAACTGATGAATATCCAGTTGAAATTAAAACCATTTTTTAGAATTAGTATCACTATGTTAGCATATCTTCATCAATAGAAGTGCCTTGTTTCTATTAAAGTAATTGTTCCCCTTCCCTTCTCATATATACCCCTTGCCTTTGTCTCCTAATTAGAACACTATTTGGGCTTCTGCCTGAATTAGTGCATCCCAATTAGTGATCTCAAATAAATGCTTGGTGCCTTTCACTTTGAAAGGCCTTTTAAGTTAGCACTATCCAGTCATAGAGTTGTTCATTTACGTTAAAACTGACAACAGTATTTCAAATTGTCCTTTTGATAGGCATCATGCCTACCTTTGTTTTTACAGTGAGAGAAGTGTGTATGTGAAAAGGGCAGCTTTGTCCAGGCCAGGTGGCTCAGTTGGAGCGACAGGTTTGATCCTAGGTCAAGCACATGTGGGTTCTATCCTTGGTTGGGGCGCCATAGGCGAGGCAACCAATTGGTGTTTCTCTCACATTGATGTCTCTTTCTCTTTCTCCCCTTTGCTCTCTTTCACTATAAAAAAAAAGGGGGTGGGGCAACTTTACCCCAAAAGCACAACGGAGGATCTGGAAATTGATTACAGTCTTGCACCACTTAACCGGGGATACCTTATGAGAAATGCCGTTAGGTGATTCGGTTTTTGTAGGAACATCACAGAGTGCACTTACACAAACGTAGATGGTATAGCCTGCTGCACACCTAGGCATTGTCCCACAACATTAAGATGTAACTAGGTGATAAGGAATTTTTCAGCTCCATTATAATTTTATGCAACCACTAAAAAAAAAGTAATTATGTGGCTCATGACTACACGAACAGTAACTTAGCAATTAAAGCATTACTCCTTTCTTGGAATAAAATATTTTTTAAAAAGTGTTTTGGGTTAAAAAGCAACAATGTGCAAATGACTTCTTATTATTAGAATTAGATATTAAGGATAAGATAACAGAATGACTTTAATGGTGATTGTAATATGGTATTGTCCATGATTGACATAATTTAAATAATTTATGGTATGGTTGATGAAAGAACATCCAGCCTAAGAAAAAGTCTTATAAGCGTTTATTTGAGCCAAATTTATGACAATTGCTCGAAGCAAAATCTCAACAAATTGAAAAAAATGCTCCTGAGAATGTCAGTTTTGCAGCTTATTTTATTTTACTTATTTTGTTGATTTTGATAGAGGGGAAGAGAGAGGGATAGTTAGAAATATCAATCAGCTGACTCCTCCACATCCCCAGTGGGGGACCGAGCCCACAACAAAGGTACATGCCCTTGGCTGTAATTGAACCCGGGACCCCTCAGTCCGCAGGCTGATGCTCTATCCACTAAGCCAAAATGGTCAAGCTTGCAGCTTATTTTATACACTAGAATCTAAGGAGGAGATATAAGAAGGATTACATGAAATTTAATGCTGGTAGATTAGGGGGGCAGGAGAAAGCAAAGTGGGGAAATCCCAGAGATTGGATAAAAATTAAACTAACAGACATGTACTTTGTTTACACTGATAGTTAACATTTGTAGCACATAGAGATGGTATGCAGGGAACAAGATAACAATGTGGTTTTGTGCTCTGGTGCCCGTGATTGGCCTTTGGAGGGGTCTGGAAAATAAATTACTCTGGTATTTCAAAGGTATGTTATCTTAGATGCACAAAGACAATAGACAATTTCAAAGTTAAAGACTGACCTTTGACAAGAAAGCTACAGGTTTAGGACATGTCTTCCCACCATGGCTCACTTTTAGTTAGGAATGTTTACATTCAGTCCACCTCTGTGTGGAAATTTTGGTCTGTGGTTTTGGCCTCCTCTAAGCTTGTCTAGTATGTAGCCCCCTTTTTTGTCCACAGTACAATTGATATTATGTAGGCTTGAAAAAGAATGGGGTATATCTCTGCTTATTGATGTGGACTCAGCTTCACCTTTAAGACATACTGTTGAATGAAAAAAATCAAGTTGCAGAAAAATATATACTTGTACATGAGAAAATGTTTCTGTAAAGAGTTACAAGAAACTGGTAATTGGTTGCCTCTGGGAGGCTGACTAGAGGGCTGGAGGAATGTGGTGAGGAAGACTTACTTTCACAGTGAATTGTCTTTCTCTTCTCTCCTTTTTCAAGGCAATCACCTCTCCTTCCAAGTACATATCTTGCAATTTAAAAAAAATTAACTGAAAAACACATAAAACAAGAACAAAATAAAAGAATCACAAAGGTTATTCACTAATGTTGTGGCAGAATGCACGGGAGAACAAACAGCCAGCAAGCACTCTGAGGGAGGAAAGTTTAACCTTTATTTCGCAGATCTGCTAGTCCAGGGGAATTCCAGTCCAAAGCCTGAACTGAACTTGTGGGGAGGCTCAGACCTATATAACTCCTCCTGTGGCGGCCCCTCAGTGTCCCCGAAGCTCCTCCCAAGTGAGTCTTGTTGGGGCCTTGGGGGCATGCTCCACAGCTCCGCCCAAGTCAGCTCTGGCGGGGCCCTGGGGTTAGGCTCTGCGGCTCTGCCCAAGTGAGTCAGCGTGGGGAAGTAAGACGGCAGTTTTAACCAGATACTGAACTAGGTTGCAAGCCACCCCCCCCCCCCCCCCCTTTTCCTTTTCAATGTTATAAAAAACTACCATGGAATTATATGAAAATAATTAAATTTAAAAACAGAGTTTAGCGTTGAAATTAGTTACAAACAATCAACAGTTATTTACTTGTATTTAGAACATTAAAATTAACGTATTCCTACCAGCTGTTTTTCTAAGTTAGTGTGTGTGTGTGTGCGGGGGGGGAGGGAGGGAGTAAAAAGCATTAAGAAGTAAAGTGCTCAATAATGTTTTATTTACCAATTTTTATTTTTTAATCTTTTAAAAATATATTTTTACTAGTGGCTCAGTGCACATTAAAAGGGAATTAATTAGAGGAAATATTTTAATATTGCTATTTGCCCTTTCTCTATAATAGAAATGTCAGAGATGAAAGAAAATTAGTAAAATGTATATGAAAATCTTCCTCCTGTCAGAGTCTGGGGTGCGCCGCGGGACCCAGAGTCAAGTGCCCGCCCACCCATGCGCACCTCAAAATTGCACGAGACCCAGACCCAGCCGGCCCCACCCCCTTGGGCGAGATCCAGCCCCAGCCAGCCCCACCCCTGTTAAGCCCCACTGGGCAGGGGGTGCAGCCTCAGGTCCCCTGTCAAGCCCCACCAGGTGGGGGGCACAGCCTCAGGTCTCCCATCAAGCCCCATCATGTGGGGGGCACAGCCTCAGGGCCCCAGCCCAGTGCCATGGTGGGGGGCGTGGCCTCAGGGCCCCAGGCCCAGCACCAGGGCGGAAGGCTCGGCCTGAAGTTCCCCATCAAGCCCTGCTGGGCAGGGGGAGTGGCATCAGGTTCCCTGGCCTGGTCCAGGGCGGGGGTGCAGCCTGAGGTCCCCTGGGAACTCGGCCTCTGCTGTGGGAGCAGCCATCTTGTGTTAGGGCAGTGGTCGGCAAACTCATTAGTCAGTAGAGCCAAATATCAACAGTACAACGATTGAAATTTCTTTTGAGAGCCAAATTTTTAAACTTAAACTTCTTCTAACGCCACTTCTTCAAAATAGACTCACCCAGGCCGTGGTATTTTGTGGAAGAGCCACACTCAAGGGGCCAAAGAGTCACATGTGGCCCGCGAGCTGCAGTTTGCTGACCACGGTGTTAGGGAAACACACCCCCCCCCCATCTTCGTTGTGGGCACCGCCATCTTTGTTGTGGCATGACAGTCAATTTGCATATTCCCTCTTTATTATATTAGATTGATTTCAGAGAGAGAGGGAGAGAGAGATAGAAACATCAATCATGAGAGAGAATCGGCTGCTTCCTGCGTGCCCCACACTGGGGATCAAGCCCTGCAACTCGGGCATGTGCCCTGACCAGAAATCGAACTGTGACCTCCTGGTTCATAGGTAAATGCTCAACCACTGAACCATGCTGGCTGGGCTACTTACCAATTTTTAGACTGCATTTCTGTCAATAACCTAATCCATTCACATTAGGATTAATTTGTTGTTCTATTTAGGATGTTGCCTATCAGCTTTCCTTCTTGATAGATAGCCTCTATTTTCTGTGAATCTTCTCATTTATTATTAAACAAAGCTCATCAGATTTGTTAATAATTTTAATATCAGAAAGTTTTTTGTCTAAATTTTAAGCTAGCTTGTTAATTTTAGACAAGACTTTCCTTATGCATTTTGTGACCCTCATCCTTTCATTGTTAAATCCAATATATTTACTTCTCCTACATCCATTGTTGAGTTTACCAACATCAATTCTGGCTTAAACTACTCAATAGCTTCTCTAATTTTACTCTTGTGTCAAAATTAATGACAGAGAATTTAACCAAGAAAATTTAGGAGGGCCTGCATAAGGAGCTCTTGGTCCTCTGTGGATCATGAAAGCCCTACTTGAAGAACTCTGTATTATACAAGTCCCCCTACCTTACCCCCCAACTTCCTCATCCCCTGTATAAAAGAACTCCTTTTTAAAAAAATAGGTTTTTTATTGCTTTCACAGAAGAAGGGAGAGGAAGAGAAAAGGGGAAATATCAATGATGAGAGAGAATCATTGATCAGCTGTCTCCTGCATACCCTCCACTGGGGATCGAGCTTGCAACCCGGGCATGTGCCCTACCAGGAATTGAGCCTTAACCTCCTGGTTCATAGATTGACACACACCCACTGAGCCATGCTGGCCAGACCCAAATAAGTCTTTTATTGAAGAAATACCTGGCTTGCATTTTAAGATCAACACTTGCTACCTCCCAGCCATTCTCCACAAGTGGCCAGACTTATCTGCTTCAAATGTACATCATATTTTATGACTATTTCACTTCAAACCCTATTTATGGTTTCTCTATGCACTAGAATAAAATTCAAGTTCCTTAGCATGGCCTACAAGGCCCCACTTGCACCTACTCTTGTCTAGCTCCCCACTTCCATCTGAGGTCACTCTTTCCTTGAGTAGTGCACTCTACCTTATTCATCTTCCAATTCCCAGGACAAGTTGAATTCTTGCCTTTTCTGCTGTCCAGAACAATACTCCCCTGTTACTCTAATGGGCTCTACTTAGTCAGAGCTCATTTTAAATGTTACTTCCTCAGAAAGGTCTTCCATGATCTTTTTTTTTTTTTTTAGAAGGAAGCCCTTCATCTTTTTTTTTAATATATATTTTATTGATTTTTCACAGAGAGAAAGGGAGAGGGATAGAGAGCTAGAAACATCGATGAGAGAGATACATCGACCAGCTGCCTCCTGCACACCCCCCACCGGGGATGTGCCCGCAACCAATGTACATGCCCTTGACCGGAATTGAACCTGGGACCTTTCAGTCCGCAGACCGACGCTCTATCCACTGAGCCAAACCGGTTTCGGCCTTCCATGATCTTTAGTATAGGTCTCCATTGTTATTTTCTACTGAGGGGGAGGGGTGTCCCTCAGCCCAGCCTGCACCCTCTCCAATCTCAGATCCCTCAGGGCATGTCCATTCCCCTGTGGGATCAGGCCTAAATTGGCAGTCGAACATCCCTCTCAAAATCTGGGAATTCTGGCTTCTAACTGCTGGCCTGCCTGCCTGCCTGATTGCCCCTAACCACTTCTGCCTGCCAGCCTGATCATCCCCTAACCACTCCCCTGTCAGCCTGATCGACACCTAACTGCTCCCCTGCCAGCTGATTGCCCCCAACTGCCCTCCCCTGCTGGCCGGATCACCCCCAACTGCCCTCCCCTGCTGGCCTGGTCGCTCCCATCTGCCCTCCCATGCTGGGCTAGTTGCCCCCAACTGCTCTCCCCTGCCTGGCCGGTTGCCCCCAACTGCACTCCCCTGCCAGCCCGATCGCCCCCAACTGCCCTCCCCTGCCAGCCTGGTCACCTCTAACTGCCTTCCCCTGCCAGCCTGGTTGCCCCTAACTGTCCTCCCCTGCAGGCCTGGTCCCCCCCAACTGCCCTCCCTCCCCTTTAGGCCCAGTCGCCCCCAACTGCCCTACCCTGAAGGACTGGTTGCCCCCAACTGCCCTCCCCTGCTGGTCTGGTTGCCACTAACTGCCCTCCACTGTTGGCCTGATCGCCCACGACTGCCCTCCCATGCTGGCCATCTTGTGGTGGCCATCTTGTGACCACATGGAGGAAGCCATCTTGTGTGATGGTCAATTTGCATATTACCTCTTTATTATATAGGATAAGGAAGCTCTACCCTTCCTTATTTCCTTCCTTGCACTCAACTGTAATCATTTCATGCATTTTGTTGATTCCCTGTTTGTTGGCTCTTTCTAGTCTAGACTACACGTTCCATGATGGTAGGGATCACATCTGTTTTTTTCACTGTTATGTCCATAGCGCAAATATTTTTGGAATGATGGAGCAAAGATCTTAATAAACATTCCACACTCTTTATTTATTTTTATTTATTTTTTATTTTTTAATTTCTTTATTGATTAAGGTGTCACATATTTGTCCTCATCCCTTCATTCCCATCCCACAACCCTCCCCACGGATGCCCCCACCCCCTGTTGTCCTTAACCATTGGTTAGGCTCGTATGCATGCACACAAGTCCTTTGGTTGATCTCTCCCCGCTACCCCCACCTTCCCCTATCCTCCCTCTGAGGCCCGACAGTCCGATCGATGCCTCCTTGTTTCTGGGTCTGTTCTTGTTCATCAGTCTATGCTGTTCATCATTTCCCCTCGATGAGTGAGATCATGTGTTACTAGAAACATACTTTTAAGAACCGAATGTGAGACGAGCAATAATAGTTATGTTGACAGGCAAATGAATCAGACATGCAGGAGGTAGCCATCAATGTGTTGCTCTCATGTTGATGCTTCTCTCTCTCTTCCTCTCTCTCTGAAATTCAGTAAAAACACACACACCAAAAAAAACCAAAACCCCTCAAAACCAAAACAACAACAAAATGGAAGAAAACAGTACAGACTATATTTATTTATTTATTTAATATATTTTATTGATTTTTTTACAAAGAGGAAGTGAGAGGGAGAGAAATTTAGAAACATTGATGAGAGAGAAACATCAATTAGCTGCATCCTGCACACCCCCTATTAGGGATGTGCTCGCAACCAAGGTACATGCCCTTGACCAGAATCGAACCTGGGACCCTTCAGTCTGCAGGCCAAGGCTCTAGCCACTGAGCTAAACCGGTTAGGGCCAGACTATATTTAAATAGAGTAGAACATAAAATATAAAATCCACCTAAGGTAGTAAAGGCAATAATTTTCTAATGTAACTCTTATTTCAATTATGTAGTTATGTATATAGTTAGATTTATACTGGGTCTTTGTGTATAATATGATGTATCCTAGTGATTGTCATGGTCAAAAAAAGTTTATAAGCCAATTCTCTATAATGTATTCCTTTATACAGTTTTTTAAAGTATATAATAACTAGAGGCCTGGTGCATGAAAATTCATGCAATGGAGGTGGGTCCCTCAGCCCGGCCTGCCCCCTCTCACAGTCCGGGAGCCCTCAGGGGCAGAAGGTGACCGAGTCATTAGGGGAAGGTGATGTCCCCATCATACCTTTGCTGCTGCCACTGCTGGGAGCACAAGCCTCGGCCGGCCCTGGTTACATGAGCCTTGGGCAGCCCTGGGTAGCTGGGCAGCCATCATCTGAGGCTTGCCTGCGCCTCGGGCCAGCCCTGGGCGGCTGGGGGGCTGAGGGGATTGGGGGGCTCCGGAGGCAGGTGTGCGGAGCGGCCAGACCTGCCTGGGTTGCGGGCCCAACTGTGCCGTGTGCCTGCCACCCCGGCGAGGCTGAGGGGACTGGGCGCTGCCATCTTGTGGGTGTGGGCGCCGCCATCTTTGTGAAGGCATGGCAGTCAATTAGCATAGTCCCTCTTTATTAGATAGGATGATATGTTTACAGACTACCAAACCTCAGAGGGAAGGCAGAGGAGGATGGAAGGGTGGAGAGATCAACCAATGAACTCATATGTGTATATGCATAACCCAGAGACACAGACAATACAGTGGGGAAGGCTTGGCAGTGGAGGGGAGGAGAGGGAAATGGAGGAAAAAAGGGATATATGTAATACTTTCAACAAAGCCACTTGTTTAACGGATGACCAGATGAGTGGGCACTTAGCATATTAGGCTTTTATTATATAGGATTAGGAGAAGCATATCTTGGAAAGGCAGCTTGGTGAGGTGGTTTAGAATATGGACTCTGGAGCCAAGAATCCTAGGTCCTTGAGTCCCTCTTGCTAGCTATATAATCTTGGATAAGTTTCTTTCTTTTTTTTTATTCCCTAGTTGCCTCACCTCCACCCTGGGCAACTACTAATCGACTTTCTCTCTATATATATTTGCTTCTTCTGGACATTTCATATAAATGTAATCAGATAATGATCATTGGGAGAGGCTCCTTTCACTTAGCACAGTGTCTTCAAGGTTCATCCATGTTGTACCATGTATTGATGGTTTATTGAATTTTATTGTTGAATAATATTCCATTGTATGGCTATATCTCATTTTATTTATCCATTAATCAGTTAATGTGCATTTAGGTTGTTTCTGTAATTTGGCTAATATGATATTTTTTAAAAATCTTTATTGCTCAGATTATTACAGATGTTCCTCTTTTTTTCCCCAAAGCTCTCCTCCACCCGGTTCCCACCCCACGCCATGCCCTTGCACTCTCACTGTCCTCGTCCATAGTGTAAGATTTTTTAAAAAATAAATCTTGATTGTTCAGATTATTACAGTTGTTCCTCGTTTTTCCCCCATAGCTCCTCTCCACCCAGTTCCCACCCCACCCTCTGCCCCTAACCTTCCCCCACTGTCCTCATCTATAGGTGTATGATTTTTGTCCAGTTTCATCCCACACCCCCTACACCCCCTTCCCCCTGAGAATTGTCAGTCCACTCCTTTTCTATGCCCCTGATTCTATTATATTCACCCATTTATTCTGTTCCTCAGATTTTTTATTACTTGATTTTTAAATATATTTTATTGATTTTTAACAGAGAGGAAGGGAGAGGGAAATAGAGTTAGAAACATCGATGAGAGAGAAACATCGATCAGCTGCCTCTTGCACACCCCCTACTGGGGATGTGCCCACAACCAAGGTACATGCCCTTGAGTGGAATCGAACCTGGGACCCTTCAGTCCGCAGGCCGACGCTCTATCCACTGAGCCAAACCGGTTAGGGTTATTTACTTGATTTTTAGATTCACTTGTTGATAGATATGTATTTATTATCACGTTGTTGTTCATAATTTTTATCCTTACCTTTTTCTTCTTCTTCCTCTTCTTAAAGAATACACTTCAGCATTTCATACCATACTGGTTTGGCGGTGATGAGCTCCTTTAGCTTTTTCTTATCTGTGAAGCACTTTATCTGACCTTCAATTCTAAATGATTGCTTTGCTGAATAGAGTAACCTTGGTTGTAGGTTCTTGCCATTCATCACTTTGAATATTTCTTGCCACTCTCATCTTGCCTGCATGGTTTCTGTTGAGAAATCAGCTGACAATCATATGGGTGCTCCCTTGTAGGTAATTAACTGTTTTTCTCTTGCTGCTTTTATTTATTTATTTTTTTAAATTTCTTTATTGATTAAGGTGTCACATATTTGTCCTCATCCCCCCATTCCCATCCCACACCCCTCCCCACGGATGCCCCAATCCCCTGTTGAACTTAACCATTGGTTAGGCTCATATGCATGCACACAAGTCCTTTGGTTGATCTCTCCCCCCTCCCCCCACCCTCCCCTATCCTCCATCTGAGGCCTGATAGTCTGATCGATGCATCCTTGTTTCTGGTTCTGTTCTTGTTCATCAGTCTATGTTGTTCATCATTTCCCCTAGATGAGTGAGATCATGTGTCACTAGAGATATACTTATAAGAACTGAATGTGGGAGGAGCAATAATAGTTATGCTGACAGGCAAATGAATCAGTCTATAGTGAGTTTCTTTCTGGACCAACAGTTCTTTTGAGACCCAATATCAATGTCCACCAGTTCCTTATGTGTACAAGTCGGCACTGACCCCTCAGCTCTGGATGGTGGACAAATGGTGGTAATGCAGGTCCGACACCCTCTGGTTTGGCCTCGGCCGGACCCAGGGGCACGGCTTCACCCGGACTCAGGGGCACGTGGCCTCACCTGGACCCAGGGGGCGCATGGCCTCACCTGGACACAGGTGCGCGCGGCTCACCCGGACCCGGGATCCAGCCTCACCCGGATCCAGGGGCACATGGCCTCACCCGGACCCGGGATGATCCAGCTTCACCCGGACCCAGGGGCGCGTGGCCTCACCCGGACCCAGGGGCACGTGGCCTCACCTGGACCCAGGTGTGCGTGGCCTCACCCGGTCCCGGGACCCGGCCTCACCTGGATCCAGGGGCACACGGCCTCACCTGGACCCGGGATGCTCCAGCTTCACCTGGACCCAGGGGCGCGTGGCCTCACCCAGACCCATGGGTGCGTGGTCTCACCTGGAACCAGTGGCGCATGGCCCCACCCAGACCCAGGGGCGCCCGGCCTCTCCAAGACCCAGGGGCGCGCAGCCTCACCCGGACCCAGGGGCACGCGGCCTCACCCGGACCTGGGACCCAGCCTCACCCGGATCCAGGGGCACACGGCCTCACCTGGACCCGGGATCCAGCTTCACCCAGACCCAGGAGCGCGTGGCCTCTCCCAGACCCATGGTTGCATGGCCTCACCCGGATCCAGGGGCGCACAGCCTCACCCGGACCCAAGGGCGTGAGGCCTCACCTAGACCCAGGGGCATGTGACCACACCCGAGCCCAGGGGCACGCAGCCTCGCCCGGACCCGGGACCCAGCCTCTCCCGGACCCAGGGGCGTATGGCCTCACCCGGACCTGGGATCCAGCTTCACCTGGACACAGGGGCGCGTGGCCTCACCCGGACCCAGGGGCATGTGGCCTCACCCGTACCCAGGGGCGCGTGGCTTCACCTGGACCCAGGGGCGTGTGGACTCACCCGGACCCAGGGGCGCGTGGCCTCACCTGGACCCAGGTGTGCGTGGCCTCACCCAGACCCAGGGGTGCGTGGTCTCACCCGGACCCAGTGGCGCATGGCCCCACCCAGACCCAGGGGCGCCCGGCCTCTCCAAGACCCAGGGGCGCGCAGCCTCACCCGGACCCAGGGGCACGCGGCCTCACCCGGACCTGGGACCCAGCCTCACCCGGATCCAGGGGCACACGGCCTCACCTGGACCCGGGATCCAGCTTCACCCGGACCCAGGAGCGCGTGGCCTCTCCCAGACCCATGGTTGCGTGGCCTCACCCGGATCCAGGGGCGCACAGCCTCACCCGGACCCAGGGGCGTGAGGCCTCACCTAGACCCAGGGGCATGTGACCACACCCGAGCCCAGAGGCACGCAGCCTCGCCCGGACCCGGGACCCAGCCTCTCCCGGACCCAGGGGCGTATGGCCTCACCCGGACCTGGGATCCAGCTTCACCTGGACCCAGGGGCGCGTGGCCTCACCCGGACCCAGGGGCATGTGGCCTCACCCGTACCCAGGGGCGCGTGGCCTCACCTGGACCCAGGGGCGTGTGGACTCACCCGGACCCAGGGGCGCGTGGCCTCTCCCAGACCCAGGGGCGCGTGGCCTCACCTGACCCAGGTGTGCAAGGCCTCACCCGGACCCAGGACCCAGCCTCTCCCGGATTCAGGGGCACACGGCCTCACCCGGGCCCGAGATACAGCTTCACCCGGACCCAGGGGCGCGTGGCCTCTCCCAGACCCAGGGTCGTGTGGCCTCACCCGGGTCCAGGGGCTCACGGCCCCACCCGGACCCAGGATCCAGCCTCACCCAGACCTAGGGGCGCATAGCCTGACCCGGACCCAGGGGGGCGGCCCCACCCGGACCCGGGACTCTCTTGCTGCTTTTAATATTCTCTCTTTGTCTTTTGCTCTTGGCATTTTAATTATGATGTGTCTTGGTGTGGTCCTCTTTGCATTCCTTTTGTTTGGGGTTCTCTGTGCTTCCTGGACTCTATTTCTTGTGCTTCCTGGACTCTATTTCTTTCACCATGTAGGGGAAGTTTTCTGTCATTATTTCTTCAAATAGGTTTTCAGTATCTTGCTCTCTCTCTTCTTCTGGCACCCCCTTAATTCGAATGTTGGTACACTTGAAGTTGTCCCAGAGACTCCTTACACTATCTTTGTATTTTTGGATTCTTTTTTCTTTTTGCTTCTGTGGTTGGGTGTTTTTTGCTTCTTTGTATTTCAAATCTTTGACTTGATTCTTGCAATCCTCTAGTCTGCTGTTGGATCTCTGTATATTATTCTTTATTTCAGTCAGTGTATACTTAATTTCTAATTGGTCCTTTTTCATATCCTCGAGGGTCTCACTAAATTTATCAGCCTTTTCTAGAAGATTCTTGAGTAACCTTATAACCGTGGTTTTGAACTCTATATCCCGTCGTTTGCTTTCCTCCATTTCTTTTCATTTGTGACCTGTTTCTTTGTCTCCGCATTTTGGCTGCTTCCCTGAGTTGATAGAGTGGCTTTGTGTGCTAGGTGTCCTATAGGGCCCAGTGGCTCAGCCTCCCCAGTTACCTGAGGCGGACACTCTTGGTGCATCCCTTTGTGGGCTGTGTGCACAGTCTTGTTGTACTTAAGCTTTGATTGTTGTTGGTATCACTGGGAAGATTTGACCTCCAGGCCAAATGGCTGTGAGGATCAGTTGTGTCTACAATGGGAGAACTTCTGTGCTGGAAACACCCTTATGATGCAAGACTTGTTTCAGTGGGGCTTTGGCGCTCACTGAGTCTGCCCCCTGAGTGTGTCTCTTATGCATGTGAAAAGTTGTAATATGGATGGTCTCACTCTGACCACTGGATACACTGGCTCGTGGATCTCCAAGGAGGTGCAAAGTCAGCCATTGCCTGAGGCCACTCAGCAGGAGCTACAGAGAAATCTGCAGATTCTTTCTCTTTGTTTGGGGTTTGGAGGTGCCCAGATGAGGCCCAACTGTGAAGCAATGCAAGCTGCTGTCCAGCCTTGGGCCTTGTTTTGGAGGCTCTGGGGCTCTCTGACCCAGCTGCAGTTTGTTAGGTTTTAGATTGCAAAGGGCCAAGCCATTCTTATGCAAAAGTCTCTGCACACAGCTTGGGTGGGGTTGTAACTTGGGTGGGGTGGGGTCTCAGGGAATCACCAGGGTGGAGCAAACAGCAATGGCTGACCATCAGACCTGCCTGGAAGAGGTCCCCGGGTCTCTGTGTCCCACGGCACCATGCAGGAACAATGATCGCTGCAAGCACCTCTGAGAGAAAGCTGCCTTCGTGTTCTGGCCCGATAGCAGACAGTCCAGTTTCTCCCTGTATGAGTCTGGGTCCCCAGAGTCTTGCCCAGAACTGGAGTTCAGAGCAGTCGGGAGCTTGTGTCTCCCTCGAGATTGAAAAAGACAACAGCTTACTCAGTTTCCCGCCCCGTTACGCGTGCGCCTCCGTACCTCTGCACTTCCGCACCTCTGCACCTCCTCCAAGTCTCAGTGTGCTTTTCTCTTTACTTCTAGTTGTATAATTTCCACTCAGCCAGCCTTCCCGTGGTTCTGGATGATATCCGTTTTGTCTTTTAGTTGTAGTTTTGAGGTGGTTGTACGAGGAGCAAGTTCAGGTGTATTCCTATTCTGCCTTCTTGGTTTCTCTCCATAGATGTCTTGGATAAGTTTCTTATCCTTTCTTTGCCTCAGTTTCCTTATCTGTAAAAGTGTTACAATAATATTAACTACTTTACATGTTGGTAAGAGGATAATGAGTTATTATTCACATTGAACAAAGAACAACTTCCTTCTTCCACATAAAAATTTCCTCAGTGCTTCAATTATTAAAATATTGTCTTCTTTTCTTTATTTAGTAAATTTTTAAAATTGATTTTTAGAGAGAGAGTGGGAGAAAGAGATAGAGAGAGAAACATTGATTTGTTGTTTCACTTATTTATGCATTCATTGGCTGACTCTTATATGTGCCCTGACCCTGGATGGAACCCTTGGTGTGCTGGGATAATGCCCTAATGAACTGATCTCCCTGCCCAGTGTTTGCCTTTTTTTCTCTTTAATGGTAAAAGTTAACATGTTAGTCTACCTTAGCTCTCCAATTTCCTGCCCCAAACAATTCTTTTTTTTTAGATATCCTCACCCAAGGATATTTTTTCCACTGATTTTTATAGTGGAAAGGAAGGAGGTAGTAGAAGAGAGAGAGAGAGAGAGAGAGAGAGAGAGAGAGAGAGAGATTCATGTGAGAGTGTCACATTGATTGGTTGCCACCCATATGTGACCCTACTGGAATGAGGATGGAATCTACAACCCAGGGTAACTGCCCTTATCCCGGAATTGAAACGAGATCCTCTGGTGCAATGGGTGACACTCTAATCACTGACCAACACAGGCCAGAACTAAACAATTATTTTTTAAGATATATTTTTTATTGATTTCAGAGAGGAAAGGAGACGGAGAGAGAGATAGAAACATCAATGATGAGAGAGAATCATTGATTGGCTACCTCCTGCACACCCCCTACTGGGGTAGAGCCTGGAACCTGGGCATGTGCCCTTGTCTGGAATCTAACCCAGGATCCTTTAGTCTGTAGGCCAATGCTCTATCCACTGAGACAAATCGGTTGAGGCAACAATTCTTTTATCTGGACTTCTATTCTCCTAGTGTTAGAGGCAAGAAAGGAATATTGGGAACTGGCTATCCTTATGGGAAGTATTGATCATGCTCTGTTAACCATGATTGCCTTGTGTTGGTTAAGGAAAGGACATTCTGACTTGGCTGGGAGTTGTATGCCCTCGGGGCCTGGGAGTCAACCTTGGACCTGGGAGTCAACCTTGGAGTCTGACATGCTTGCCCCAGGCCTTCACCACCGTATTGTCTGTGTCCATGGGTTATGCATATATGCATACAAATTCTTTGGTTGATCACTTCCCACGCACCCTCTGCCACCTTCCCTCTGAGATTCTGCAGTCTATTCCATGCTTCTTTTTCTCTGGATCAATTTTGTTCATCAGCTTATTTTGTTAATTAGATTCCACATATGAGTGAGGTCATGTGATACTTGTCTTTCTCTGCCTGGCTTATATCACTTAGCATAATACTCTCTAAGTCCCTCCGTGCTGTATCAAAGGGTAAGAGATCCTTCTTTTTTACTGCTGCACAGTATTCCATGGCATAAATATACCACAGCTTTTTTTATCCACTAGTCTACTGATGGGCACTTGGGCTGTTTCCAGATCTTAGCTATTGTAAATTGTGCTGTTAAGAACATAGGGGTGCGTACATTCTTTCTGATTGGTGTTTGGGTTTCTTATAATATATTCCTAGAAGTGGGATCACTGGGTCAAATGTCAGTTCCATATTTAGTTTTCTGAAGAAACTCCATACTGTTTCCATATTGGTTGCACCAGTCTGCATTCCCACCAGCAGTGACAAGGATTCCCTTTTCCCCACATCCTCACCAGCACTTGTCATTTATTGATTTGTTGATAGTTGCCATTCTGACAGATGCGAGATTATACCTCATTGTCATTTTAATTGGCATCTCTCTGATGATCAGTGACTTTGAGCATTTTTTTTATATGTCTCTTTGCCATCTATATGCCCAGTGTGGAGAAGTGTATATTTAGGTATTTTGCCCATTTAAAAAAAATGGATTGTTTGTCTTCCTTTTAAGTTGTATGAGTACCTTATATATTTTGGATATTAACCCTTTGTCAGATGTATCACTGCCACATATGTTCTCCTATACACTGGGATTCCTCTTCATTTTGTTGATGGTTTCTTTTGCTCTGCAGAAGTTTTTTATTTGGGTGCAGTCCCATTTGTTTATTTTCTCCTAGTTTCCTTTGCCCTAGGAGAAGTATCTGTAAGCATGTTGCTATGAGAGATGTCTGAGATTTTACTGCCCATGGTTTTGACTGGGGTTTTTATGGTTTCCCAACTCACATTTAACTCTTTTATCCATCTTGAGTTTTTCTTGTGTACAGTGTAAGTTGGTGGTATAGTTTTATTTTTTTGCATGTATCTGTCCAATTTTCCCCAACACCTTTTATTGAAGAAACTCTCTGTCCATTACATGTTCTTGTCTCCTGTGTCAAATATTAATTTAGCATAATGTAATGGTTTGGGTCAATTTATGGGGTCTCTGTTCTGTTGGATTGATCTATATGCCTGTTCTTGTGTCAATAACAGGCTGTTTTGATTACGGTGGTTTGTAGTATAACTTGATATGTGATATTATGATTCCACCAACTTTATTCTTCTTTGTCAGGATTGCTGTGGCTATTTGGGGTCTCTTTTGGTTTCATATATATCTTTGGATCTGTAAAATAAGTTGTTGGTCTTTTAAAAAATATATTTTTGTTGATTTCAGAGAGGAAAGGAGAGGAAGAAAGAGATAAAAACATCAATGATAAGAGTGAATCATTGATTGGCTGCCTCCTGCACACCCCCTACTGGGGATCGAGCCTGCAACTTGGGCATATGCCCTTGACTGGAATGGAACCTAGGATCCTTCAGTCTGCAGGCAGACACTCTATCCACTGAGCCAAACCAGCAGGGCTATGCTGTTGCTATATTTTTTCCTGTTGGTATTTTAATAGGAATTGCATTGAATCTGTAGATTGCCTTGGGTAGTATGGACATTTTAATGATGTCATTTCTACCAATCCATGAACATGGTATATTTTTCCACTTATTTATATCTTTATCTTTTTTCCCCAACATCCTTTCATTTTCTGAGTAAAAGTCTTTTTACCTCCTTCGTTAAGTTTATCCCTAAGTATCTTGTAGGGAGCGACTATAGGGTTAAGTCTCAGACTGACCTGTGTCAGGGCCACAAACAAGTCCCAGCGTGGAGGGCAGAGCCCTCTTAGCATAGTGAATCTTGACCTTACAGTCCTCCCTTTCTCCTTCCTAGGTAGCTAATGGGCTGTGGGAGCTGCAGCAAGTGCTGCCAAAACAAGGTGAAACTCGCCGAAACCGGTTTGGCTCAGTGGATAGAGTGTCAGCCTGCGGACTGAAAGGTCCCAGGTTTGATTCTGGTCAAGGGCACATATCTTGGTTGCAGGCACATCCCCAGTGGGAGGTGTGCAGGAGGCAGCTGATCAATGTTTCTCTCTCATCGATGTTTCTAACTCTCTCTCTCTCTCTCTCTCTTTGTAAGAAATCAATAAAAAATATATTTAAAAAAACAAAACAAAACAAGGTGAAACTCGCAAGAACATTGTAAACATCTTGAACACTACCCTCATTTTGCTTTGTGTACTCTAACTATAAAATAGACTCAGCTTGCAGGCCATGGCACCGTATCTCCATCAGAGAAGCAGCATCCCACCTAGCCCTAGCTGTATTCTCTTGTCTGTCTTCTTTAATCCTTCACTGCCCCTCCTCAGGCTCACCGAACCAGCCTGTGCTGGTCGCGGCACATTATCTTAATTTTTTTGTTGCAACGGCAAATGGAATTGTTTGTTTAGTTTCTCTTTCTGAAGAGAAATTATTGGTTTATAAAAAGTCCATTGATTTTTGGATGTTAATTTTGTATCCTGCTACACTGCCAAATTCATTTATTAAATCTAGTAGTTTTTGACGAAGTCTTCAGGATTTTCTATGTACAATATTATGTCATCTGATAATAATGAGAATTTTACTTCCTCCTTTATGATGTGGATGCCTTTTATATCTTTTTGTTGTCTGATTGCTGTGGCTAGGACTTCCAGTACTATGTTGAATAAGAGCGGTGAAGAAGGGTAGGAACCAAGATGGTGGCAAAGTTAAACAAATAAACTGTGCCGCGCACAACAATTTCAAAAATACAAGTAAAAGACAAAGCGTCTACCACCCAGAACCATGGGAAAGCAGGCTGAATGGTAGATTTACAACTAAGAAGGAAAAAGAAAGAACAAACGCGGAGGGGCTGAGATACAGCGGGTCCTCACAGCCAATTGGCCTGGAGGAAAATTCCTCCCAGTGACACCAACAACAATCAAGACGTAACTACACAAAGGAGGACCAAGATGGAGGCATAGGGCGGACGCCTGATTGTTGCCTACCACAACAATTTTGAAACTACAACTGGAAAACAGAGCAGACACCATCCATCCAGAATCACCGGAGGGCTGGCTGAGCAGATGCTGTACAACTACAATAAAAGAGAGGGGGATGCAGGATGATGCTGATGCTGGTGAGCCAAAGATCACACTTTAAGAACTATGGCTCAGGTGACACACTGGCAGCCTGGAACGTGCTCGGCGCAGTTCCCCCGGCGGTCTCCGGCTGAGGGGACGACTCCACTCGCTGCCGAGCACGGACAGACGAGCCCCTGGGAGACATGGGGTGGGAGACTCCGCGCTTGCTGACCTCCGAGTCCTTCGAGAATCTCAGCGCCCCGGAAGCGGCCAGGTGCGCACGCCTGGCGACCGGCTGCCGCTGCAGACCCGAGCACCGTCGCAGTGATCTTGGAACAGCCTGCCACCGCGCACCGGGTGCACCGGAGCTTCACCGAGCCCGCTGCCCAGCGAGTTCCGCGGCAGCTCACCCAGAGCTTTGAGAAAATGGCTAGAGGAATTGATGAGAAGGAATTGACCGATGAGAGTTGGGATCGGGAAGGTGAGGCCCCACTGGGTCCCGGATCCAGGTGTGCTCGCCCGGTGACTGGTCGCCACTGCAGACGCGAGTGCCGCCGCAACAACCTCGGACCAGCCTGCCGCCGCGCACCTGGCGCACCGGAGCTTCACCGAGCCCGCTGCTCAACGAATTCCGCGGCAGCCACCCCGGAGCTTTGAGAAAATGGCCGAAGGAATTGCTGAGAGGGAATTGACTGACAGGAATTGGGATCAAGAAGACGAAGCCCCGCTGGATCCCGGGTCCGGGTGGGGCCGCGTGACCCTGGGTCCGGGTGAGGCCGCGTACCCCTGGGTTCAGGGGAGGCCATGCCCCTGGATCCAGGTGAGGCCGTGCGCCCCTGGGTCCAGGGGAAGCCACGCGCCCCCGGGTCCGGGTGAGGCTGGGTCCCGGGTCTGGGTGAGGCTGCGCCTCTGGGTCTGGGCGAGACCAAACCAGAGTGAGTCGGACCTGCATTACCACCATTTGTCCACCATCCAGAACTGAAAAGTCAGTGCTGATATGTACACATAAGGAACTGGTGGCCATTGAAATTGGGTCTCAAAAGAACTGTTGGTCCAGAAAGAAACTCACTACAGATTGATTCATTTGCCTGTCAGCATAACTATTATTGCTCGTCTCACATTCGGTTTATAAGTATATTTCTAGTAACACATGATCTCACTCATCTAGGGGAAATGATGAACAACATAGACTGATTAAGAAGAACAGACCCAGAAACAAGGAGGCATCGATCAGACTGTCGGGCCTCAGAGAGAGGGTAGGGGAGGGTGGTGATAGGGGGGAGAGATCAACCAAAGGACTTGTGTGCATGCATACGAGCCTAACCAATGGTTAAGGACAACAGGGGGGTGGGGGCATCCGTGGGGAGGGGTGTGGGATGGGAATGGGGGGATGAGGACAAATATGTGACACCTTAATCAATGAAGAAATTAAAAAAAAAAAGAGCAGTGAAAACTGACTTCCCTGTCTTGTTCCTGTTCTTAGGTGAAATGGTTTCAGTTTTTGCCCATTGAGTATGTTGTTCGTTGTAGGTTTATCATATATGGCCTTTATTATGTTGAGATATGCTCCCTCTATTCCTACTTTGCGGAGACTTTTTATCAAAAATGGGAGTGAGCCTAGCCGGCGTGGCTCAGTGGTTGAGCGCTGACCTATGAACCAGGAGTTCAGTGTTCAATTCCTGGTCAGGGCACATGCCTAGGTTGTAGGCTTGATCCCCAGTGTGGGGCATGCAGGAGGCAGCCAATCAATGATTCTCTCATATCATTGACTAGAGGCCTGGTGCATGAAATTCGTGCACTTTAGGGGGGGGTCCCTCAGCCTGGCCTGAGCCCTCTCACAGTCTGAGAGCCCTCGGGGGATGTCTGACTGCCGGCTTAGGCCTGCTTCCCTAAGCTGGCTGTCGTGCATCCTTAGCACTGCCACAGAGGTGGGAGAGGCTCCCACCACTGCTGCTGTGCTCGCCAGCCATGAGCCTGGTTCAGGGTTTCTGACAGAGCAGGGCTCCCCCTGTGGGAGAGCACTGACTATCAGGGGGCAACACCTTCATTGAGCATCTGCCCCCTTGTGGTCAGTGCACATCATAGAGAGCGGTTGAGTGACCTTAGCATATCATTAGCATATTACAGTTTGATTGGTTGAACGTCCAATTGTATGACCAGACACTTAGCATATTAGGATTTTATTATATTGGATGTTTCTATCTCTCTCCCTCTCCCTTCCTCTCTGAAATCAATAAAAAAATACTTTTAAAAAATGGGAGTGGGATTCTGTCGAATGCTTTTTCTGTTTCTATTGATATGATCATGTGATTATTGTCTTTCAGTTTGTTTATGTGATGTATCATGTTTACTGATTTGTGAATATTGTACGAGCTTGCATCCCTGGAATAAATCCCATTTTGTCATGGTGTATGATCTTTTAAATATGTTGCTGGATCTGATTTACTAATATTTTGTTGAGGATTTTAGCATCTATGTTCATTGGGGATATTGGCCTGTTATTCTCTTTCAGTGTCTTGATCTGGTTTTGGAATTAGGATAATGCTGGCCTCATGAAAAAAAATGTGAAGTGTCTTTTCCTCTTGGATTTCTTGGAATAATTTAAAGAGCATAGGTGTTAGATCTTCTTTGAATGTTTGGTAAAACTCCCCTGCAAAGCATCCGTAATGGGGCTTTTGTTTGCTCTGAGTTTTTAAATTACTGATTCTATTTCATCAGTTGTTATAGGCCTATTCAGGTTTTCTGCTTGTTCCTGCTTCATTTATGGGAGATTGTATTTTTTAGGAATTTATCTATTTCATCCTCATTGTCCAGCTTGTTGGCATAAAGTTGTTCATAGTATTTTCTTACAATCCTTTGTGTTTCTGTGGTATCAGTTGTCACTTCACCACATTCATTTGTGATTATATTTATTTGGGTCCTCTCTTTGTTTCTTGATGAGTCTGGCTAAGGGTTAATCAATCTTGTTTATGTTTTCAAATACCAGTTCTGGTTTCATTAATTTTTTTTTTTTTATCTCTAAGTCATTTATTCCTGCTCTAATGTTTATTTCCTTCCACTTACTCTGGCTTTTTCTTGTTGTTCTCTTTCTAGTTCTTTAAGTTTTAGGGTTAAATAGTTTATTGCTGATTTTTCTTATTTTCTTAGGTAGGCCTGTAGTGCTATGAACATTCCTCTCAGAACTGCTTTTGCTGTGTCCCAGACATTTTGTGTTGTTGTGTATTCTTTTTCATTTCTTTGCAGGAGGTTTTTTTTTAAAAATTTCTTTCTTTATATCATTGGTTACCCATTCATGGTTTAAAAAACATACTATTTAGCCTCCATGTGTTTGAATGTTTTTGAGTGTTTTTACTGTAGTTGCTTTCTCATTTCATTCCACTGTGATTTGAGAAGATGCTTCATATTACTTCGATCTTCTTAAACTTGTAGAGATTTGTTTTGTGTCCTAACATGTGATGTATCTTTGTGAATGATCCATGTGCACTTGAGAATAATGTATATTCTGCTGCTTTGGAGTGAAATGTTATATGAATGTCAATTAAATCCATCTGATCCAGTGTGTCCTTTAGAGTTACTGTTTCCTTGTTTATTTTTTGTCTGGAAGGTCTATACAGTGAAGTGAGTGGGGTGTTAAAGTCCCCTACTATGTCTGTATGATTGTTGATCTCACCCTTAAAGTCTTCTAGAATTTTTTTTTTTTTTTTATATTTGGGTGCTTGTATATTGGGTGCATATATGTTTACCAGGGTTATATCCCCATGCTGGATTGATCTCTTTAGTATTATATAGTGACCTTTGTTGTCTCATGATGGCCTTTATTTTGAATTCTATTTTGTTAGATATGAATATTCCTACCCCAGCTTTTTTTCATTTCCATTTGCCTGGAAAAATTTTTTCCATCCCTTCACTCTCATCCTGTGTGTGTCTTTTGTTCTAAGGTGGATGTATCATAGACAGCATATAATTAGGTAAAGTTTTTATATCCAGTCAGCTACCCTATATCTTTTGATTGGAGCATGTAATCCATTTACATCTAAGGTTATTATTAATAGGTACTTATTTATTGCCATTTCAATTCTGTATGCCTAGATTTCTCCTCTATTTCTTCTTCTGATTACAGGAGTCCCTTTAGCATTTCTTGTAATGGTGCCTTGGTGGTAATGAACTCATTTAGCCTTTTTTTTTTTTTTTTTCTGAGAAACTCTTTATTTCATTATCTATTTAGAATGATAGCCAGACTGGATATAGTAATCTTGGTTTCAGATCCTTGCTTTCCATTACCTTGAGTACTTCATGCCATTCCTTTCTGGCCTATAGATTTTCTGATGAAAAATCAGCTGACAGCCTAATGGGAGCTCCTTTGTAGGTAACAAATTGTTTTTTCCTGCTGCCTTTAAGGTTCTCTCTTTGTCTTTAATTTTTGGCATTTTAATTATGATGTGTCTGGGCTTGGGCCTGTTGGGTTCTTCTTGCTTGGGAATGTCTGTGCCTCCTGAACTGTGACTCATTCGTTCATCAGGTTAGTAAAGTTTTCTGCCATTATTTCTTCAAACACGTTCTCTATTTTTTGCTTCTTTTCTTCCCCTTCTGTCACAACTATTATGCGAATATTGTTATGTTTTAGTTTTCCAACAGCTCCCTTAAGCAGTCCTCCTGTTCTTTTTTTAAAATACCTTTTTTATTGATTTCAGTGAGGAAGGGAGAGGGAGAGAGAGATAGAAACATCAATCATGAGAGAGAATCATTTATTGGCTGCCTCCTGCATGCCCCCCACCCCCACTGGTGATTGAGCCCACAACCTGGGCATGTGCTCTGACAGGGAATTGAACTGTTACCTCCAGGTTCATAGGTCAATGGACAACCCCTTAGCCACACCAGCTATGCTATCCTCCTGTCTTTAATTGTTTTTTCCTTTTGGTTATCTGATTGAGTGATTGATTTCTACCCTGTCTTCTAATTGATTGATCTGAACCTCAGTTTCCCATAATCTGCTCTGTATTCCCTCCAATGTGTTCTTTATTAGCTCTATGTCATTCTTTATTTCCAACTCTTTTTTCATATTTTCTGACCTTTTCTCATGCTGTTGAGCATCTTTACCATCATTATTCTTAACTCTATATCAGATAAATATCTTATCTCCATTTAATTTATCTCTCCTCAAGGAACCTCTTGTTCTTTCATTCGTTTTATTTTTGTCTCCCCATTTTGGCTACTTGTTTGGGTTTTTATGTAATATAGAGATCTGCTACACCTCCCAGTCTCTAGTGCAGGACAGTGTTAAATGCGGTTTCTGACTAATTAGATCAGGCAGAGTCTCAAAGCCTCCAAAGACCCATCTCTGCCTGCAGACTGATTTGATTCAGTCTTGAGTAGCCTCTGGCAATCATCCACAGGTGGGGTGAGAGGTTTTCCAACAGGGTGGGGCAAATGCTTTGGCCTGGACACTAATTGTTATTCTGAGTCTCCTATGGGCCTCAGAAACTCCACAGCATGGGGCAAGGGGTTTTCCAATAGGGTGGGTCAACTGTCTTCCCCCCAGGCAAGCACTGCCTGGATAGCAAAGTTCTGCCTGAAAAGATGACCTTTGCAGTGTGAAGGAATAACTCAGCACAGGAACCTGGGGTGCCTGTCTTCTCAGCTCTAACTCTAGAGCCCCCAATCCTGGCTTCTGCCCTTGCAGCTTCAGTCCACTCAGTTCTCTCTCTGCCCGAAGCCAAGGTGAGTGGCTGCACACAAGATTTTGTGCATTGTTCCTTTAAAAGGGTGCCAGCATTACAGCCATCTCTCCCTGGCAGACAGCAATCCTGTTGCTTTTCACAGGCATATGTTATGTGGGCACTTTTCTAAGTTTTGCTGCTCTCTGCAGGGGGGCCCAACTTGGGGTTATACCCCAGAGTTCTCACTAACAACTCCCCACAACTGAGATACTAGTATCTCTCTGGTACTTCAGGACTAGGCAACTACTAACCTACTTTCTATCTCTATAGATTTGCCTAGTCTGGACAATCACATAAATGGAAACATATAATGTGTAGTCTTTTGGGTCTATATTATTTAATGTAGCATTACATCTTCAAGATTCATCCATATTATAGCATATATCAGAACTTCATTCCTTCTATGGCTGAATAATATTCCATTGTATGGATAGACCACACTTGTTTATACATTTATCAGTTAATGTACATTTGTGGTGTTTCTACCTTTTGGAAATTATGGAAATTAAAATATATTTGTAAAGTTCTTTAATGTAAATTAAGTGTAGTGCAAAAAAGTTATTATACAAAAAATATTTTTTCCCCCAGTTCTAAGCTCTCAATTAAAATTCTCCTTGAGTCCAGCTGGTGTTGCTCAGTGGTTGAGCATCGACCTGTGATCCAGGGGGTCATGGTTTGATTCCTGGTCAAGGCACATGTCGAGCTTATAGACTTGAGCCCCAGTGTGGGGCTTGTAGGAGGCAGCCAATCGATGATTCTCTCTCATCATTGATGTTTCTATCTCTTTCTCTATCCCTTCCTCTCTGAAATCAGTAAAAATATATTAAAAAATACTGTCCTTGATACTACACAGGCAACCCATTGAATATCTTCATAGACAATTGGATTTTAATGATGGAATACCAAATGTGAATAATATATTGTAATTATTATTCCTGTTGTTAATTATAAAACAGCAATAATGCCAGGGAATTTGTAGCTGTACAAAGCTTCCTTGAACTCATGTGGGAACACAACCTATCATTTAAGTCTATGACATAACTTACAAGGGTGGTATAAGTTTTTATGGACTTACTACAATGCTGCTCTGCATTTGGTAATAGACCATTTGCTATGAAGACAGTGCCATCTAGAATGTCATTGCATGTCCCAGCGGTGTGGTTCAGTGGTTAGAGCCTCTGCCCCTTGAATGGAAGGGTCACTGGCTCCATTCTGGTCAAGGGCAGGTACTTGGGTTGCAGTGTAGATACCTGGCCCCTGGACGCGGGCCTGGGTAGACAAAAATATCCTAGGGTGAGGATTAACAACAATAAAGTCAATGCAAAACTGTGTACTATAAAGTTTTATAAGGATATTTCATTGTATTGAGAACTGAACAAGTTACAATTATGAAATCACAGTTTTGCAAAACCCCCATCCCCAATGATACTATTTTGAGAAAGCTGGTTGAAATACATGTTGGATATTTTTCAAGTTAAATAAGGAGAATGATATTTATTGCATTTTGCCCTAGGTGGAAGAATTACTTGATTTTTAAAATTCATCATTCATGAATAAATCTCAATTTCTATTGCTGTAAGTGGCATCTATAATGTTCACTGCCAGTCTTTACTGAGACCTTCGAGGATGATTGACTTCATTATAAACTTCCTGTTCAACCTCATCTTGTTGAACGTTCAATGGTAACAATACATGTCTATTTGTAGGCGGTGGTGGATAATGGTGGAATCGAGAAGTCTTAATTCATCCATGCATCCATGTCCCCGTCGTTGTCATCCCTCTATCCGCCGCTAGGGCGAGACCTGGCACGGAATCCGGTGTGGCGTGCGCCCGAGACGTCGGGGTGGGCAGGGAACAAAAGAGGAGCAGTGGCCGGTGGGCTGCTGCCTGCGGTGACGGGGCTGTCGGTTGGCCCCTCACCCGGGAGACCATGGTGCAGGGTGGTTACAGCGCCAGCGCCCAGGACACCGCGGCGGCTCCGGCCCGTCCACCCGCGGGTCAGGCTCCCGTGGCGCCCCCGGGCCTCCATCTTGGCCTGTGGAGCGGTGTCTGGGTCTCCTTGCCGTCTCCAGTCCCTGGGCCCCACGCGGACGCCGGGAGCAGGCTGTCCCTTGGCCGAATGGCGGATCGCAGCGCAGTGCGGCGAAGTCAGCCCGGGGACACGTCGCCCAGCCCCACAGACCCGGTTCCGAGTGGTCCCGACAAGATGGAGGACGCCGTCTCCTCCCGCAGCCATGACGGGCGGCGGCGGTGCTCCTCACGGGGTGAGGCGCGGGTGGACGTGCGTCCGCCCCAGATCGCTCGGGGACGCCTTCGCCCGCCGCCCGATACGTGGGCCCGGGGCTACCCCTGCCCGTGGCCCAGCACGGCGCCTCCAGCCTCCAGGACTTGGACAGGAGGGCGTACGGGACATCGAGGCAGCGTCCCTTCCCGGGCAAAATGCCGGGAACCGCCGCGGCGGGCTGGGCGCCCCGGCCCGAACGAGGGAAGCGGTCCGGACTGAGCGTCTCGGACCGTCCCGACACAGACAGTCCCCACACCGCGGCAGGTCCCGCGGCTACGAAAGTCGGGCCGCTGACCCTACGGACCCGGTGGAGGCGGGGCGGGAGGCGGGAGCGAGGAGGGAGGGACGCGGCCCAGGCCACAGCCAGCTTAGGGGCCAGGGAATGGAAGTACAGGGGGTGTGGCTTGCGCCTGACGGACAGCCTCACGGGCCATCCCCTTATGGGATTCCTGAAGGAAGGCAGACTCAGCCAATGGACGCGCCCCAGGCACCCCGGCCGGCCCTCGCCAGCCAATGGGGATGCGGAGGGCGGGGCGCGCTCGGGCTCAGCCCGCCGCCTCCTCCGCCTTCGCCTGCTCTCAGCGCTAAACCCGGGACTGGACCGAGCGGAGTTGTGCGCGTCGCCGAAGGGGGTGGGTCGGGGGAGGGGAGGTTCGTTCCGCGAAGCCGCAGCCAGAACCGGGTGAGGCTCGTCCCCGCGGTGTTAGGAGTCCTGGCCCGTGGATGGTGGGGGTGGCTGGGTGCAGCGCAGCCTTGGGAGGCGGAGGCGGAGATGGGCGAGGGCGGCCTTCGGAGCCTCCCACCGGCCTGGGACTAACCCCCGCGGCGCGGCCGCCGTCGTCGGTGTGCGTCCTACCCGGGAGGCTGGTCCGGCCTCGCTCATGTCACGGCACGGTCGCATGCGGCCCGTGGACTGGGGGCTCGCGTGCGAGGCCAGGAGGGCCGGGTGAGGACGCCGGGTTGGGGGCGCTCGGCGGGGGCGCCAGGGTGGGGGCGCGGGCATTTTCCTTTCTCTCCCGGGGGTGGGGGAGTAGTGTGGCGGAGAAGGGGCGTTCGGTCTTCCCGCTCCCGGTACTGCGCCGGAGCTCGGGGTCTCCAAGTTTGGGGGTGAGGGTCCGGGTCCGCGCCGGGCCCTGTTCCGCGCTCCCCTCCCCGGCACTGCGCGGCCCTGCCCCGCACGTATTGTTTGGCTGGGTCTCTAATGGCGGACGGGGAGACAGCGCAGCCGGTCGCCGACTGCGGGGGTTGGGGGGGGGACAAGTCTCGGGCCCAGGGCTAAAGCTTGGGGCAAATATGGGAGCTTTCAGCCCAGCGGCGATGTGAGCCGCTCCTAAATTGGAGTTGGTGCCCGGAGTGACGGGGGAGACCCCGGGTGGGCCCGTTTGGGAGAAAATGCTGGCGTCGAGGCAACGTTTGCCCTTCCCCCGCTCTCTTCATTGGGGCAGGTTGGATGCCCTCCACCTTCTCCCTCCAGATTTTGCATTTCACTTGGGTTTTGGGACCAAATTCATATTTTACGCCATTTTGCTCCGCTTTACGTACGAGGGATTGTTGGTCTCGTGTTGGGCAGTGATAACAGAAGGACCGAACCTCCTTGACCTCATATTCCCTTTTCGTTTTCTCGTGGGAAGGGCTGGTTGTCCTACCTGGATAGCTTGTTCTTGATACATTTCTCGTTTTTCCTCTTACCCCAGGAGCAGGAATCGCTTTGAACTCCGTGTGGTGAATTTTTGACAGAAAGTGAGAAGGAAAACACCCTCATTGTGAGTCCTTTGCCCCTGATTTGTCGCCCTTAGAGAAAGTTGTCAGGTTGTAGATGTTCAGACCTGGATCTTGTCCGTCCAGGTGTTTTGAGGGGGAGGCGCTTCCCCTTGGTGGCCGCTGCCTGGGTAATAATTGGGAGTGGGCGCTGCAGATCCTGCTCCTGCTGCTGCAACACAAACCTCAGGTCCTGCAGCTAGCTGCTCACATTACCCAGAGGTGGGTTGGTGGGAAGGAGGGCATATTTCTTGCGCCCTCTAGAGTTCCACAGTGGGAACTGAAGCTACTTCGTTTTGGTATGCAAGAAACCATCCTTTACATTTTTTCTACCTTTATAATGGTAATTCATCGAAGGGATAGGAAAAATAGGAAGAACCATTTAACTTTTTGTTTGTGTCTGATTTAAACTCATAGTTTTACTCTTAGGGTTCATGAGTTGGTACGTACGTCTCTTTCATGTCTTTGCTTAGGCTTAAGTCTGCTCCTAGTTCAGCAACTAGTATGCTGATCACACCAGCCCATTGCTCTTTGAGTTCCCCATCTTCTGTGGTCAGTAGTCTTCACTTGAGTCATTCTTTTATTTATTTATTTATTTATTTATTTATTTTTATTTTTAAAATATATATTTTATTGATTTTTTTACAGAGAGGAAGGGAGAGGGATAGAGAGTTAGAAACATCGATGAGAGGGAAACATCCATCAGCTGCCTCCTGCACACCCCCCACTGGGAATGTGCCCGCAACCAAGGTACATGCCCTTGACTGGAATTGAACCTGGGACCTTTCAGTCCGCAGGCCGACGCTCTATCCACTGAGCCAAACCGGTTAGGGCTCTTTTTTTTTTTAATAAATGATTTAAAAATTTTAAAATAGATTGGGGAGAGAGAGAGAGAGAGAGAAACATCAATTTGGTGTTCCACTTATTTATGCATTCATTGGTTGATTCTTGTATACTATGACGGGGGTTTAACCAACAGCTACCTGGCCAGGGCTTCACTTGAGTAATTTTTAAATATGTTAACAGAGTTATTGTTTAGTGCTTGTAATTTGCTGATTTTAAGTCAGTCTGGGAATGTTCTAGATAATAAGATAAACATAACCAGTCAAAACCTCATTTGAAATTAGTTACAAAATATCAGTGAAGTTAGCACTCTGGACACATTGTATCTCTTGAGCCCATTGACAGTTGATACTGTAACTTGAAGATCTCTGTCAGAGGTGAGTCATAAGTATAGTAGCTTATACTTTATTAAGTCGCAAATGGGTCAAATGGGTTAATTGATGATGAATATTTGCTGAATATTGATAAAGATGTGTGAGGATGATAGCTTAGATTAAATAGGTATCATTTAGGCGCAGTGCAGGACACTTTCATGTATTATTTCACTTAATCTTAGCAGGTAGACTGGGGGTAATTAAAATAGTACATATTGCCCTAGTCGGTTTGGTTCACTGGATAGAGTGTTGGTCTGTGGACTGAAGGGTCCTGGGTTTGATTCCTGTCAAAGGCACATACTTGGGTTGTGGGCTCAATCCCCACTGGGGGGCGTGCAGGAGGCAGCTGATCAATGATTCTCTCTCATTGATGTTACTGTCTCTCTTCCTCTTCCTCTCAGAAATCAATAAAAATACATTAAAAACAAACAACCAAAAAAACTCTTTAAAAAAAATAGTATGTATTGAACCCCTATTGTGTACCAGCACAATTGTAAGCTAAATTTTAAACAAAGTTTACTTAGAAACTTTCAAATTTACGATTATGAGTAGTATATTGAATTTCTGTGTACCTATTACTTACATTTTGTAATGTCCACACATGGCCAAGCTAATTTTTAACCTGTATTAAGTAATTTAGTGTTCATGAAAACCCATTGATATAGGTACTGTTTGTAGTCCTAATTTGTAGGGGAAGAAAAATAATGCCAAGATGTCATTCTTGTTTTGCTTAATGATTTAACTTGGAATTAAAAGTATTTTAAAACACCAGTTAATGGAGTTTTAATATGCCAGACAATAAGATACAGAGAACCTGACAATTTTTAATCGACTTTGCTTAAGTAAGTTCTTTATTATGCTTAACATTTGTTGGGCAGTTACTGTTAGGTGCTATTAGATGTACTTACAAAGTATCTTGACAGTTAAAATACTTTGCATAATTATGGCATCTTAGAGCATTCTTATTTATTTATTTTTTTAAATTTCTTAAAAAATGGATTTTTATAGAGATAGGAAGGGGAAAAAAAACATTCATGTGAGAGAGTAACATTGATTGGTTTCCTCCTGTATACCCCCTGACCGGGGATCAAACCCACAATCTTTGTATGTACCCTGACTGGGAATCAAACCTGTGAATGAAGTTCAACCAGCTGGGACACTCTGACCAGGGCTAGTGCATTCTTAATAGTATGAATCACCCTCCCCTCCCACCTGTCCTTTTAAACAATTGGAGGAAATGTACAGCATGGTCCCTACTTTTCCATGTTCTAATATTTAATTTCATGGGGTGGACTTTATACCTCATTTGATGAGATAGTCCTGCATCACTCAGATGTCACATAGGTGTTGACATATGGATGTTTCAGATTTTTCATGGATATGGAGCTTGATATAACATCTTGTACAATTGTTTATAGTCTTTTTTTTTAAAATTCTCATCTGAGGATATGCTTTTATTGATTTTAGAGAGAGAGGGAGGGAAGAGAGAGAGAGAGAGAGAGAGAGAGAGAGAGAGAGAGAGAGAAACATCAGTGTGAGAGAGAAACATCAATCACATCAATTGGTCACCTCCTGTGTGTGCCCTGACCTGCAATCTTGATGTATTGGGTCGACATCCCAACCAACTGGCCAGAGCCCTAGAATAAATTTTTGTATACCATTGAAAAATACTATTTGGAGTTAAAGGTTGATGTGTATAGGGGTTTTCAAAATCACTTGATCACATGAAAATTAAAAGTAATAAAATTTAAGGAAAATTCATGGTCTTTAATTTGGAAGAGGGTATACTTTTGGGGATTTTATTTTTACTGATTTGATCAATGTCCTGTAAGTATTAATATTCACTATTTTAAGAAATGATTTAAGAGTAAACTTTGGATATTAGAATAAATAGATATTGAATATGTAATAGATCTGGTTTTAACAAAATTAGTATATTTCATTGTTTTGTGTTATCTTGTTTTTGTTATCCTTCTTGAAGAATTATCAGATTATAGTTAGAGAATTTCAGCTCATTTTTAAAATATCAATAGGCTGCCAAGGACCAGGTTTCTCTTTGATAGAGGTTCTAGATTTTTTCCCCCCCTCTCAGTGTAGTTCCTAGTGAATTTGAAGTTATTTTTGTGAATTTAAAGCTTAAAAATATACACCTAAAATAATTATATATTATTGTATGTCAACTATATCTTTAATAAGCAATGTTTAAAATATTTTATTGTTAAATTATTAAATATTTCAGTATGATTCTGGTATTAAAAGTTAATGTTAAATTGTAATTTTAAGATACTTTTACTAGGAATAGAATTGTTGGCAATATCAAATTAAAGAAATTGTGAGGTCTATCATAATTCTTGCAGTAAACTTCTTTCTAACCATTTAGATTGAATAGGAAAAATACTTAAATGCCTATTTTAAGTAAAATGGTTATCACAGTTAGAGGTTATAGACAGAAGAGAGTTTATAAAATGTGACTAGCCCAGCCGGTGTTGCTCAGTGGTTGAGTGTTGACCTATGAACCTGGAGGTCACAGTTCGATTCCGGGTTGCGGGCTTGGTCCCCATTGTGGGGTGTGCAGGAGGCAACTGATCAATGATTCTCTGTCATCGTTGATGTTTCTAGCTCTCTCTCCTCCCTTCCTCTTTGAAATAAATGAAAATATATTTTAAAAAATTAAATGTGACAATTCAATGAGACAAATTATTCAGGTTTTTGCTTTACTTTGTTTTTACGTTATAGTAATGACATGTGTATATTACTTTAGTTGTAGTTACCCACATACCTTGTATGGATTTATTTTTGTACGAATTTGGAACTGAAATTATGGTTTTCTTTATTTTTTTAAAAAAATATATTTTATTGATTTTTTACAGAGTGGAAAGGAGAGAGATAGAGTTAGAAACATCGATGAGAGAGAAACATCGATCAGCTGCCTCCTGCACACCCCCTACTGGGGATGTGCCCGCAACCAAGGTACATGCCCTTGACTGGAATTGAACCTGGGACCTTTCAGTCCGCAGGCTGACGCGCTATCCACTGAGCCAAACCGGTTTCGGCAGAAATTATGGTTTTCTAACTCAAAATATTAAAGAAACTTTTCTTGTAATGCTGGAACAGTTTTTATAATAATTTGTATAAGAAAGGCACATTTTTTACGTCTTTTGCCTAGGAAGAGTGTTGCTTGGATTAGAGTTGGACTAAACAGAATAGTTCAGGCTAATCAAGTCAAGGCAGTGTAGAAGTCATTTATTGAACAAATTATGTATTACAACATGTACTGTATATCATGCATACAAAAAAGATGTTTTTTGTTAATAGTTGGCTAGCAATTTCTTTGCCACTATGCTCAGACGAGCATTACATGTTGATTTTGAATGCTACACTCCAGAACCCTAATTTGGAATTTGTAAGTTGTTGGTTAGGTCCAGTGATTATGTCTTAGTGAATTGTGCTTTCAGTTCTATAGAATTAAGGAAATGTTAGAGTGGAAGTAAAAATTTAGATTAAACTTTTATTATATCTACTTGTTTTAGATTTATATTTGTATTTTGTTCTTTGAAGGTTGTCATATTTTATTTTAATTGTCCTAGTTTATTTTATTTCTGGCTCTAACATGCAACAGAATTCTTTTTTTTTAAAAAAAATCTATATTGTTGAGAGTATTACAGATTTCCCCTCTGTCTCCCCCCACTGCTTCCCTCTATCCATTACCCTCCCCATCCCAGGCCTTTACCACCTGACTGTCGGTGTCCTTAAGTAAGATCTTTGGTTAATCTCTTCTTCCCCCCCTCCCCCTTTCCCTCTGAGATTCGTCAAATCTGTTCCATGCTTCCATGTCTCTGATTCTATTTTATTCACCAGTTTACTTTGTTCATTATATTTGTTTGTTTGTTTTGATTTTTAGATTCAATTGTTGATAGGTAATTTATTTGTTGCCATTTTAGTCTTCATATTTTTGATCTCTTCTTCCCTTTCAACATTTCATGTAATCCTGGTTTGGTGTGATGAACTCCTTTAGCTTTTTCTTGTCTGTGAAGCTCCTTTTCTGACCTTCATTTCAAATATATATATATTTTTTATTGATTTCACAGGTGAAGGGAGAGGGAGAGAGAGATAGAAACATAAATGATGAGAGAGAATCATTGATTGGCTGCCTCCTGCACGCCCCCTATTGGGGATCGAGCCCACAACCCTGTCATGTGCCCTTGACTGGAATTGAACGTGGGACCCTTCAGTCCTCAGGCCGATGCTCTAGCCACTGAACCAAACTGACTAGGGCTGACCCTCAATTCTAAATGAGAGCTTTGCGGGGTAGAGTAATCTTGGTTGTAGGTTCTTGCTGTTCATCACTTCGAATATTTCTTGCCACTCCCTTACGGCCTGCAAAGTTTCTGTTGAGAAATCAGCTGATAGTCGTATGAGTGCTCCCTTGTCGGTAACTAACTGCTTTTCTCTTGCTGCTTTTAAGATTCTCTCTTTGTCTTTAGCCCTTGGCATTGAAATTATAATATGTCTTGTTGTGGGCTTCTTTGGTTTTCTCTTGTTTGAGACTCTCTGTGCTTCCTGGACATGTAAGTCTGTTTCTTTCACCAGATAGGGGAAGTTTTCTGTCATTGTTTCTTCAAATAGGTTTTCAATATCTTGCTCTCTCTCTTCTTCTTCTGGCACCCCCATGATGTGAATGTAGGTACACTTAAAATTGTCCCAGAGGCTTGTTACACTATTTTCATATTTTTGGATTCTTTTTTCTTTTTGCTCTTCTGATTGGGTGTTTTTTGCTTCCTCTATTCCAAATCATTTATTTGATTCTCAGAATCCTCTACTCGACTGCTGAATCCCTGTAAATTATTCTTCATTTCAGTTAGCGTGTGCTTAATTTCTGACTGGTCCTTTTTCATGTCTTTGACATTCTCATTAAGATCCTTGAAAGTCTCATTAAAATCTTGAGTAACCTTATAACCATGTTTTTGAACTCTGTATCGAGTAGTTTGCTTGCTTCCATTTTATTTCATTTGTGAGCTGTTTCTTTGTCACAAATCACTGATGCTGCCTCCTGCACATGCCCCATTGGGGATTGAGTCTGCAACCCGGGCTTGTGCCCCGATCGGAATCTAACTGTGACTTGGTGGTTCATAGGTCGACGCTCAACCACTGAACCCCTCTGTCCGGGCCTGGACCTGTTTGTCAATTTATTTTGTTCATTAGCTTCCACATATGTGAGATCATTTGATATTTGTCTTTCTCTGACTGGTTTATTTTTCTTTGCATAATAATCTCCAGGTCTCTCCATGCTGTCTCAAAGGGTAAGAGATCCTTCTTTTTCACTGCTGCATATTATTTCATTATGTAAATGTACCACTGCTTTTTTATCCATTCATCTACTGATAGGTACTTACTTGGGCTGTTTTCAGATCATTGCTATTGTAAATTGTGCTGCTATGAACACAAGGGTGCATATATTTTTTCTGATGGGTATTTTGGTATCTGTAGGATATATTCCTAGAAGTGGGATCACTGGGTCAAATCGCATTTCCATTTTTAATTTTTTGAGGGAACTTGATACTGTTTTCCAAAGTTGCTGCACCAGTCTGTATTCCTACTGGCTGTGTATCTAAGGTTCCCTTTTCTCCACATCCTTGCCAATACTTGTTGTTTATTGATTGATTGATGATAACCTTTCTGGCAGGTGTGAAAGGATAACTAAGAGTTGTTTTTATTTGCATCTCTCTGATGATAGTGACATTGAGCTTTTTTTCATATCTATTGTCCATCCATATGTCCTCTTTGGATAAGTGTCTATTCAGATCCTTTGCCCATTTTAAAATTGGATCATTTGTCTTCCTGGTGTTGAGTTGTATGAGTTATTTATATATTTTGGAAATTAACCCTTTCTCAGATGTATCATTGGCAAATATGTTCTCCCAAAAAGTGGATTCCCTTTTTATTTTGATTATGGTTTCTTCTCTGCATAGGAGATTTTTAGTTTGATGTAGTCCCATTTGTTTATTTTTGTCCTTTGTTTCTCTTGCCCTAGGAGATATGTCGGTTAAATTTTTGCTATGTGAGATGTCTGAGATTTTGCTGCCTATGTTTTCTTCTAGGATTTTTATGGTTTTGCGACTTACATTTTATTTGGGAAAATTGGACAGGTACATGCAAAAAAATGAAACTAGACCACCAACTTACACCATACACAGGAATAAACTCAAAATGGATAAAAGACTTAATGTAAGTTGCGAAACTATTTTTGCCTGTTTTAACATTGTATATCCTGCTTTTTAACCAAATGATTTTTTACACCTGCCTAGGAAGTCATTTCATTTTGTATCTCCAAATAGTTTGTGTTGTTCATCAAAGAGAAGCTCCTGTTCGAGTTAATCTTTGTCTTCCATGACACAGACTCCTGACTTCTATTATTCCCTTGTTCTCTTCATTTGTATATCACCTCTTCATCCTTGATGTCCTTTCTCAGTGGTTTTTATCCAGTCTTCCTCCCAACTCGTTTTGCACTTAAAAGAAATATCACACAGTATTAGTAATAGCATCCTATGTGCTTAGTCTAATTTTGCTGTACTTATTTGAGGCATATTCAAATTTTAGTAAACTTAAATTTGGTGAGATGCCATGTAGTGTGATTTTAATGTTATTTTGGGACTTCACATGCAAAGAGGGAATTAGTGGTACTTAATTTTGCAGCTTTTTTGCTTATATCAATTTTTATCATTTGAGTATTGCTGGGGTGAATGAGTCTGGAGTCAAGTTGGTGTTCAAATCTGCCTTGCCCTAGAAGGAACTTTGGGGGTGATGAAAGTCTTCTAAAACTAGATTGTAATGATAACTGTGTTAGTAGTACAGGCAATCCTTTGGTTATGTCAGAGATCTGTTCCTATGGTGTGACATAACTCAATTTTCGCCGTAAGTCTGAACCCACCTACATAAGTACCTACATCACTCACACGGAGCACATACACAGCAGTAATGAAGTGAAACAGTAAAAAAAATTTAAAATTAAGATAATTCCTGACCTTTACTTGTGGTAAATAAATAATAAAAAACATAAAGCACATATGTACATACGTTGAAATGACGAAACTTTTTTTTTTTTTTTTTTATAAATACTGTAAATGGGAGATGGCAACATAACCATGAAACGACTTAAGTCAAGTCCGACGTAACCCGAGGACTGCCTGTATATAAATTTCTTTAAATTTACCAAGGTTTTCACTTAAAATAAGTAAATTTTATTGTATGCAAATTATCTTCTATATATATAAAAACCTAAGCGACTGGCTGAGTATCCGGTAGCTATGACGTGCACTGACCACCAAGGGGCAGATGCTCAATGCAGGAGCAGGAACCACAGGCATGGAAACATGGAACAGACTGATGAATCTCAGAGGGAAGCGGGGAGGGCGGGAAGAGATTAACCAAAGATCTTATATGCATACTAGAGTTCCAGTGCACGGATGCGTGAACCAGTGGGGTCCCTCAGCCTGGCCTGCGGGGATCGGGCCAAAACCAGCCTGGTACACGGATTTGTGCACTGGTTGGGTCCCTTGGCCTGGCTTGTGGGGATTGGCCGAAACTGGCTATCTGACATCCCCTGAGGGTGCAGGCCAGGCCGAGGGACCCCACCAGTGTATGAATCTGCCCCGGTTCTCTAGTGCCTCAATAAAACTTTTGCTCTACTATTTACCAGTTGGTGATCTCTGATGAGTCATTTAACCTCTGAGTTTTATTTTATTCATTTGACATAAGAGTATAGTAATGCCTGCTTTCCTAAACTTGCATAGGAGTTTAGGATTAACAATAATATAGGCTATGTGACTGGCCAATAGTAGTTGCTCAGTTAACAGCAGCTACAATTATCTGTATGGACCAAACGTGATTTTGTTGCTACCACTGGTACAGTAAACTCACTGAATGCTCATCTGATAGTAGGGAGAAGGATTATATCTTCCTCTTGACCAGCTCCTCACTGCTGTCTCCTTTATTACTCTAAAAGTGGGCTAAAGTGCTCTATTTTCCAGAATCTCTGCATCTTTCCAAACTCGAAAACTTCTTCCTTTTCCCAGCCTTTTCAGAAGTTTACTGACTTGTAATACCAAATCTGTTCCTTTAGGTCACTAGTGACTTTATTGCCAAATCTTTTTTTTTTTTTTTAAATATATTTTTATTTATTTCAGAGAGGAAGGGAGAGGGAGAAAGCGACAGAAACATCAATAATGAGAGAGAATCATTGATAGGCTGCCTCCTGCACACCCCAATACTGGGGATCGAGCCCTCAACCTGGGCATATGCCCTTGACCGGAATCGAACCAGGGACCTTTCAGTCTGCAGGCTGACACTCTATCCACTGAGCCAAACCGGCTAGGGCTATTGCCAAATCTTTTAAGTGCCTATTTTTGTCTTGATTCTGTAACACTTGAAATTTATTATATTCCTCGAAACTCTCTTGACTGCTGGGACTTTGAACTTAATATGGTCTTATTCTTATACTTCTCACCATCTCCTTCACTTCTCCAAATGTTGAGACCTTTAAGTGTCCTTTATTTCCTGTTATTCATCTATCTCCTGTTTTGTACTTAACCATAGTTTATTTTGTTAGAAAATAGGGAGTTATATGTGTTTACAAGGTACTTGTACCCTATCCCTTAGTTCAGTCTACAGCCAGATTAATTTTTTTCTAAATCCCAGTCTGAACTCATTGTATCACTTACTTTGCAAAATCTTGAGGGGCCTAACTGGTGTGGCTCAGTTGGTTGGGTGTCATCTGTTCACTGAAAGGTTGCGGGTTCAATTCCCAGTCACGGCACATGCCCGGGATGTGGCTTGATCTCCTGTAGGGGTTGTGCAGGAGGCAGCTGATCAGTGTTTCACTCTCACATTGATGTTTCTCTCTCCCTCTCCCTTTCTGTCTCAAAAAAAACAAACAAAACCTTTACTCCCCCCCGCCCCCCCCAAAAAAAAAAAACCCAAAAACTCAAGTGATTGTATTTGGCTTATGAAAAAAAGTACAAACTAGCTTGTACTTAAAGCCCTTAAAAAGAAGTTTTTAGGTAGTTTCTCAGTTTGGGGGAGAAAAATCTGTAAATGAATAAATACAAATAATGAAACATAATAGGCAGTATACAGAAATAAATAGTTGTATGCCTATCAGGACAGTTCTGAAGATTATTTTGGTTATAAAATTAAAACATGCTCTTAAAATCTTCAAGTAGTGCCCTAGCCAGTTTGGCTTAGTGGATAGAGCATCAGTATGCAGACTGAAGAGTCATGGGTTCAATTCTGGTCAAGGCTTTGTGCAGGCTTGACCCCAGCCTGGGTCGAAGTGCATGTGGGAGGCAACCAGTTGATGTTTCTCTCTCCATCTTCCTTCCACTTACTCTAAAATATCAATGGAAAAAATGTCCTTGGGTGAGGATTAAAAAAAAAAATTAAAAATCTGCAAGTAATAAAGTAATATGTGACATGGTAAAGAAAAATTGCCCACAATCCATTTCTTTTGAGATGAATGTTTACATTTGCAAATATATTCTTAGGATTTTCCCTGGTTATCGACACTAATAAAAGAGTAAGATACAAATCGACCGTACCATTGCGACACCCACTAGCCAATCAGGAGTGAGTATGCAAATTAACCCAACAAAGCTGGTGGGTTAATTTGCATATGCAGGTGCCGAGTGGCTGGGGCGGGGCGGGATGCTCGCGTGGTCGCCATGGTGACACCGCAGACGTTCTGCACCGCCCCAGCCACTCCGGGCCTCTGGGCAGCATGGGAAGGCGGAAAGGCGGTTCCTGGTCAGTGCAAAAAGGCAGCTCCGGCCAGAGCAAAGGCTGTGCCAGCAGCCAGGGGAAGGAAGGTCCATTCTTGCATGAATCCTTGTGCATCGGGCCTCTAGTCATACTAATACTTTGCATATAGGTTATTGTCCGCAATTGACTTTTTTTTTTTCAAATGTACTGTGTGTTTTAACCTTTTGCACTCGGATGTCGAGTGTGACTCGACACGGTTAGCATTAGAATAAAGGAATCGAGAAAAAAGCAAGCGAGTGCAAAGGGTTAAAGAATAGTTTGTTTCCTTTTCTTTTTTAATCCTCACCTGAGGATATATTTTAAAAAAAATATATTTTATTGATGTTTTATAGAGAGGAAGGGAGAGGGATAGAGAGTTAGAAACATCAGTGAGAGAGAAACATCGATCAGCTGCCTCCTGCACACCCTCTACTGGGGATGTGCCTGCAACCAAGTACATGCCCTTGACCGGAATCAAACTTGGGACCCTTTAGTCCGCAGGCCAACGCTCTATCCACTGAGCCAAACTGGTTAGGGCAGCAATTGACATTTTTGATGCAAGTCTGATATTCTTGTGATCCTTCCCTGTCCTTAAAGATTGTAAAAGTATTCAGTTGATTAATGTTTGTATTCTCTTGGTCAATGTATGAGATCACTTCACAAGTCTTAGAGTTCTATATGATTAAGGGATGATGTGGTATAATGAAAGGTATGTAGACTTTAGGTACAAACTAATTTTGCTGTCTGTATACCAGGTGTATGCCATAGGAAAGTTATCTGATAACAGAATAGTTTACTCATATGCAAAATGGGGTCATAATATATTTAAGATATGCATTATAAGGTACATGTTAAGGGAGTTTTGATGAGCCTGGTACAATATATCTATAAATGGTAGTTATTATTGTATTAGATGCAGGATGAAATTGAGAGACAAAGAAGTAGAACTCAAGTTATGAGGAGATGAATAAAGGGGAGAAATGAAATAAGACTTACTGAGCACCTTTGCTTCAGAGCTTTTCATACTTACTAGATGATTAAAAAATGTAAATTTCATTGAATTGCAAATGATAGGATATACTGTTTAATTTTTGAAATTTGTTCATTAAGACAGAAAAAACAGATTTTCTTTGGTGTATATTGTATGTTCTTTTTGTATTCCTTTGATTTTTAAGATCAATAAGTAAAAATGTGAAGAGCATATCTCTGGGAAAACTTGTCATGAGTTTTGAGTCTTCTGAAACGGAGGTGATGCATTTTTATATAGTAACTAGTGGCCCAGTGCACGGATTCGTGCACATTAAAAGGAAATTAATTAGAATAAATATTTTAATATCACTATTCGCCATTTCTCTGTAATAGAAGTGTCAGAGATGAAAGAAGATTAGTAAAACATGAAAATAACAAATTGATTAATAATAACAAGATATAACAATAACAAAGACATGATATAAAAACAAAAAAATGATATAAAAACAACAAAAGCATGATACAGAAACAACACTGATTAAAAACAATGACTGATAAATTGATTAAACTTATTCTAATATCTCCCTGTATACCACATTAAGAGTAAGAACACTTTCAGAGTGTTTGACCAATTTCTCTTGTGATGAAGTATTTACAACTTTAACGTCACACACTCTTTGAACTCGAGAGAAAGCAACATATAACTGACCATCCAAAAATGGGTTCAGGTAGGAGGAATATTCCTACTCTGTCTAGAGTTTGTCCTTATGATTTGTTAATAGTCATCACAACTGCTGGCATCACAGGAAACTGTCTTCAAATTAATTTAAATCTGAGGCCAGTGTCAGACGGGGACAAATCAATTCTTGGAATCAGAACAACCTCTCCTTCTGCAGATCCTGTTAATACTTCAGCTTCGATTATGGTAGGGCTCATGTGCGAGTCAATGTTTATTTTTAAATTGCCAGTGCGCATCATTTGTACCGGTCAGCCGGTCGGATGGACGTACAGTCGTTCACTTAGCCTTTTATATATGTAGATTGTTAATATTGGAGAAATAATTCCTAGTACTTAGTACTTTGAATTTGTAGTCCCATTGGCTTATTGATGCTGATACTGTGTTTCTTTAGGTTAGGTCTTAATCATGGAACTATTGAACTCACCTAAAGAAGGTTACTACTCTTTTTAAAACCCTCAACTTAGTTCATCATTTTTAAACACTAGGGAGGATTTGGTATTAAAAACAGTCATTAAACTAGGTCATAGATTTGGAATACCAAGTATCATAAAAATAAACGAATGTTTATTTCCAAATTAACATACGTATATTGTGCAAATTTACTTTTGCTCTCCTAGTTTTTAAACTATGTGTGGAGAAGGAAGTGTGGGTGGCTTTAGCTTCTTTGGTTAAAGGTTAAAAAGGGATAGGGTATGATAATCTTTTATTTTATTTTTTAAATATATTTTTATTAATTTCAGAGAGAAAGGCAGAATGTGTGAGAGATAGAAATATCAATAATGAGGGAGAATCATTGATTGGCTGCCTCCTGCATGCTTCCCCACTGGGGACTGAGCCAGCAACCCGGGTATGTGCCCTTGACCGGAATCAAACCCAAGACCCTTTAGTTCGCAGGCCGACGCTCCATCCACTGAGCCAAATGGGCTAGGGCAATAACCTTTTACTAGGTACTGATATCAGTCCATGTTATTAGTTACTAGAGGCCCGGTACACAACGCTCCTGCCACCGCTGCTGTGCTTGCCAGCTGTAAACCCGGCTTCTGGCTTAGTGGCACTCCCCTTGTGGGAGTGCACTGACCACCTGGGGGCCACTCCTGCATTTAGTGTCTGCCCCCTGGTCGTCAGTGCACGTCATTAGCGACTGGTTGTTCTGCCGTTTGGTCGATTTGCATATTTGCCTTTTATTATGTAGGATTATATAGGATATAGATTGAATATAGAAGTAATAAAAAATCATGACCAAAGCAGGGGAAAATATTTTTATTTTTCTTGTTTCATATTTTGAGGAAATTACCCTAATTTCCTATCTTACAATAGGGAAACAGGCTCAAGTGTTAAGTGGTTGTCCTGTTAGCACATGGGAAGCGAAGGAGGATAGGATTCAGTTAGGGGGGTGCAGTCGAGGGGTTAGCAGCAATAAGAACATAGGTCTTTGCCCTCATGGAACATACAGTCCAATAGGGGATACACATTAGAAGAAAACATAGTTATAAATCGAGTGGATGTAGCTGAGGAAGTGTGAGTGATGCTGTGAGTTTGTAACACGAGAGATCTAATGTAGACCAGGGATGGCTTAGTAAAGTGTTTGAGAGGAAGAGATTTTAAGGAAGTGACATTTAGGCTGAGACTAGAAAGAAGTTCAGGAAAACATTTCAGGCAGAGAAAGAGTATGTACAAAGGGCTTCTGAGATAAGGAGGACCCTTCCACGAACTAAAAGAAGGCTTCTGCTAAACACAGATGCTAATGAGCAAGGTGCAGAAGAGTGGTGCTTAGGTGGAGCCTAGCATACAGTCAGGGATCACATCAGGCAGGAATCAATCTTACAGGTCGGGGGAACAATCTTACGTTTTCTCCTATGTATACTGGAAAGCCATGTGGAAAGTGATTGGGGATCTTAAAGTAATCCAGCAGAAAAATAATAGTTAATTTCTAGGGCCAGAGAGGTGTCAGAGATATAAAAGTGGGAAGTTTCAAGATTTATTTTGGAAGTAGAATAATAGAGTCTTGGGGATGGATGACAAGGCTGTGGGTGAAGAAATTAAGAATGAACTCCAGTCTGGCCGCCGTGGCTCAGTGGTTGAGCATCTACCTATGAACCAGGGTGTCAAGGTTCCATTCCTGGTCGGGGCACATGTCCTGGTTGCGGGTTCGATCCTCAGAGGGGGGCATGCAGGAGGCAGCCCATCGATGATTTTCATCATTGATGTTTCTTTCTCTCCTCCCTTCTTCTCTGAAATACATAAAAAATATATTTAAAAAAGTTAAAATTACTTGAAAGTACCTTGGTGTTAAATTTTGGTCCTGTGAGAAAAGAGATTATTTTTTACCCCTAGAAATTCTATACCCTAGAGATAATCTGAATGAATTGGTTTATTCATTTATTTATTAGATCAAAAGGGATTTTTGTTTAGACTCTATCATAACCCTTAAGTGGATTTTTAGAATGTTAATTGAGTGATTCCTAGCTTCTAAAGCCAGAGTAGCCTTGTTTCAAATATCTGATAAAAGTATGTTAAGAAAATTGTGTAAGTAGACTATAAGCAATACTAGGGCATAATCTGTTATGTCATTTTTCACTGGTCCCCTGGTCCTTTTCTTCACTTCTCCAGAGATTAGTAGTAGTATCAATTTAGCATGTATTACTGCAAATCCTTTTCTGTTGATATACTATCATGTACCCATAAGAATTTTATAGTAAATTTATGTGTCTATTTAAAAAATATGTATACTATATGTATTTTTATACTGCTTTTTTCACTTAGCTGTATGTCTTAGATACTTTTCAGAGTTAGTACATAAAGATCTACTTCCTTTTTTAACTGTTGTGTGACATTTCATGGTATGGATATAACACAGTTTAGACATTTTATTGATGAACTAGAGACCCGGTACACGAAAATTCATGCAAGGGTAGGCCTTCCTTCCCCTGGAACCGGCTTTACTCTGGCACCCGGGACCCGGGCTTCCCTCCTCTGGCCACTGGCAGGCACTGGGGACCCGGCTGCCGGCAGGCACCCGGGACCCCGACTGTTTTTTCTGGCCGCCCGCAGGCACCTGGAACCGGGGCTGGCTTCCCTCGGACCGCCCGCAGGCACTTGGGACCCCCGCAGGCACCTGGGACCCGGACCGGCTTCTCTCTAGCCCCGGCTTTGTCAGGAAGGACGTCTGGAATGACATCTGGAAGAGGTCCGGTTTAATTAGCATATTAACCTTTTATTATTATATTTAGTCTATTTTCAATTTTTTGTTACAGATAATATTACATGGAATGTATTGTGTAGTAGTTTCTTTGGGTTAATGTGTGTTTTCTCTAGAGGAGATTCGGAGAGTAGGAATTGCTTGCTGACTCAGAGTATATACATATCATATATTTTAGTAGATATTGCCAAATTGCCTTCTACTAGGCCACTATGCTGACTGCATTTCCACTATTTCTTTATATTCTCACCAACACTGAAAATTAAATAGTCAGTTTAATTTTGTGTTATTAAAATAGTCAGTTTAATTTTGTGTTCTTTTAAAAGTATGAATATCAATTATTATATCTGTTATAACCATATACATTTTATTTTGCATATACATGTATATTTTAAATTCTCACAGTTGATATTTTTCCATTGATTTTTAGGGAGAGTGAAAGGGAGGGTAGAGTTGGGAAGGAGGGAGGGGGAGAGAGAGAGAGAGAGAAATGTGAGAGAGACACATTGATTGGTTGCCTCCCACACTTGCCCTGACCTGGGCCCGGGGTGAGCCCCCAATTGAAGTATGTGCCCTTGACCAGGAATCAAACCCGAAAATCTTCAGTCTGTGGGCCGACACTCTTAACCACTAAACCGGCAATCGGACATCTCTCTCACAATCCGGGACTGTTGGCTCCTAACTGCTCGCCTGCCTGCCTGCCTGCCTGATCGCCCCTAACTGCCCCCCCTGTTAGCAAGGTCGCCCCCAACTCCCCCTCCCCCCCCACTGGCCTGGTCGTCCACAACTGCCCCCCTCTGCCGGCCAGGTTGCCCCTAACTGCCACCCCCCACCGGCCTGGTTGCCCCCAACTGCCCCCCTGGCCTGGCCACCCCCAACTGCCCCCCTGCCGGCCTGGTTGCTCCCAACTGCCCCCCCTGCCAGCCTTGTCGCCCCATGCAGCCTGCTGTTCAATCGTTTGGTTGTCCCTCACTAACCCCCCTGCCGGCCTGGTCACCCCACGCAGCCTGTGTTCTGTTGTCCGTCCGGTTGTTTCGGTTGTGACGGCCCCTGGCTTTTTATATATAGGATAGGAAAATTCAGTTCACTATTGCAAGAAATAGGAATAACTATAACAAATATGCAAGATTTTTATGGAGGAAGTTGTAAAATAATAGCATAGACCATACAAGAAAACTGGAATGGAAAGATATGCATACTATGTCTGGATGGAAAGTCTTCAATAAGGTAGAGATCCCAATCAAATTCCAGTATTTATGCATATGGTACCAAGTAAGGTAAAACAGGCTAAACTGTGAGAAGGAAGTCTCTTTTCCCCCTGACCTATCCACACAGTTCTCTTTCCTAGAAGCAAACAACTATTATAATTTTCTTAGATATTTATCTAGAAATATTCTATGCATACATATATGTACGTTGTGTGTATGTCTCTCTCTGTGTGTGCTTATCCATTGTTCTGTACTTTGTTTGCACTTAATTTATGTGGAGGATGTTCTATATTAATTTGTAAGTACATGTAGAGCTGCCTGTTTGCAAGGCTTCATAATATTTCATTGTATGTCTTTATTGTCATTTATCTGTTGTCTCTTGAGAGACATTTAGGATGTTTCAGACTTTTTATAATGTATATCCTTTTACATTTCATTCTTAAAAACATAAGATAATATGTTTGTAGGAAGGATGCCTAGAAGTGGAATTGCTTGGTCAAAGAAATATTTTTCAGTTGCCCTCCATAGAATTGTACTAGTTCAGCCTTAGCTGGTTTGGCTCAGTAGATAGATTGGCAGCCTGCAGACTGAAGGGTCTCAGGTGTGATTTCGGTCAAGGGCACATGTCTGGCTTGCAGGCTTGATCACTGGTAGAGGGAGATGATTCTCTCTCATCATTGGTGTTTCTGTCTCTCTCTCCCTCTCAGAAATCAAGTTGTACCAGTTCATACTTGTTTGCAGTATGAGACTCTGTACACAGTTAAACCTTTTTTTTTAAAAAAAATATATTTTATTGATTTTTTCACAGAGAGGAAGAGAGAGGGATAGAGAATTAGAAACATCGACGAGAGAGAAACATCAATCAGCCGCCTCCTGCACACCCCCCACTGGGGACGTGCCTGCAGCCAAGGCACACGCCCTCGACCGGAATTGAACCTGGGACCCTTGAGTCCGCAGGCCGACGCTCTATCCACTGAGCCAAACCGGTTTCGGCCAGTTATACCTTTTGATCTTGTGCATGTGGTAAGAGAAAATTGGCAGCAAATATGCATTTTTCTTAAACATTTCACACATTTAAGAGCATTTGTACTTCCTTTTCTATGGAACTGTTTTCCCTTTTTTTACCCGTTATTGTCTTTGGTTATTGGTTTTATCTCATTGATTCTAGGACCTCTTTGTCTTCAGTTTTTTAGGGTATGCTTTGCATATATTTTCTTTGGAGTTAATCATTGTGTATGTTTGTGATATTGCCCCCGTATGGATGTCTCCTATTTTTTTTTCTTTAAAAAAAGTTCTGATAAAACATATTGATGTAAAATTTACCATTTTAAGTGTACAGTTCAGTGGTATTAGGTATATTCACAAATGTTTTGCAAAAATCACATCATCCCAAACAGAAACTACCCATCCTATATAATCCTATATAATAAAAGCCTAATATGCTCTGTCCAGTTGTCCGGTCGTCTGTTCAACCAATCAAAGCATAATATGCTAATGATATGCTAAGGCTGCTCAACTGCTCGCTATGACGTGCACTGACAACCAGGGGGCAGATGCTCCAACTGGTAGGTTAGCTTGGACTGAGTGAGACGGGCTGGACATGCCCTGGAGCCCTCCCGCAGTTCCTCCCTGGCTGGCCAACCTCCTGCATTCCTCCCTGGCCCTGATTGTGCACTGGTGGGGTCCCTCGGCCTGGCCTGCACCCTCTCGCAATCTGGGATCCCTCAGGGGATGTTGGAGAGCAAGTTTCGGCCTGATCCCGCAAGTCAAACCAAGGGACCCCTCTGGTGCACGAATTTGTGCAGCGGGCCTCTAGTTAGACAATAAAGCCCAATACCTCTTATCCCCAGCTCCTGGTGACCTCTATTCTACCGTTTTATCTCTATGAATTTGCCTATCCTAAGTACCTCAATTAAGTGGAACCATAAAATATTTGTGTCTGGCTTATTTCACTTAGCCTAATGTTTTCAAAGGTCATCTATGTTGTAGCATAGGTCAGAATTTCTTTTCTTTTTAGGGCTGAATAATCTTCCATTGTATGTGTATACATTTTCTTTTTCCATTTTTCCGCCCATTGACATTTTGGTTGTATCTACCTCTTGGTTATGGTGCTATGAACATTAAATGTGCAAAATTCTTTTTGAGATCCTGCTTTCAGTTCTTTGGATACATACCCAGAAATTGCCGGATCTTATGATCATTCAATTTTTAATTTTTTTGGTAACTTCCATACAGTTTTCAATGGCTGCTGCACCTTTTTTACATTCCCACCCACAGTACACAAGGGATCATGTTTTTTCAAACAAACAGCCAATCAACCTTTCAGTTGCTCCTCACTAACCTTGTTGCTTTTGTTTTGATAGTAGCCATCCTAATGGATATGAGATATTTCCCGTTTTTTTATTTGAATTTCCCTAATGACTAATGATGTTGCGCATCTTTTCATCGGCTTATTGGTCATTTTTATATTTTTTTTGTGGTTGGGAAAGTATCTGTTTGTCTTTTGCCCATTTTTGTTTTGTTGTTGCGTTGTAAGAATTCTTTACATACTGTGGATATATTAATCCCTTATCTGATATTTGTTTGCTAATATTTTCTCTGATTCTGTGGGTTGTCTTCTGTTCTCTGATACAGTGTTCTTTACACAAAACTTAAAATTTTTTTTCCACCTTTCTACTTTTGTATGTTTTTCTATTACTAACTAGTGTTCTTTCTTTCAGGTTGAACCAATTTCCTTTAACATTTCTTATAAGGCTGGATTAATGATGAACTCCTTTTAACATTTGTTTTTCTGGACAATTATTTTCTTCAATTTTGAAGGAAAACTTGGTTGGGTAGAGTATTCTTATTTGGCAATATTTTTCTTTCAGCTCAAGTTTTTTTTAAAATGCAACATACAAACTTTATAAACATAAGTAACTGTTAAAGTCAACCAGGCATTTATATTAAAAGAAAAAGTAAATAGAAGAAATTTTATCTTAAACACCTTACAGTAACATATTGTAGTTGCATTTAACTGAGCTCTGTTGCTGTGAAGAATTTAGCTCGTGAACAGGTATGGATAAATGATTTGTACATTTTCAACTATTCAATGAATACTACTTTATATACACATGTCAATTTAATTGACGATTCCCAGTTATACTTCATTTTTGTTGATCTTTTGGAAGAGGTCATCTAAAGAGAAGAATATGTGGTTCTGGCTCATGAATCATGTAATGAACCCAGCCTGGTCTCTGGTGGACACCAAGTCTCCTCCACTCCTCTTCTGACATCAGAATGGTTTTTGGGTACTTACTTGGAAAGTTCTCTGGGTAACATGACATGCCACCACTTGTAGTGCTAGTTGAAGTGTTTGTCCAAGTAGTAGATCTGCTTGTGGGCCATCCTGCCAGCAGATGAGCAGTGTAGAGGGGAAGCAATAGGATGGGAAGAGTCAGGCCAATGCAACAAAGCAATTACCTCAGCACAAAATTTTGAAATTTGGTTTCTAGTTTATTTTTTCTTTTGTTGCCTATGCATTTGATGCCATATCCAAGAAATCATTGCCAAATCCAATGTCATGACACTTCCTCTATGTTTTCTACTAAATATTTATAGTTTAAGTTCTTAAATGTAAGTCTTTGATCTATTTTGACTTAATTTTTGTATGTGGTGTAAGGTAAGGGACCTAATGAATTCTTTTGTTGCAACGATTGATCTTTACTCATTTAATGGTCTTAGCACCCTTATTAAATCATTTGACCAAATATCTTAGGAAGCGTTTCTGGGCTTTGTATTTCATGCCATTTGTCTGTATACTAGTATCTGTCCTTATGTCAGTGTCATGGTGTTTTGACTTCCTATAGCTTGGTAGAAAGTTTTTTTTTCACTTTAAATCTTTATTGTTCAGACTAGAGGCCCAATGAACGAAATTCGTGCAATGGGCTTGGCCCCCCACGCTGCCGCTGCCACCACCGCCACCGCTGCCTCTGCCTCATCCCCCCACCTCCACGGCTTCATCCAGAAGGTTATCCAGTCTAATTAGCATATTACGCTTTTATTATTATAGATGATTACAGATGTTCCTCTTTTTTCCCCCCCATAGCTCCCTTCCACCCGGTTCCCACCCCACTCCAGGCCTCCCCCTCCCCTGCTGCCCCCACTGACCTCGTCCATAGGTGTAAGTAAGCTCTTTGTCCAATCTCTTCCCACACCCCCACAACCCCTTGCACCCGAGAATTGTCAGTCTGCTCCCTTTCCATGCCCCTGATTCTAATTACATTCACCAGTCTGTTCTGTTCATCAGGTTTTTTATTCATTTGATTTTTAGGTTCACTTGTTGATAGATATGTATTTGCTATCACTTTGTTGTTCATAATTTTTTATCTTTGCCTTTTTCTTCTTCCTTTTCTTAGAGAATACCCTTCAGCATTCTCCTATATAATAAAGAGGTAATATGTAAATTGACTATCACTCCAACACACAAGATGGCCGTCCCCATGTGGTCAAAGATGGCTGCCACAAGATGGCCAGCACAGGAGGGCAGTTGTGGGCGATCAGGCCTGCAGAGCAGGGCAGTTGAGGGGGACCAAGCCTGCAGGGGAGGGCAGTTGGGGGGACCAGGCCTATAGGGGACGGCAGTTGGGTGGGACCAGGCCTGCAGGGAAGGGCAGTTCGGGGTTCTAGGCCTGCAGGGCAGGGCAGTTAAGGGTGACCAGGCCGGTAGGGGAGGGCAGTTAGGGTCAATTGAGCCATCAGGGGAGCAGTTAGGCGTCGATCAGGCTGGCAGGGGAGTGGTTAGGGGGTGATCAGGTTGGCAGGCACAAGCGGTTAGGGGCAATCAGGCAGGCAGGCAGGCGAGCGGTTGGGAGCCAGCAGTTCTGGACTGTGAGAGGGCAGTTGGACATCCCTCGAGGGGTCCCAGATTGGAGAGGGTGCAGGCTGGGCTGAGGGACACCCCCCTCCCCTGTACTTGTATTTCGTGCACTGGGCCTCTAGTTTCATATAATACTGGTTTGGTGGTGATGAACTCCTTTAGCTTTTTCTTATCTGTGAAGCTCTTTATCTGACCTTCAATTCTAAATGATAGCTTTGCTGGGTAGAGTAATCTTGGTTGTAGGTTCTTGCTATTCATCACTTTGTATATTTCTTGCTACTCCCTTCTGGCCTGCATAGTTTCTGTTGATAAATCAGCTGACAGTCATATGGGTACTCCCTTGTGGGTAACTAAGTTTTTCTCTTGCTGCTTTAAAAAAAAAAAAAAATTGTATTGATTTTTTACACACAGGAAGGGAGAGGGAGAAAGAGAACCACTGATGAGAAAGAAACATCAATCAGCTGCCTCCTGCACACCCCCCACTGGGGATATGCCCGCAACCAAGGTACATGACCTTGACCAGAATCGAACCTGGGACCCTTCAGTCCACAGGCCGATTCTCTATCCACTGAGCTAAACCCATCAGGGCTCTCTTGCTGCTTTTAAGATCCTCTCTGTCTTTCGCCCTTGGCATTTTAATTATGATGTGTCTTGGTGTGGTCCTCTTTAGATTCCTCTTGTTTGGGGTTCTCTGCACTTCCTGAACTTGTAAGTCTATTTCTTTCACCAGTTAGGGGAAGTTTTCTGTCATTATTTCTTCAAATAGGTTTTCAATATCTTGCTATCTCTCTTCTTCTGGCACCCACATAATTCGGACGTTGGTACGTTTGAAGATGTCCCAGAGGCTCCTTACACTATCTTCATATTTTTGGATTCTTTTTTCTTTTTGTTTTTCTGGTTGGGTGTTTTTGCTTCTTTGTATTTCAAATCTTTGACTTGATTCTTGGGATCCTCTAGTTTGCTGTTGAATATCTGTATATTATTATTATTTCAGTCAGTGTGTGCTTAATTTCTGATTGGTCCTTTTTCATATCCTTGAAGGTCTCACTAAATTTCTCGGAGGTTTATAGAAGATTCTTGAGTAACCTTATAACCGTGGTTTTGAACTCTGTATCCCGTATTTTGCTTTCATCCATTTCTTTAATTTTTGACTTGTTTCTTTGTCTCTGCCTTTTGGCTGCTTCCTCATGTTTGTTTCTATGTGTTGGCTAGCTGCTACATCTCCTTGAGTTGATAGAGTGACCTTGTTTGGTTGGGGTCCTATAGGGCCCAGTTGCTCAGCCTTTCCAGTCACCTGAGGTGGATGCTCTTGGTGCACCCCTTTGTGGGCTGTGTGCAGTCTTGTTTTAGTTAAGCCTTCATTGTTGTTGTTTGTATCACTGGGAGGAATTGACCTGCAGGCCAATTGGCTGTGAGGATCTAGCTGTATCTACAATGGGAGAACTTCTGTGCTGGACACACCCTTATGGGGCAGGACTTGCTTCATTGGGGCTTTGGTGCTCACTGAGTCTGCCCCTTGAGTGTGTCTCTTATGGATGAGAAGAGTTGTAATCTGGATGGTCCCACTCTGACCACTGGGTACACTGGCTCTTGGATCTCCAAGGAGGTGCAAAGTCAGCTACTGTCTGGTGCCGCCCAGCAGGAACTACAGAGAAATCTGCAGATTCCTCCTGTTTGTATGGGGTTTGGAAGTGCCCAGATGAGGCCCAGCTGTGAAGCAAGGCAGACTGCTGCTGCTGGTAGTTGGGCCTTGTTTTGGAAGCTCTGGGGCTCTCTGATCCAGCTGCTGTTTGACAGGTTTTAGTTGGAGAAAGTACTGGCCATTCACATGCAAAAGTCACTGTGCACAGCTTGGGTGGGGTTGTAAATTGGGTGGGGCGGCATGTCTCTCAGCATCACCAGGGCGGAGCATACAGCCCTGCACCGGAGAGGTCCCTGGCTCTCTGGGCCCCGCGCTGCTGTGCATGAACAATGATTGCTGCCAGCACCTCTGAGAGAATGCCACCCTCACATTCCTGTCCAGATGCCAGACAGTCCAGTTTCTCCCCATATGTGTATGGGTCCCCCAGAGTCTTGCCTGGAACTGGAGTTCAGAGCAGTCAGGAGCTTGTATCTCCCTCCCGATTAAAAGAGCAGCACATCCAGGTGCCAGCATTTTCTGCGCCTCCGCACCTGTTACCAGTCTCAATGCACTTTCTTCACCTCTCTAGTTGTGGAACTTACAGTCAGCCGGCTTTCCCATGGTTCTGGGTGGTAGTTGTTCTGCCTTTTAGTTGTAATTTTGATGTGTTTGTGAGAGGCAGCAAGTATAGGTGTTTACCTATGCCGCCATCTTGGTTCTCCCGGTAGAAAGTTTTGAAATTAGGAATTCTGAGACCCCCTCTTGCTTTGTTTTCCTTTTCAAGATTTTTCTCCCTTGACATTTTATGTGGATTTCAGGATGAGATTTCCACTCTGCCAAAACATGCTTTGGGTCTTGATAAGGATTGCATTGAATCTGTAGTTTGCTCTAGAGGTAGTATTGTCTTTTTAACAACGTTTATCATCTAATCCATGAACATGGGATTTCTTTCCAATTATTTGTATCTTCAATTTCTTTCAGCAGTGTTTTATAGTTTTCATTGTGCAAGTGTTTCAACCTTTTTGTTTAATTTGTTTTTATGTATTCTTTGAAATGAATTGCTTTAATATTTTTGAATTGTTCATTATTGTATAGAAATGCAACTGATTTTTGCATTTAAAAATTATAAAAATGTTTTTATTGATTTCAGAGCAGAAAGGAGAGGGAGAGAAAGAGAGAAAGAAACATCAGTGATGAGAGAATCATTGATAGGGTGCCTCTTGCACACCCCCTACTGGGGATCAAGCCTGCAACCCAGGCATGTGTCCTGACTTGGAATTGAACTTCATGACCTCCTGGTTCATAGATCACATGGGCCGTGGTGGATTTTTGCATGTTTTTGTATTCTGAAACTGCTTGTATGTTTTCTACATATAAGATCATGTCATCTGCACAGATAATTTTAACTTTTTATTCTTTTCTCTCATTTGGATGCCTTTAGTCTTTTTTTTTTTTTTACCTAATTAATCTGACAAGGACTCCCAGTACTTTGTTGAGTTAGAGTGGTGAAAGTAGGCATCTGTGCCTTGTTCTTAATCTTAGAGGCAAAGCTTTCGGTTTGTACCACTGAGTATGATGTTAGCTGTGGGTTTTTCCATGTGTGACCTTTATCGTGTTGCAGAAATTGTCTTCTCTTCCTAGTTTATTGTTTTTAATCATGAAGGTATTTTGTCAAACAGTCCCTGCCATGTCCCCATTTAGATCAGGTGTTTTTCCCCCTTTAGTTCATTACTTTGATTTCCTTATATTGAACTGCCAAAGCATTTTGGGATAAATCCCACTTAGTCAGTATATAATCTTACCATGCTTCTGAATTTGGTTAGCTACTTTTGTTGAGGATCTTTACATCTATATTCCATGAGTAATATTGGCCTGTAGTTTTCTTGTAATGTCTTCATCTGAATTTGGTATCAGGTTAATGCTGGTCCCATAGATTGAGTTAGGAAGTGTTCATTCCTTTCAAGTTTTTTGGAAAGAATTTTAGAGGGATCATTGTGAATTCTTTTTTAAATATTTGGTAGCATGTACCAGTGAAGCCATCTGTTCCTGGGCCTTTCTTTGCTGCGAGATTTTTTTCTCTCAAAGATGTTTTTAAAAAAATAGATTTGAGAGAGGGAGAGACATCAATTGGTTGCATTCTGCATGTGCTCTGACCAGAAATTGAACCCATAACCTGGGTATATGCCCTGACTAGGAATCTGACCGGTGATCTTTTGGTGCACAAGGAGATGCTCAACCAACTGACGCACAATAAACAGGGCTGCTGGGAGATTTTTTTTTTTTTAAATTATTTTATTAATATATTTTATTGATTTTTTACAGAGAGGAAGGGAGAGGGATAGAGAGTTAAAAACATGATGAGAGAGAAACATCAATCAGCTGCCTCCTGCACACCCCCTACCGGGGATATGCCCGCAACCAAGGTACATGCCCTTGACCGGAATCAAACCTGGGACCCTTCAGTCCGCAGGCTGATGCTCTATCCATTGAACCAAACCAGTCAGGGCACTGCTGGGAGATTTTTGATGACTCTTTTAATCTTTTTACTTGTTACAAACAGATTTTGTATTTTTTATTGACTAAGTTTTTAAAGTTTGTGTATGTCTAGGAGTTTCAATATTATTATCATGGTTATCTAATTTGTTGGCATACAGTTGCTTACTGTATTTCCTTATGATTTTGTTTATTTCTGTAAAATTGATAGTGGTGTCCTATTTTCATCCTGATAATTGAAATTTTTTTCTTAGATTAAGGATTTATTTATTTAAATAATTGTTTATTATTGAAAGTATCACATGACCCGTTTTTTCCCCCCATTGATCCCCTCCAGCCTACCCCTATACCTGTGCCAGGCCCTCACTGCCCCGTTGTCTGTGTCCATAGGCCGTGCTTATCTTCTATATATATAAAAAGCCTAAGCGACCTACCGACCAGCTGACCGGCCGACTCACCAGTAGCTATGATGTGCACTGACCACCAGGGGCAGACGCTCAGTGCAGGAGTGGAAACCACAGGCATAGAAACATGTAACAGATTGATGAATCTCAGAGGGAAGGAAGGAGGGGGGAGGGCCGGAGGGGATTAACAGAAGATCTTATACTATACTAGAGGCCCTGGTCCCTTGCCCTGGCCTGTGGAGATCAGGCTGAAACTGGCTCTCTGACATTTCCTGAGGGGTCCCGGATTGTCAGAGGGCGCAGGCCAGGCCGAGGAACCCCACTGGTGCACGAATCCATGCACCAGGCCAATAGTATGCATATAAGGCCTTTGGTTGAGTACTTCCCATCCTTCCACCCTCACCCGCCTTCCCTGCGAGATTCTATACTCTTTGCTTCCATGTCTCTGGATCCACTCCATTCATCAGTTTATTTTGTTACCTATGTTCTACATATAAGTGAGATCATGTGGTACTTGTCGTTCTCTAACTGACTTATTTCACCTAGCATGATACTCTAGGTTCCTCCATGCTGTCTCAAAGGGTAAGAAATCCTTTTTACTGATGCATAGTATTGCATGGTATACATGTACCACAGCTTTTTTATCCACTCATCTCCTGATGGGCAGTTGGGCTGTTTCCAGATCTTAGCTATTGTAAATTGTGGTGCTATGATCATAGGGGTGCATACATTCTTTCTGATTGGTGTTCTGGCTTCTTAGAATATATTCCTAGAAGTGGGATCTCTGGGTCAAATCGCAGCTCCATATTTAATTTTTTGAGGAAACTCCATACTGTTTTCCATAATGGCTGCACCAGTCTGCATTCCCACCAGCAGAGTCCTAGGGTTTCCTTTTCTCCACATCCTCACCAGCACTTGTCACTTGTTGATTTGTTGATGGTAGCCAATCTGACAGTGAGGTGATGCTTCATTGTCGTTTGAATTGGCATCTCTCTGGTGATCAGTGACTTTAAGCATTTTTTCATATGTCGTGGCCATTTGTGTGTGCTCTTTGGACAAGTGTCTATTTAGGTCCCTTGCCCTTTTTTTTTTTTTTTTTTAATATATTTTATTGATTTTTTACAGAGAGGAAGGGAGAGGGATAGAGAGCCAGAAACATCAATTATGAGAGAGAAACATCGACCAGCTGCCTCCTGCACACCCCCCACCGGGGACGTGCCCGCAACCAATGCACATGCCCTTGACCGGAATCGAACCTGGGACCCTTCAGTCCGCAGACCGACACTCTATCCACTGAGCCAAACCGGTTCTGGCCCGTTGCCCATTTTTTAATTGGATTGTTTATCTTCCTTTTGTTAAGTTGTATGAGCTCCTTATATATTTTGGATATTGACACTTTATCAGATGTATCATTGTGAAATATGTTCTTCCATACAGTGGGTTCTCTTTCCGTTTTGTTGATGGTTTCTTTTGCTGTGCAGAAGCTTGTTATTTTGATGTAGTCCCATTTGTTTATTTTCTCCTTAGTTTTCATCACCGTAGGAGATGTATCTGTAAACGTATTGCTACGAGAGATGTCTGAGATTTTGCTGCCTTTGGCTTCTTCTGGGATTTTTATGGTTTCATGACTTAAATTTAAGTAAATCCATTTTGAGTTTATTCTTCTATATGGTATAAGTTTGTGGTCGAGATTCATTTTTTTTTGCATGTATCTGTCCAATTTTCCCAACATCATTTATTGAAGAGACTGTCCTGACTCCATTGTATGCTCTTGCATCGTTTATCAAATATTTATCAAGCATAATGTCTTGGATCGATTTCTGGGGTCTCTGTTCTGTTCCATTTATCTATATGCCTGTTCTTGTTCCAGTACCAGGCTATTTTGATTATAGTGGCTTTGTAGTATAACTTGAAATCTGGTATTGTGATTCCTCCAACTTTGTTCTTCTCTCTAAAGATTGCAGCAGCTATTGGGGTCTTTTTTGGTTCCATATAAATTTTTGGAGTATTTGTTCTAGATTTGTGAAATACACTTGTTTTTTTAATAGGGATTGTATTGAATCTGTAGATTGCCTTGGATAGTATGGACATTTTAATGATATTCTATCAATCCATGAACATGCTATATTCCTCCACTTGTTTATATCTTCTTCTTCTTTCTCTTTTTTCTATGTCCTGTAATTTTCCAACTGAAGATCTTTTGCCTTCTGAGTAAGTTTATTCCTAAGTATTTTAATTTTTTTGTTTTTGTTGCAATGGTAAATGGGATTGCTTGTTTAGTTTCTCTTTCTGAGAATTTATTATTGGTGTATAAAAACTCAATCAATTTTTGGGTGTTGATTTTGTATTCTGCTACATTGCCAAATTCTTTTATTAAATCTAGTAGTTTTTTGGTGGTCTTTAGGGGTTTGTATGTACACTATCATGTCATCTGCGAATAATGAGAGTTTTACTTCCTCCTTTCCATTGTGGATGCCTTTTATATCTTCTTGTTGTCTGATAGCTGTGGCTAGGACTTCCAGTACTATGTTGAGTAAGAGTTGTGAAAGTGGAAAGCCCTGTCTTATTCCTGCTGTTGGGGGAAATTGTTATAGTTTTTGCCCATTGAGTATGATGGTTGCTGGAGGTTTGTCATATATGGCCTTTATCATCTTGATGTGTCATGTTTATTGATTGGCAAATATTGTGCCAGCCTTGCATTCCTGGAATAAATCTCATTTGGTCATGGTATATGATCTTTTTAATATATTGCTGGATCCAGTTTGCTAATACTTTGTTGAGGCTTTTAGCATCCATGTTCTTCAGGGATATTGGCTTGTAATTCTCTTTCTTGTAGTGTCTTTATCTGGTTTGGGAATTAAGATAATGGTTGCCTCATAAAAAGAGCTTAGAAGTATTCCTTCCTCTTGCATATTTTGGAGAAGTTTGAGTATAGCTGTAAATTCTTTGAATGTTTGGTAAAACTCCCATGTGAAGCTTTGTGGACCTGGGCTTTTGTTTGCTGGGATTTTTTTGATTACTACTCAATTTCATCAGTAGTTATCGGCCTATTCAGGTTTTGTGATTCTTCGTGATTCAGTTTTGGGAGATTGTATTTTTCTAGGAATTTATCTGTTTCATCCACGTTGTCCAGCTTGTTGGCTATAGTTGTTCACAGTATTTTCTTACAATCCTTTGTATATCTGTGATGTCAGTGGTTACTTTTTTGATTTATTTTCTTTTTTTTAAAAACATGTATTTTATTGATTTTTTACAGAGAGGAAGGGAGAGGGACAGAGAGTTAGAAACATCGATCAGCTGCCTCCTGCACACCCCCCACTGGGGGTGTGCCCACAACCAAGGTACATGCCCTTGACTGGAATCGAACCTGGGACCTTTCAGTCGCAGGCCCACGCTCTATCCACTGAGCCAAACCGGTTTCGGCTGATTTATTTTCTTGATTTTATTTATTTGGTTCCTCTCTCTTTGTTTCTTGATGAGTCTGGTTAATGGTTTATCAATTTTGTTTATCGTTTCAAAGAATCAGCCCTTGATTTCATTGATTTTTTTTTTTTTAGTCTCTATGTCATTTATTTCTGCTCTAATCTCTATGATTTCTCTCCTACTTACTTGGGCCCTTTCTTGTTGTTCCCTTTCTAGTTCTTTAAGTTGTAGGGTTTAATAGTTAATTGTTGATTTTCCTTATTTTTTTTTGAGGTAGGCCTGTAGTATGTATATCCTTCCCTCAAGGCTGCTTTTGCTCTTCCCCAGAGATTTTGGGTTGTTGTGTGTTCAGTTTCATTTGTTTGTAGGAAGTGTTTGATTTCTTTCCTGATCTCATTGGTAACCCATTCATTGTTTAATAACATGCTATTTAGCCTTCATATATTTGAATGTTTTTGGGTATTTTACTGTAGTTGATTTCTAATTTCATTCACTTTGATCTAAGACAGTGATGGCGAACCTATGACACGCGTGTCAGCACTGACACGCGTAGCCATTTCTGATGACACGGGGCCGCATGCCGAGGATGAAACATTTGCTGCTCGAGGATGAAACATTTGGGACTAGAGTCTTGGAGTTAGTTTTTTCCTCAAAGTGACACACTACCCGAGTTATGCTCAGTTTTTTGGCAAAGTTTGACACACCAAGCTCAAAAGGTTGCCCATCACTGATCTAAGAGGATGCTTCATGTGATTTCAATCATCTTGAACTTGTAGAGACTTATTTTGTGTCCTAACATGTGGTCTATCTTAGTGAATAATCTATGTGCACTTGAGAAGAATGTATATTCTGCTGCTTTGGGGTGAAATGTTCAATGAATGTCAATTAAATCCACCTGATCCAGTGTGTCCTTTAGAGTTACTATTTCCTTGTTAATATTTTGCCTGGAAGATCTATCCAGTGAAGTCAGTGAGGTTTTAATGTCCCCTAGTATGACTGTATTATTGTCTATCTCTCCCTTAAAGTCCTATAGAAGTGTTTTTATATATTTAGGTGCTCGTATATTGGGTGCATGTATGGTTATCAGAATTATATCCTCTTGTCGCATCGATTCCTTTAGTATTATGTAATTGCCTTTGTTGTCTTTTGTGATGGCCTTCATTTTGAAGTCTTATTTTGTCGTCATTAGTATTGCTACTCCAGGTATTTTTTTTAAAATAAATCTTTATTCAGGTTATTACAGTTGTTCCTCTTTTTTCCCCCCATAGCTCCCCTCCACCAGGTTCCTACCGCCCCCTCTGCCCTTACCCCCCCACACTGTCCTCCTCCATAGGTGTACGCTTTTTGTTCAGTCTCTTCCCGCACCCCCCACTCCCCTTTTCCCCCGAGAATTGTCAGTCCACTCCCTCTCTATGCCCCTGATTCTATTATATTCACTATTTAGTACTGTTCATCAGATTTTTTATTCCCTTGCTTTTTAGATTCACTTGTTGATAGTTACCTATTTGTTGTTCATAATTTTTAACTTTATCTTCTTCTTCCTCTTCTTAAAGAATACCTTTCAGCATTTCATATAATTCTGGTTTAGCGGTGATGAACTCCTTTAGCTTTTTCTTATTTTTGACGTTCTTTATCTGGCCTTCAATTCTGAATGATAGCTTGGCTGGGTAGAGTAATCTTGGTTGTAGGTTCTTCCAATTCATCACTTTGAATATTTCTTGCTATTCCCATCTGGCCTGCATAGTTTCTGTTGAGAAATCAGCTGACAATCGTATGGGTGCTCCCTTATAGGTAACTAATTGTTTTTCTTTTGCTGCTTTTAATATTCTCTCTTTGTCTTTTGCTCTTGGCATTTTAATTATGATGTGTCTTGGTGTGGTCCTCTTTGGATTCCTTTTGTTTGGGGTTCTGTTTGCTTCCTGGACTTGTAAGTCTATTTCTTTCACCAGGTGGGGGAAGTTTTCTGTCACTATTTCTTCAAATAGGTTTTCAGTATCTTGCTCTCTCTCTTCTTCTGGCACCCACATAATTCTTATGTTGGTACGCTTGAAGTTGTCCCAGAGGCTTCTTGCACTATCTTCAACTTTTTGTATTCTTTTTGCTTTTTCAGAGGAGTGTTTTTTGCTTCTTGGCATTCCAAATCTTTGACTTGATTCTTGCGATCCTCTAGTCTGCTTTTAGGTCTCTGTATAATATTTTTTATTTCAGTCAGTGTATGCTTTATTTCTAGTTGATCCCTTTTCATGTCCTCGAGGTGGTCGTTTAATTTATCGGCCTTTTCTAGGAAATTCTTGAAAAACCTTATAACTGTGGTTTTGAACTCTATATCCAGTCTTTTGCTTTCCTTCATTTCCTTTAATTGTGGCCTGCCTCTTTGTTTCCACATTTTAGCTGCTTCCCTGAGTTGATGGAGTTGCTTTGTGTGTTAGGTGTCTTAGCAGAGCCAAGTTGCTCAGCCTCCCCTGTTACCTGTGATGGATCCTCTTGGTGCACCCCTTTGTGGGCTGTTTGTGCAGTCTTGTTGTAGCCTTGCTTGTTGTTGGTTTCACTGGGGGGTGTTGATCTCCAAGCTAATTGGCTGTGAGTATCAGCAGTGACTCTGCTGGGAGGGCTTCTGTGCTCAGCTTGGATGGGGCAGAGTCTCAGGGTGGTGCAGACAAGCTTTGGTTTCCCATCAGCCCCGCCCTAATGTCCCGTGGTGATGGCTTCGCTCACCTCTGAGAAGGCTGCTCTCGAGTTTCGCCTGTTGCCAGACAGGCCGGCTTCTCCCCGACCGGAGATGGATATCAGTGCAGTCGGGAGGTTTTGTTTTTCTCCCAAACGAGAAAGCTAGCCACTGGGAGGGCTTCTGTGCTCGTCTTGGATGGGGCGGGGTCTCAGGTTGGTGCAGACAAGCTTTGATTTCCCACCAGCCCCGTCCTAAGAGGGCCTTGTTTTCTGTATCCCACTACAATGGCTGCGCCCCTCTGAGAGAAGGCTGCTCTCGAGTTTTGCCTGCTGCCAGACAGGCCGGCCTCTCCCCGATCGGCACTGGATATCAGTGTAATAGGGAGGCTTTGTTTTCCTCCCGAACGAGAAAGCCAGCCGCGCACTTGGTGCCCACCCTCTCCTTGCGCCGCGAGCAAGCCATTCGTATATTCAGCCGCTTGCCCTCTCCGCGCTCTCAGATCTCTGCACCTCCACAGCTCCCGAAGCTCAGCGTCCCTTTCTCTTTTATTCTTGTTGTAGAGCATCTGCTCAGCCAGCTTTCTGGTGGTTCTGGATGATGTCTGCTCTGTTTTCCCGTTGTAGTTTCAAAATTGTTGTGGTAGGTAACAATTAGGTGTTTACCCTATGTTGCCATCTTGGTTTCTCCTACTCCAGCTATTTTTATTTTCCATTTGCATGGAAAATTTTTTTTTGATCTCATCACTCTTACACGGTATATGTCAGATCTCTGGATGGCAGTTAATTTTAAAAAGTAACAGGTCCTGAGAGATTAAATATGGCGGTGGACTAAGTGGATGCTACATGGAAATGATTCCAGGACCAAACTGGAATTACAACTAAAATACAGAAAAACTTCCTGAATAATCAACAGAAGATTTGCTGGAGCGAACCCTGATAACTGCAGACCAAAAGTCAAAGAGACTGGTAGGAGAGGCATGAGCATCAAAGGAGTGGCTGGGTTCCCACACACAGCAAATGAAGTTTTGGAGAGATATCTCAGCTGTGGCTGGTTGCCACTGAGAACTCTGGGGTCTAATTCCCAAGCTCAGCCCGCCAGCAGAGAGTACCACAACTGAGAAGGACACCAAAATAACATCTTGCTGGGAAAAGCAGCAGGGTTACTATTTGACAGGGAGATTCGGGTTGATATTCAGGTACCCTCTTTAAAGGTCAATGCACAAAATTCCCTGTGAAGCCTGTCACCATGTGCTCCGACAGAGGGAAGGCAATGTGGACTGTAGCTCTGTGAGCAGAAGCCAGGTTCGGGGGCTTTGGTGTGGAAAGAGCTCAGAAGGCAGACACCCAGTTTTCCTGTGCTGAGTTATTACCTCACTAGGAGGTCATCTTTTTCATGTAGACATTTTCTATGTAGGTGGCTTTGCCTGGGGGGGGAAGATAGTTGACCCACCCTATTGGAAAACACCCTGCCAACGGTGTGGAGTTTCTAAGGCCCAATAAGAGATTGAGAATAACAATTAGCCTCCAGGCAGAAGCAATTGCTCTACCCTGTTGACGATTGCCTTAGGGCTATTCAAGACAGAATCCTATCAGTCTGTAGGCAGAGGAGGTCTCTATTTAAGTTATCCTTCTAGTATATTGGGTGCATATATGTTTACCAGGGTTATATCCTCTTGTTGGATTGATCCCTTTTGTATTATGTAGTGACCTTTGTTGTCTCTTGTGATGGCCTTCATTTTGAAGTCTATTTTGTCAGATATGAGTATTGCTATGACAGCTTTTTTTTCTTTTCCTTTTGTATGGAAAAATATTTTCCATCTCATCATTCTTATTCAGTGTGAGTCTTTTGTTCTCAGGTGGGTCTCTTGTAGACAGCATGTAGTTGGGACATGTTTTTGTGTCCATTCAGCTACCTTATGCCTTTTGATTGATATGTACTTATTTAATTCTGTATGCCTAGGTTTCTCTCTGTTTCTTCTCATTACAGCAGTCCCTTTAGCATCTTTTGCAGTGCTGTTTTTGTGGTAATAAACCCCTTTAGTTTTTTTTTTTTTAATACTTTGGTCTGGGAAGCTCTTTATTTCAACATCTATTTTGAATAATAGCTTTGCTGGATATAATAATCTTGGTTTTAGATTCCTTTTTCCATTGCCTCGAGTACTTCCATGCCATTCCTTCTGGCCTGTTGAGCTTCTGACAGCTTTATGGACACTCCTTAGGTAGGTAACAAATTGCTTATCTCTTGCTGCCTCTAAGATTCTCTCTCTTTTTTTAATCTTTTGGAGTTTTAATTATGATGTTCCTGAGCATGGGCCTATTTTGGTTCTTCTTGCTAGGGACTCTCTGTGCTTCTGAACTTGTGACTCTTTCCTTCACCTGGTTAAGGAGGTTTTCTGCCATTATTTCTTCAAACACCTTCTCTATTCCTTGCTCTGTTTCTTCCCCTTTTGGCTCCCCCATTATGTGAATATTGTTATATTTCAGGTTTTCCTACAACTACCTTATGCTGTCCTACTGTTTTTTTAATTGTTTTTTCTTTTTGGTTCTCTGATTGAGTGATTTTTTTTTTCAACCCTGTCTTTCAATTCACTGATCCAATCCTTAGTTTTCCCCTCATCTGCTGTGTATTCCTTTCAATGTGTTATTTATTAGTGCTATATCATTCTTTATTTCTGACTTCTTTTTTCATAGTTATTGATCTCTTATGCTGTTTAATATCTTTACCATTATTGTTCTGAACTCTAAATCAAATTAATTTCTTATCTTCATTTCATTTATCTCTTCTGGAGAATTCTCTTATTCTTTAATTTGTGGGTTATTTCTTTGGCTCCCTATTTTGGTTGCCTCTATGTGTTTGTGTCTGTGTGTTAGATAGATCTGCTACGACTTATAATTTCTAGTGCAGGGTAATGTCAGACACTGTTTCTAATTGGCTCTGACTACCTTGTTTGGGGCTATCAGCAATCCACAGCTTTTGGCTCCCTCTGCTTGGGCTTGATGCCTTTGGAAAGGACCAAGATGTGCACCAGGGTCTTCTTTTTCTAGGTCTATGCCCAGAAGGAGATCAGGCAAAGACTCAAAGCCTTCAGAGATCTGCCTCTGCCTACATCTGATTGTTATAAGTCTTGATTCACCTTAGTCTATAGACCTCAGGTTGGGGCAATAGTTGCGATTCAAAACCACCTGGATAGCAAAGGTCTGCCTGAGAAAGAGGTCTTCTGCAGCTCCAGGGAATGACTCATCACAGGAAACCGGGGTGTCTGCCTTCTGAGCTCTAACTCTAGAACCCCCAACCCTGGACTCCCCTTACACAGCTTTAGTCAACTCTGCCCTCCCTCTGCCGGAGTCCAAGGTGAATGGCTGCACAGGACATTTTATGCATTGGCCCTTTAAGAGGATGCCTGCATTTCCAGTTCATTCTCACTGGCAGACAGCAATCCTGTTGCTTTTCTCAGCCAGGTCTTATGTGGGTACCTTTGTCAGTTCTGGTTCTGTGTGTTGGGGAGGCCAGCTTAGGGTTTAGACCCCAGAGTTCTCTGTGGCAAACCCCCCCCCCCCCCGCACAGCTGATATATCTCTCTAGACCTTCAGCTGCTGTATGTGGGAGCCTGGCCACCCCTTTTGAGTCTCTGCACTTCCTGCCAATCTCTGTTCAGTCTTCACTTCCCATTTTTGGTTATCAGGGTTTTCTCCAGCTATCCTTCAGTTCATTTTTCAGGGTTTTTTCCCTGTCTTTTGTTTGTATTTCCGGTTTGGTCCTGGGAAAGAGTCAGTGTAGCTTCCACTTATTCTGCTGTTATTTGCTATTGTCTAAAATACATTTTTATTGATGTCAGAGAAGAAGGGAGTTGGATAGAGATCTAGAAACATCCTATATAATGAAAGCCTAATATGCAAATTGTCCCTCTACTGGGAGTTTGACTGCTTGCTATGATGTGCACTGACCACCGGGGTGGCACAGAACATGGTGGGCATCGGCAACGTGCTGCTGGTTGTGGGCGGCAGTGGAGGCGCTGCCAGTCCTGATGTGCCCTGACAAGAGCGGGACCTCGGTGGGATGGTGGGGCAGGTGAGCGGGCGGTGCCAGGCCAAGGTGGGTGCGAATGGGGGCCCGATTGTCCTGCCAATTGTCGGCTCCCATGCACTGAGGGAGCCGGGCGGGGGGGGCCTGGTCCCGATCGATCATCCCGCAGATGATGACCAGCATCTGGCAGGCCCTGGGCTGGGACGGGGAACTGGGGGTGAGTGGTGGCGGCCAACCTCCCGTGGCACCTGGGCAGGGGGCTGTGATCTTTCGCCAGCTACCTGGGGGCGGGGGTGATTGGGACAGAGGTGTGGTGAGAATGCAGGGTTTCCGCCGAGCCCACTTTCACTACCTCTGCTACCCTCCTCTGGGATGCTAGGGCTCGCGTGCTGGGGAAGCCTCTGTGCTCAGGTGCCAGACGCCCGTGACGAGCCTGCCCTGCACCCGTGCGTCCTCTTCCGTGTGAGCTGGGCCACAGCCGCTGGGACCACAGGGGCCGGTTGGGCTCCCCGTGGGTTCACGCAGCAGCCAGTCTACAAAGCCGACTGGGAGAGAGTACGCTGCCCACCCGGCTTCTGTGTGGCGCTGCTGAATGGCCCAGGGGCCCACGCTGTGCCGTGGCCCACGATGTCTGGCCGTGCTCACTGCATCTCTGCGTGGGGACTCAGGTGCCATGACTCAGGTGGAGGGGAGCGCGCAGGGGCCTGGGGATCCAGGTGCTGTCAGGACCCAGATGCTGTCAGGACCCAGAGGTCAGCTGGGACCTGTCCTTCCACGCCAGATGCTTGCACTTTGATTGCTGGCCAGGCCTAGGGACCGTTCTCGTTCATGAATTTCGTACACCGGGCCTCTAGTTAATGATAACAGAGAATCTTTGATTGGCTAACTCCTGTCTGACCCCAGAGGGGATTGAGCTGGAAACCCTGGCATGTGCCCTTATTGGGAATTGAACCGTGACCTCCTGATTTATAGGTTGATGCTCAACCACTGACCCAAACCAGCCCGGCTTCGGTTTCTTTCTTTCTTTCTTTTATTTTTTTCAGTGTCTTTTAATTTTCTGAGTTCAGGTCTTTTGCCTCCTTGGTTAAAATTATTTATTCCTAGTCGTTAATTTTTTGTTGCAGTTATAAATCAGATTGTTACCTTAGTTTCCTTTTTAATTGTTCATTGTTGGTGTATAAAAATACAGCTCATTTCTGAATATTTATTTTGTATCTTGCCAAATTATTGCATTTATTTGTACTAAATTTTTTTTGGTGGAATCATTAGTGTTCTCTATATACAGCATTATGCCATCTGCAAATGAAAATTTTACTTCCTCCGTTTCAATATGTATGCCTTTTATTTATTTTTCTTGTCTGTTTGCTGTGGTGAGGACTTCTAGTACTATGCTGAATAAGAGTGGTAAAAGTGGACATCCTTGTCTTGTTCTTGATCTTAATGAAAACTCTTTTAGTTTTTCCCCATTCACGATGATATTGGCTGTGGGTTTGTGATATGGCTTTTATTATGTTGAGGTATGTTCCACCTTTGCTGAGAGTTTTCATCATAAGTGGGTGCTTGTTTTGTCAGGTGCTTTTTCTGCATCTATTGATATGATCATATGCTTTTAATCTTTTTAAAAAAAGTATATTTTTATTAATTTCAGAGAGGTAGGGAGAGGGAGGGAGAGATAGAAACATTAGTGATGAGAGAATCATTGATCGGCTGCCTCCTGCACGCCCCCTACTGGGGATCGAGCCTGCAACCGGGGCATATGCCCTTGACTGGAATCGAACCCAGGACCCTTGATTCCGCAGGCTGACCCTCTATCCACTAAGCCAAACCAGTGAGGACCATATGCTTTTTATCTTTCATTGTGTTTATGTGGTGTGTGACATTAATTGACTTGTGGAGATTGTACCAACCATAACAGCAATAAATCTCGCTTGTTCATGGTATATGATCTTTTTAATATATTGCTGAATTTTGTTTGCAAATATTTTGTTGAAGTTTTCTGTATCTATGTTCGCGTATTTGTCTTTCATTTCCTTTTTTTTTAGTGTTTTTATCTGGTTTTGCAATCAGTATAATGATGGATTTGTAAAATGAGTGTGGGAGTCGTCCTTCCTCTTGAATTTTCTTTTTATCCTCAGGAGAGGATTTTTTTTGGTATTGATTTTTGGAGAGACAGAGATGGAGAGAGGGAGTAAGAGAGAGAAACATCAATGTGGGAGATAAACATTGATGTGTTGTCTCACTTCCATACTTGCCCCAGCAGGAAATTGAATCTGCAATCTCTTGGTGTACATGATGACACTCCAACCCACTGAGCATGCCAGCCAAAGGTTTATTTTTTGGAGTATATTGAGAAGAATAGGTGTTCATTCTTTTTTGAATCTTTGTTAAATTAATCTGTGAAACCATCTGGTCCAGGACTGGTGTTTGTTGCGAGTTTTTGTATTACTGTGTTCATTTTGTTCATTGGTATTGGTCTGTTCAGATTTTCTTCTTGTTGAAGATTGTATGTTTCTAGGAAATTACAGACGTGTGGTGAGACATTGCTGTCTGCCAGTGGACCCTGCATTCTCACCACACCTCTGTCCCAATTATTGATGTCAGAGAAGAAGGGAGTTGGATAGAGATTTAGAAACATCCTATATAATAAAAGCCTAATATGCAAATTGTCCCCTCGCCTGCCCCATTATCCCACCGAGGTCCCGCTCTCGTCAGGGCACACCAGACTGGCAGCGCCTTCACTGCCACCTGAGGTAGTCCCCACGCCAGAGGTAGTGAAAGTTCATAGTGTTTTCTTATAATCCTTTGTATTTTCGTTATGTCTGTTGTCACTTACCGTCTTTCATTTTTGGTTTTATTTATGTGTGTCCTATCTCTTTTGTTCTTTATGAGTTATTGTTAAAGTTTTATCAATCCTGTTTATCTTTTACAGAAGCAGTTCTTGGTTTTATTGAACTTTTATAATTTTTTTTAAAGCTCTGTTTTGTTTATTTTTTTCTATCACCTTTATTATTTCCTTTCTTCCACTTGTTCTTTTTGGTATAAGGTTAGATTTTCCTTGTGGTAGGCCTGTATTGTCTGAATTTCACTCTCGGTACTGCTTTTGCTTTGTTCCATAGATTTGGGGTTGTTGTGTTTTCATTTTAATTTGTTTTAACCCTTTGCACTCGCTTGCTTTTTCTCGATTCCTGCTACCGATGCTAACCGTGTCGAGTCACACTCGACATCCGAGTGCAAAAGGTTAAGGTGTGTTTTTGATTTCTTCCTTGATCTCATTTTTAATACATTTATTGTTTAGTAACATATCATTTAGACTACATGTGTTTGTATGTTTTTGAGTTGTTTTATTAATTTAGAATTAAAATTTTTAATTGATTTTTTTGGTTTTTTTTTAGAGAGAGAGAGCAAGGAAGGGAGAGGGAGAGAGAAACATCAGTTGGCTGCCTCCTCCATGCTCTCCACTGGGGATCGAGCCTGGTAGCTGGGCATGTGCCCTGACCAGTAATTGAATCAGTGACCTCTTACTTCATGGGACGATGCTCAAACAACTAAGCCATACTGACCTGGTCTGTTTTTTTCATGTAATTGATTCATAGTTTCATATCATTGTAGTCAGCAAAGATGCTTGAAAATGATTTCAGTCTTCTTCAATCTGTTGATTTATTTTGTGACCTCACGTGGTTGGTTTATCCTAGAAAATGTTCCATGTGCACTTGAAAAAAATGTTCATTTTGCTGCTCTGTCGTGACATGCTCTAAAACTTAAATTCATCTGGTTTCATTGCTTCTTGGCTTTTTGGCTAAGGTAAAGTGCAGATTGGTCTGTTGTTATGTGTCATTTAAGGCTGCTATTCCCTTTTGATTTTCAATTTGGAAGATTATCCAGTGATTTCAGTGGGGTGTTAAAAAGTTCCCTATTATGAGTGTATTTCTGTCGACATCTTCTATATCCATTATTATTTGCTTCATATACTCAGGTGCTCTTGTGTTGGGTGCATAAATGTTTGCGAGGGTTAAATCAGTTTTTAAAAAAATATATTTTTACTGATTTCAGAGAGGAAGGAAGCAGGAGAGAGAGATAGAAACATCAGTATGAGAGAGTCAATTGGGTCGGCTGCCTCCTGCATGGGCCACACTGGGGATGAGTGTACAACTTATCAACCCTTTACTTTCAGTGCCTGAGTTACTTTTGGTCTGGGGTTTCTCCCTTGTAGACAGCATATAAATGGGTCTTGTTTTCCTATTTGTTCAGCAACCCTTTGTCTTCTGATTGGAGCTTTTAAGTCATTTACATTTAAAGTGACTATTGATTTGTAGGGATTTATTGTCATTATTTTTATAATTATTAAGTTCCTCTTTAGGTATTTTTTCTCTTAAGTCCCTTTAGCTTTTCTCATAATATTGTTTGGTGGTATTGAATTCCTTTGGCTTTTTCTTGTCTGGGAAGCTCTTTATTTGTATTTCAATTTTCAATGATAGCCTTGCTGGGTAAGAGTAGACTTGGTTATAAGTCCTTACTTTTCATCACTTTGAGTATTTTATGCCAATTTTTCTGGGGTCCGGGGTTCGATTCTAGTCAGGGGTACGTACCTTGGTTGCAGGTCTTCTCTGGCCCAGGCCCTGATCAGGGCTCATGCAGGAGGCAACCAATAGATGTGTTTCTCTCACATCGATGTTTCTGTCTGTCTTTCCCTTTCCCTCTCGCCCTAAAAAAAAATTAATGGAAAAATATTCTCAAGTGAGGATTAACAACAACAACAAAAAGATTTTCTCTGTCTTTAACCTTTGCCATTTCAATTATGATGTGTCTTGGTGTGGGTCTCCTTCGGTTTATCTTGTTTGAGACTCTCTGAGCTTCCTGGATTTGTATGTATTTTTCCTTCACCAGCTTTGGGAAATTTTCAGTTACTATTTCTTTTTTTTGTGAGGGTGTTAACTAATCTTTCAAATAGTTTTTCAGTCTCTTGCTCTCTCTCCTCTCACTCTGTCTCCCTTGTGATATAGATGGTGTTACACTTGGTATTGTCACAGAGGTTCCTTAAACTATTCTTAAAATAGTTTTTCCCCCCACTCTGATTTGATTGGCTATTTTCTGCTAACTTGTCTTCCAATTCACAATTTAATCCTCTGCTTTATCTAACTTACTTTTGTTTTTTTAATCTGCACCTGAGGATATTTTATCCATGGATTTTCCAAAAGTGGAAAGGAGGGGTGGACAAGTACAGATGGAGAGAAAGAGAGAAAGATTGATGTGAGAGAAACATATCTATTGGTTGTCTTTTTTTGCACATTCCCTGACCAGGACCAGGGATAGAACCTGCAACCCAGGAATGTGTCCTTGATCCTTTGGTGCACAGGCTGACCCTCTAACCACTGAATTATGCTGGCCATGGCTATCTAACCTACTTTAAATTAAAAAAAAATATTTTTATTGATTTCAGAGAGGAAGAGATAGAAACATCTTTTTTTAAAAAAATTATATTTTTATTGATTTCAAAGAGAAAGGGAGAGGGATAGAGAGATAGAAACATCAATGATGAGAATCATTGATTAGCTACCTCCTGCATGCCCCCTACTGGAAATCAAGCCCACAACCCAGGCATGTGCTCTTGGCTGGAATCGAACCTGGGACCTTTCAGTCCACAGGCCAATGCTCTATCCCCTGAACCAAACGAGCTAGGGTGAGAAACATCTTAACTATAGATATAAAAGGCTAATATGCTAAGTGTCTGACAGGTCACTATGATGCGCACTGACCACCAGTGGGCAGATGCTCAACGCAGGAGCTGCCTTGACGCACACCGGCCATTTACAGAGAAACGGCACTGTGGACCTGGTGCCCACAAAGCAACACTCTGCTTTCCCCAGGTGGGACACAGGCCCTGCCACCACCCCGGAGCTAGACACCACCAAATTGCAGCTGATGCTGCTGAGACCCCATGGCGCAAAATGCCGCCCACAACCCAGCCCGGAAATGGTTGCTGTGGGCCCCGGGTAATGATGTCACATAGCAACACCCGGCTTCCTCTCCCTAGCGATGACTAGCCTCCTTGCAGTTTCTTCAGCCCAGTTACACGACTTGCTTTATAGCCAGGTGGAAACATTTTACACTTTAACCAAATGTCTGTGAGGCGTTTTCCCGTGCCTCATCTCATTTGATCCTCATAAAAGTCCTGGAGTAGGTAGATAGGAGACTCAGTAGAATTCTATTTTCTTTTCATTAGTCAGAAAACAGAGATTTAGAAAACTTAGAAACTTGACCTGACTGCAAGAAGTAAGAAATGGTGGACCTTGAAAATGACTTCAGGTTTTCTCACTGCACAGAATATAGTCAAACACTGCTGCAGTTAAATATTTTACCCTTTGTTCTCCCTGCATGATCTACAATAATAATCTGCTTTGTGTTGATATTCACTGCTACAACCAGTGTGCCACACAGGCCAGGCCTAACATAATTTTGATTCTTTATTGTATATTCTTCATTTGAGATCTCTTTATTTCCCATTGGTGCTTTTTTATGGTTTCTTTGTTATCTATTTATTTATTTTTTGTTAATTCTCACCTGAGGATATTTTTTCCATTGATTTTTAGAGAGAGTGGAAGGGAGGGGGAGAGACAGAGAGAGAAACTTTGATGTGAGAGAAACATTGATGTGAGAGGGATATATTGGTTGGTTGCCTACTGTACGTTCCCTTGACCTCAGTCAAACCCAGGAACCTTTTGTCTATTGGCCGATGCTCCATCTGCTGAGCCAAATCGGCTAGGGATCTTTGTTATTTTTTATACTTATTATTTCTTTGTTTACATTATCACTGAGTTCAAGCATTCTTCTCTTAAGTTCTTGGATTATCCTTATAACCATTGTTTTGAACTCTTTACCTGGTAGATTACGTGCCTCCATTTCATTTAGTTCTTTTTCTTGGGATCTTTTATGTTTATCTCATTTGTGTTATGTTTCTTTTCTCCCTATTTTGGCTGCCTCTCTGTATTTGTGTCTGTGTATTAGGTAGATTTGCTGTATCTCCCAATCTTGGTAGAATGGCCTTATGTAGTAGATGTCTTGTGGGGCTTAGTGGCACAGTCTCCCTGATGATGAACTGTGCTAGATGACCTTCATTTGTTTTTAAATCTCTGATTAGTGAGTCAGGTTATTTTAAAAAAAATCTTTATTGTTGAGAGTATTAGAGATGTCTGTCCCCTCCCCCGCCCCCCACTCCCCCCAGCCACCTTCCCTCCTCCATCCAGTTCTCTCTCTGTGCCTTCACCACCCTGCTGTCTGTGTCCATAGGTAAGATTTTCGGTTAATCTATTCCTGCTCCCCCCTCGCCCCCTGCCTTCCTTCAGACTTGTCAATCAGTTCCATGCCTCCATGCCTCTGATTCTATTTTATTCAACAGTTTGTTTTGTTCATTAAATTTCTTGTTTGTTTATTTTGATTTTTAGATTCAACTTTTGATATGTATTGGTTGTCACTTTACCCCCCATCCCCTTCCCCATTCCCTTCCTCCTCCTCCTCCTCCCTCAAGAATACCCTTCAGCATTTCATGTAATCCTGGTTTGGTGATGATGAACTCCTTTAGCCTTTTCTTGTTTGTGAAGCTTTTTATCTGACCCTTAATTCTAAATGATAGCTTTGCTGGGTAGTGTAATCTTGGTTGTAGGTCCTTGCTGTTCATCACTTTGAATATTTCTTGCCACTCCCTTCTGGCCTGCATAGTTTCTGCTGAGAAATCAGCTGACAGTCGTATGGTGCTCCCTTGTAGGTAACTAACTGCTTTTCTCTTGCTGCTTTTAAGATATTCTCTTTGTCTTTACCCCTTGGCATTGTAATTATAATATGTCTTGGTGTGGACCTCTTTGGGTTCCTACTGTTTGACATTCTTGTGCTTCCTAGACTTGCCTGTTTCTTTCACCAGGTAGGGAAAGTTTTTTGTCATTATTATTATTACTAGAGGCCCGGTGCACAAAATTCGTGCATGGGGTGGTGTGTCCCTCATCCAGCCTGCACCCTCTCCAATCTGGGACCCCTTGAGGGATGTCCGACTGACCGGTAGGATTGGGCCTAAACGGGCAGTTGGACATCCCTCTCAATCCAGGACTGCTTGCCTGCCTGCCTTCCTGATTGCCCCTAACCGCTTCTGCCTGCCAGCCTGATCACCCCCTAACCACTCTCCTGCCAGCCTGATTGATGCCTAACTGCTCCCCTGCCAGCCTGTTTACCCCTAACTGCCCTCCCTTGCAGGCTTGGTTCCCCCCCAACTGCCCTTCCCTGCAGGCCCGGTCGCCCCCAACTTCCCTCCTCCGCCGGCCTGGTCACCCCTAACTGCCCTCCCTTGCAGGCTTGATCGCCCTCAACTTCCCTCCCTTGCAGGCCTGGTCCCTCCCATCTGCCTTCCCCTGCTGTCCTGATCGCCCACAACTGCCCTCCCTTGCAGGCTTGGTCGCTCCAAATTGCCCTCCCCTGCTGGCCATCTTGTGACGGCCGTATTGTGTCCACATGGGGGCAGCCATCTCTGACCACATGGGGGCAGCCATCTTGTGTGTTGGATTGACGGTCAATTTCCATATTACTCTTATTAGATAGGATAGAGGCCTGGTGCACGGGTGGAGGCCAGCTGGTTTGCCCTGAAGGGTGTCCCAGATTAGGGTGGGGGTTCCCTTGGGTTGTGGGGTGGCCTGGGCGAGGAGCCTGTGGTGGTTTGCAGGCTGGCCATGCCCCCCGGCGACCCAAGCAGAGGCCCTGGTATCTGGGATTTATTTATCTTCTATAATTGAAACTTTGTAGCCTGAACGGAGCCAAGCTTCCTGCTTGCTCCGTGGCCGCAGCCATTTTTGTTGGGATTTATTTGTTTTCTATAATTTAAACATTGTAGCCTTGAGCAGAGACCAAGGCAGACCAGGGCTGCAGAAGCTTGGCTTCCTCCATCGCCAGGGGCAACTCAAGCCTCCTGCTCTCTCCAGCTCCGTGGCTGCCGCCATTTTTGTTGGTATTTATTTATCTTCTATAATTGAAACTTTATAGCCTTGAGTGGAGGCCTGGGCCAGCCAGGGTGTGCGGAAAGCTTGGCTTCCTCCATTGCTGGGGAAACCCAAGTCTTCTGCTTGCTCCATGGCTGCAGCCATCTTGGTTGGGTTAATTTGCATACTTGATCCTGATTGGCTGGTGGGCGTGGTTTGTGGGTGTAGTAGAGTGATGGTTAATTTGCATATTACTCTTTTGTTAGATAGGAATACCAGAGGCCCAGTGCGTGGATTTGTGCACCGGTGGGGTCCCTCGGCCTGGCCTGCGGGAATTGGGCTGTAACCGGCTCTCCGACATCCCCTGAGGGGTCCCGGATTGCGAGAGAGCGGTTCTTGGATGACCCACCCCAGAATTGGGCTCCTTCCTCTCTGGTTCTTGGTCGTCACCCGAGAACCGCAGCTGCCAAGTCACTGCAGCTCGGCAGCTCCTGTGTTTAGAGTCTGCCCCTGGTGGTCAGTGCACGTCAAACTACTGGTCGAACGGTTGAAGGGTCAGAAGTTCATGTAGGCTTTTATATATATAGAATATATAGATTATTATTTTTATAGGTTAATGCAACTTTTTAAAAAAAATTTTATTGATTTTTTACAGAGAGGAAGGGAGAGAGAGTTAGAAACATTGATGAGAGAGAAACATCAATCAGCTGCCTCCTGCACACCTCCTTACTGGGAATGTGCCTGCAACCAAGTACATGCCCTTGATTGGAATCGAACCTGGGACCTTTCAGTGAGCCAAACCGGTTAGGGCTTAATGCAACATCTTGCAAACAGCATGGTATTTTTTAAAAATCTTTTTTATTGATTTCAGAGAGGAAGGGAGAGGGAGAGAGAGAGAAACATCAATGATGAGAGAGAATCATTGATTGGCTGCCTCGTGCACACCCCCTACTAGGTATTGAGCCTGCAACCCAGGCATGTGCCCTTGTCGGGAATCTTACCCGGGAGCCTTCATCCGCAGGCTGATGCTCTATCTACTAAGCCAAACTGGCTAGGGCTCTCATTATTTCTTCAAATAGGTTTTCAATATCTTGCTCTCTCTCTTCTTATTCTGGCAGCCCCATAATGTGACTGTAGGTATGCTTAATGTTCTCCCAGTGGCACCTTATACTATCTTCATATTTTTGGATCCTTTTCTTTTTTGGTCTTCTGATTGGGTGTTTTTTTCCTTCTTCAATTCCAAATTGTTGATTTGATTCTTGGGATATTTTACTCTATTGTTGAACCCCTATAAATTATTCTTTATTTCAGTTATTGTATGCTTAATTTCTGACTGGTCCTTTTTTTATGTCTTTGACTTTTTCACTAAGGTCTTTGAAAGTCCCATTAAGATGTTGAGTTACCTTATAACCATGGTTTTGAACTCTGTATCCATTAGTTTGCTTGCTTCCATTTCTTTCATTTGTGACATGTTTCTTTGTCTTTGCATTTTGGCTGCTTCCCTGTTTTTTGTTTTTATGTATTGGGTAGAGCTGCTATTTGTCCTGGAATTGGTAGAGTCACTTTGTATAGTAGGTGTCCTTTCAGGCCCAGTGGCTCAGCCTCCCCAGTCACTGAGCTGGGCACTGTAGGTGCATCCCTGTGTGGGCTGTATGCACAAGTCTTATAGTAGTTGCACCTTGATTGCTGCTGGCCTCATAGGGAGGAATTGATCTGCAGGCCACTTGGCTGTGAAGACCAGCTGCAACTACAGCGAGAGAGCTGCTGTGCAGGAAACACCCCTATGGAGCAGGATTTTCTTTATTGGAGCTTTGCTGCTCACTGAATCTGCCTCTGGAGTGTGTTGCTTGTGGATGTGTAGAGTTGTAATCTGGTATTACCTGAAGCTGACCACCAGGTGCACTGGCTCTGGGACCTCCTGGGAGGTGCAAAGTCAGCCACTGCCTGTGTCCACATGGCCCGTGCTACACAGGGATCTGCACATGACTGCTATTTCTATTGGGCTTGGAAGTACCCAGGCAATGCTCAGCTATGAAGCAAGGCAGGCTGGTGTTAGTGCTGGCTCTTGTGCCTTTAATTGATAGGTTTGGGGCACACTGTCACCAGTTGTAGCTTGTTTGAGATATTTTAGCAAAGACTGAAGCCTGAGCCAGGACAGGCCATTCATATGAAAAAGTTGCTGCAAACAGCTTGTGTGGGGCTGCAAATTGGATGGGGCCAGGTCTCAGGGAATCCCCAGGGCAGAACAAACTGTGTGCTCCAGGCTGATGGAGACTCAGTTATGGCTGCCAGTCAGCTCTGCAATGGGGGAAGTCCCAGCACAGGAACAGTTACCCCTGTGAGCACCCTTGTCTGGTAGAAAGCCACCCCTGAGTTCTTGATACCAGACAATCTAGTTCCTCCCTTTATGTGTCTGGGTCCCCCAATTCTGCCTGGTGCTGGAACTCAGTGAGATGGGAGTCTCAGCTTGTGTGCTGGCCCTTTAAAAGGAACACCTGAGTCTCTAGCAGTCTCTGCATCACTCAGCAACAATCCCCCGGGGTTTTTACAGCCCGTAGTTATGGGGACTTTTCTTCCCATTTCTGGAATCCTGGGATGGGAGTCTGGTGTGGGACTGGGATCCCTTGCTTCTCATGCGCGGCCTCTGCAAAGACGATGTCTCTTCCCATAAAAAAAACAACTGCACACATGGGTGTCGGACCAGCTGTTCAGCACTTCTGCCCCTACTACCAGTCTCTGTGTACTTTCTACTTTACTTCTCTAGTTGTAGGATTTCATTTCAGCTCGATTTCATCTGTTCTAAATGATGATTGTTTTGTATTTTAATTGCAATTTTGATGTGGTCGTGGCAGGCATTTATCTATGCCACCATCTTGGTTCTAGCCAGTCAGTTTGGATTTTACATTTCTTTCTTTTATAAAGGTGTTTTTTGAACATTGATTGCGTTATTGCTCTATTGAATGGCTACAGTCTTTTTTCAATTAATAAGAGCTTTGCTATATATTTTTGTGTTTAATGCCTAATTACATATTACATTGTAATTATCAATATTCAAATTATGACTTACCACTTCATTTGTTATAAATCACTTGGCTCATTTGAAATATAGTTTTGGAGGAGAGCTTGTGGATACCCTGGACTGTCAGAAAGTCGAATCAGTGGGTTCTAAAACAAATTATGCTTGAAATGTTGGTAGAGGCAAAAGTGACAAAACTGATGCTGTCCTACTTTGGGCACATAATGTGAAGGCCAGTTTCTTTGAAAAAGACAGTAGTTCTGGGGAAAATAGAAGGCAGAAGGAAAAGAGGAACACCAAATATGAGATGGGTTAACTGCATGAACAAAGGCTTAGATGTGAGTCCACAGGAGCTGAGAAAGGACTATTTATGACAAGACATTGTGGACATCACTCATTCATATGGTTTCCAAGAGTTGGAGCTGACTCAATGCCTTGTAATACACACCACTTCCTGGCTGTGCTCGTGGGCACCTTGATTTTGAGGGTAGGTTTTTTAAAAATCTGTGATTTTCCATTTGTTGTTTTAATGTTTTACTGACATGAATATTTGGTCATAATATTTAAATAAATGTTAATTACTTTTGGATGAATGTACAGTTACTTAAAAAATTTCAGTTATGAAAATTTTGAATCAAATGATTTTCAGCATATTTATACTTTCATAACTTTCTTCAGCGGTAATGTTAAAAATTTTTATGTTTACTTAATATTAAGTGAGGACCTTATGAAGGTTTCCCTTAGCATATACTATTGTCTTATCGAAAAGTAGCCTTATTAAGGAGCTATTTTAGAATAATGTGTATATAATATATTGTTTGAAAATATACTTAAAATGCCTTAGTATTTGGAATGGAAATGGGTAGATCTTTGGATAAAGCACAAGTTTTTAAATAGAATTATCCATTTTCTTTTAGGTAGATAGAAATGTATCTTTTGCCATTTTCTGTGATTAGTATTATCCTGACACAGACACAGCACTTGCTTGTTCTAAGTGGAACCAAGATTGAGTTTTAAAATAAAATTTATTCATTTCAGAGAGGAAGGGAGAGGAAGAGAGAGATAGAAACATAAATGATCATGTTTCAAGAGAAAGGATCATTGATTGGCTGCCTCCTGCACGCTTCCCTGCTGGGGATCGAGTCTGCAATCCAGGCATGTGCTCTCGATTGTAATCGAACCTAGGATTCTTCAGTCCTCAGGCCAGTCCACTGAGTCAAACCAGCTAGGGCACGAATACTGATTTTGGAATCAAGCTTTGTACATTGTGTTTGAGTCTTGAGGTTGTTTTAGAAGTTTGGATAGTTTCAACTAATATGCCCGACATACTGTTTTGTTATAGAGAAACATTTATATTTGTTTTATTTAACTCAATAGGGTTATTGTCACAGTTAAGTGAAAATAAAATCTTTTTTATAAAATACTGAAATTAATTGGTTATGGTGCTCTCTGGACACTAGAACCTGGTTTAACCAGGATGATTAATGGTGAGAGAGTAACACAGTATATAAAAATAAAGGGACTAAGATTGTATACCTTGAGAATTAAATAACGATGTTACTTAAAAATGACTGGTCATTAAAGTAAACATTGATTTTTGGCTTCTGGTCTTTCCATAAATACCTGGGACAAATGATATGGTCTATACACAGTATTTCATAAAAATAGTTGGCATGCCCTTATTTAATGTCTGTGAAAAGTAGTTACTCTGTGTCCCTCTTGTATCAGGAGAATGGTAATTCATTTCAATGCTTGATCAGCTTTTTGTGATCTTCCCTTTTCCCCATTATTCATTCAGGTGCTTAAGCTTCCTGAAATTCTTTGTAGATTAATGTGGAACCTAAAATACAACTTGTTGAAACCTCCCTGACCCTTCCAGCAAACTACTCTGTTAATACAATGTGCTACTTCTAGGGTGTTTTTTTCCTATGAATTTACTAGGTGTACTGGTTAGTAATGCGGATTTTGTAATCAAAGAAAACATGATAATTTCAGGAGAAACATCAAAAGTGCTTTATTCAGCCCTAACTAGTTTGGCTCAGTGGATAGAGTGGTGTGGCCTGCGGACTGAAAGGTCCCAGGTTCGATTCCGGTCAAGGGCATGTACCTTGGTTGTGGCACATCCCTAGTAGGAGGTGTGCAGGAGGCAGCTGATCAATGTTTCTCGCTCATCGATGTTTCTAACTCTGTATCCCTCTCCTTTCCTCTCTGTAAAAAATCAATAAAATATATTTCAAAAAAAGTGCTTTATTCAAAGTAACGTCCATTGCTAGCTACACATTTCCCCCATCTTTCAGGTAATTTGTAGATACCGTCCCAATAGAATTTTTCTTGTTTTGAGGCAAACCATTCAGAGACCCAATTTTCCACTTCTTTGTACATTTTGAAGTGCTGCTCAGAAAGTGCGTGTGCCATCAATTGGAACAAGTGGTAATCTGAAGGAGCAAAGTCTGGTGAATATGGTGGGTGGGTTAATACTTCCCAGGCAAGATCTTTTAACGTGTCTTTAACTGGTTTTTAACCTCTTGCACTCGGATGTCGAGTGTGACTCGACACGGTTAGCATTAGAATAAAGGAATCGAGAAAAAAGCAAGCGAGTGCAAAGGGTTAAGTGTGTGGTGGTGTGTCATCATGAAGCAAAATTACTTTGCTGTGTCTTCTGGAACATTCTGGTCGTTTCAGGATCAAAGCATGGTTCAAATTGATTATTTGTTGGTGGTGGTGATCAGTATTAATGGTTTCACCTGGTTTTAGAAGCTCATAATACACCACACCTTCCTGATCCCACCAAACGCAGAGCATTGTCTTCTTTCTGAAGCGATTTGGCCTGCAGTCGATGTTGATGGTTGACCTGGATCAACCCATGATTTTGTGCATTTGGGATTCTCAAAATAAATCCACTTTTCACCGCCAGTCACAATTTGATGCAAAAAAGACTTTCTTTTGTGTCGTTGAAGCAATATTTTACTGATGACTTTTCTGTTTTCCATTTGTCTTTTGTTCAGTTGATGTGGCACCCATTTTCCTTCCTTTGAAATCTTTCCCATTGCTTGTAAACAATTGGAAATTGTTTGCTGAGCAACGTTTAATCTTTCTGCAAGTTGTTTTTGAGTTTGACACGCATCTTCATCCAATAATATTTGTAATTGTTGGTCTTCAAACTTTTCGGTTGACCTGGACGGTCTTTGTCTTTCACATCGAAATCATCACTTTCGAAGAGTTTAAACCAGCGTTCACAAGTATCTTGAGATGGAGCATGTTCACCATAAGCTTCCCGAAGCATTCAGCAGCACTTTTCTTCAAAATAAAGTAATGAATTAAAACTTCCCACAAATGCTCTTTTTTTTTTGGCACGAAATTCGACATTTTTAAGCATAAAAATATCTGTGATGTTAACACCTTCAGAAAATATGACATATGAAGTTTTGAAGCTTGTTGTCAATACAACAAAATAGCATACATATCAAATCGCATATATATCAACATATGTGTAACTCCATCTATTGAAAAAAATCCTCATTATTAACTGCTACACCTAGTACATAAAAATATGTGTACTTTAGGAAAAACATATTGTGCACGTATATTTGGATTTTGGGGAATTCATAATGCTGTAGTAGTACTCTTTGTGTTCTGTGACTATTTTTCAGTCTATAGTATGTCTGCAGGTCTTTTCATGTCAGTAAGATCTGCTTTTCAAAAAACCCTAACCCTAATATTTTCTTTCATTTTCCATCACCACTCTTGTTTCAGCTGTCATCATCTCTCACCTGGACCAGTGGCCCACTGGTTTTTTCTTTCTTTTTTTTAAAAAAAATACTTTATTGATTTTTTTTTTTTTACATAGGAAGGGAGTGCGATAGAAATATCGATGAGAGAGAAACATCCATCAGCTGCCTCCTGCACACCCCCCACTGGGGATGTGCCTGCAACCAAGGTACATGCCCTTGATTGGACTTGAACTTGGGACCCTTCAGTTCGCAGGCCGACGCTCTATCCATGGAGCCAAACCGGTTAGGGCTTTTTTTTTCTTTGTCCATGTAGCAGAAAAGAGTGATCTGTTAAAACATGTGTGAGATTATGTTAGCCTTTTGGTATAAATGCTGTAGTGTTTCCTGTTATGGCAAACTCTAAACTGTTACCTTTAGAATTCATGATTTCTGATGGCAGGCATGCTTACCTGTTTGGTTTATTAATTTTCTCAAGTGCCTAAGACAGTATCTTGCACATACTAGGTGCTTGGTAAATCTTTGTTGAATGCAGTTAAGTAATGAACTTGTTTTCCTTGGTGAGTTGTTGCTCTGTATTTTTATATTTCATGTCATAGTATTCTTTCTTTCTTACTTTGGTCCAGCCAAACTGGCCTTTATTCTATTTATTGATTTAAAATATATTTATTGATTTCAGAGGTGAAGGGGGAGAGAGAGAGAGAAACATCAATGAGAATCATTGATCGGCTGCCTCCTGCACATGTCACGTTGGGGATCAAGCCCACAACCCGGGCACATGCCCTGACTGGGAATCAAACCGTCATCTCCTGATTCTCAGGTCGACACTCAACCAGTCAGCCACACTGGCTGGGCTCTGTTGCTTGAATTTACCAACCTCATTCCCTTTAGGCTTTTTTTTTGGGCAGGAGCTGGAATGCTCTTCCTCCAATTTTTCCACAGTTGGATCTTGTCATTTCAAATTTCAGTGTAAATGTCACCTGCTCTCATAGAGATATTCTCTGATCACCAAAGAAAAGTAGTTATCTCTTTATCACTGTGTTGTCACTCTGGGTTTTTTTTAATGCTCTCCTGAGGATATGTTTATTGATTTTAGAGACGGGGTGGGGGGGGCGAGAGGGGAGAGATAGAGAGATAGGAAGATAGACTTCAAGGTGAGAAACATTGATTGGTTGCCTCCTATACTCCTGACTGGGGATTGAACCTGCAACCTGTTTTGGTGTAGTGGACAACACTTCTCCCAACTGAGCCACCTGGGCAGGGCTAACTCTGATTTTAAAATAATTAAATTTAGCTTTAAAAATAAGTGAGAAATCCTGTTCACAAATGGAGAAAATGCAACAAAATAGACTGTGGGTAATTTCTCTATCCCTATGTCCCATCTGCCAAAGTGATAATTGTTATCTTCATCCTTCCAGAGGCTCTTCATAGCAACATAAGCAAATGACTATATATATAAAGCCTAGTAAGTGTCCTTAACCCTTTGCACTCACTTGCTTTTTTCTCGATTCCTTTATTCTACTCGGGATTTAATTTTTTAAATACCCCAGATTTTACAAAGCGCGGCAGTAGAATAAAAAACGGGAGTTTCTTTTCATACAAACTTACTTATTTGGATTTTTTTATATTTCAAATTGTTGATACATTCAAAGAGTAATTTTAATCTCTATAATTTTTTATGGTGTGATATTTTTTGAAACATTCACCCACATGAAGACCTGGTTTACATTCACATGTTTCACAAATACAAATCGTCTCTCTTCTTCCTCCTTTGATTTTTCTGTTAGAACAAACAGCACAATCTTTGTTTTTTGTTAGGGTGAGGTGTGATTATATGGAGCTTTCCATCTAAACGTTGCTCTAAGTTAGTGGATAATAATCTACCCCTGGAAGTTAGTGTACCATCTCTGAATTCTCCAACAAGATCATGTACTAGTTTCCTAATAAATATCACATGCGTTATCAGTTTTTCATTTTTTCTTTTTTGGCATTCTTTGTACAATTGAGACGGCATTTACATTTTACTTGTCCTTTCATGCTAATGAAAACAAGAAAAGATACTGGAAAAATAGACAAAAATCCCCCTTCCCCCCGCGGTGAAACTACGTGTCGAGTGTGGCTCGACATACAAGTTGCTACCGACGCTAACCGTGTCGAGTCACACTCGACATCGAGTGCAAAAGGTTAACCCAGTCTTTTTAAAAAAGTGGTCTATGTTGCTTTATTCGAGAAAGAGGATTACAAAGCGTTCAAGAGTTGGCATTGGGGCTCTTAGACCAGGCTTTAAGACCTGGGCAACCAGTTTCCTCTTATCAGATAACCTACTCTATGAAAATGAGGCTGCCTTGTATAAACCACTTCAAATTCCCATCCATCCTATCTGCAAATTACATACAATCTATATTCACCCGTCATTATTTCCCCCTTGTTTTTTCTTGCTGTTTTGTCTCTGAGGTTAAGGTAATTCATGTTCAAGATTAGTTCTCCTACCATCTATGCCTATGACCTTTTCCTCTCCATTTGCTCAAGACCTTATTTTCTTTCTTTTCTGGTTCTTTACTGTTAACTGTTTGCTGTCTCTTTGTCTTCAATACAGCCCTGCATATATAGTAGGTATTCAGAAAATATTAGTTGAATATAGCAGAGCGGTGAAGACTTTGAACTATCCTATATAATAAAACGGTAATATGCAAATTGACCCTAACTTTGGAACAACGTGGAATGACTGGTCGTTATGACGTGCACTGACCACCAGGGGGCAGATGCTCAATGCAGGAGCTGCCCCCTGGTGCTCAGTGCACTCCCACAGGGGGAGCTCTGCTTAGCCACAAGCCAGACTGATGGCTGTGAGCACAGCAGTGGTGGCGGGAGCCTCTCCCGCCTCCTCTGCAGTGCTAAGGATGTCCGACTGCAGCTTAGGCCTGCTCCTCGAGGGCGCCTGGGCTGCCAGAGGGATGTCTGACTGCCAGCTTAGGCCCTATACCCTGGGGAGCAGACCTAAGCCATCAGTCGGACATCGCCCCAAAGGCTCCTGGACTATGAGAGGATGCAGGCTGGGCTGAGGGACCCCTCTCCCCCCCGCCCCCCGCCCCTGCGAGTGCACGAATTTTCATGCACCAGGCCTCTAGTTGAGTTATAAATGCCTGGGTGTGCATTCTAGCTGTGTGGCTTGGGCCTGTTTGTTAGCATCTCTAAGCCACTTTAAAATGGGACAAATTTTATAGCTATATCAAGGGTTGTTTTGAGGATATACCTAAAAGTGGATTGTGTTTATTTCCTATAGTTGTTTAGCAAATTTTAACAAACTTGAGGGTAAACAAGTTTACTTAAAACAGAAATTTTTTCTCTCAGTCTGGAGGTCAGATGTCAGAAATCAGTGATCCTGGGCTCCTTAAAGTATAAACAAGACCATGTTTCCCCTGGGGGCTTTGGGGGGCAGAATGAGTTCCTTGCCTCTTCCACATTCTAGTGACTGCCAGCATTCCTTGGCTGCACCACCCAGTCTCCTCTAATCTACCTCTATGGTCACTGTATTCTCTTGTACCTATACTGTATTCTCCATCCAACTTTCTTTGATAAAGGCACATATAGTTGCATTTAGGGCCCACCCAGGTAATCTTAGTTTTAAATCTTTAATCATATCTTCAAATACCCTTTTTTTTTGTTTTCATGTAAGTTAACATTTATGGGTTCTAGAAATTAGGATTTGATATCTTTGGGGGCCATTATTCAGACTAATACATATAAAGGTGTACCTCAAAAATGTATACACACTTTTTTTTTAATTTTAATTTTTTAAAATATTTTTTTATTGTTTAAAGTATTACATGTAGTAGTACATATATCTCCTTTTTTTCCCCCTCGACCTTCCCCCAGCCTCCCCTACCCCCTGTCGCATGCCCTCATCCCCTGTTGCATGCCCTCATCCTACACACTTTGAATAATTATTAATTTCAATGGGTTAAATCTGAAAAGAAAGAAACACCAATTGAACTATCAGAAAAAAGTGTGTATACTTTTTTTTGGGACAAAAAAGACGTAAAGCACACTGCATAATGCCTGGCAAATAAGGATTTAAGCTTTCAAGATAGGGTCAAGAAAGATTTCACATTTTTTAAAAAACATGTTTTTATTGATTTCAGAGAGGAAGGGAGAGATAGAAACATCATTGATGAGGGAGAATCATTGATTGCACAGCCCCCACAGGGGATTGAGCCTGACACCCGCGCATATGCCCTTGACCAGAATCGAACCCAGGACCCTTCAGTTCACAGGTGGATGCTCAAACCGGCTAGGGCAAGATTTCAGATTCTTACAAGGGTTTAATCATACAGCTACATGGGAGCCTGGAAGGATAAAAAAACAGGGTGTGTTTTTTTTTTTTTTTTTTAAAAGAAAGGTAAGGGAAATTAAGGACTAAACCATACCATTTTATTTAATACAGAAGGATAAATGTATAGAGCAGGGATTTTTATTATCAGATTTTGGTTATTTTCCTGCTCAAGTGTAAGAGGGTTTATATGTTTTCCTGTTAGTTTCATAGAGTAAATAAATGGTGTGAAGGAGAGGAGGTGGTGGAGCTAAAAATTGGATATTTACCTTTCTTTTTATGTTGCTAGACGTTCACACGTAAACTATATGAAATGATTAGTGAATAAGGGAAGATCACAGAATGGATATCAAAATTTTCCGGGGTATTATATAAGAATCATTCTCATTTAGAATAGAAAAGAAAGGGAACTTAAAAAAATTTTTTTTTTCAATTAGAGTAACATAAAATGTTATGTACTGGCCATTTATATTCTTTTTTCTATCTCCTTAACAGGTTCCTTGGCATGGACACAGGTTCAGTGGGAGGATTAGAACTGACTGATCAGACTCCTGTTTTATTAGGGAGTACGGCCATGGCAACTAGTCTCACGAATGTTGGAAATTCATTTAGTGGTGCACCTAATCCTTTAGTTTGTAGATCTAATAAATTTCAAAACTCATCAGTGGAAGATGATGATGATGTTGTTTTTATTGAACCTGTACAACCTCCCCCATCTTCTGCATCAGTGGTTTCTGATCAAAGAACCATAACATTTACATCATCAAAAAATGAAGAACTACAAGGAAATGATTCCAAAATTCTTCCTTCCTCAAAAGACTTGGCTTCTCAGAAGGGAAATGTAAGTGAGACAATTGTCATTGATGATGAAGAGGATATGGAAACAAATCAAGGGCAAGAGAAAAATTCCTCCAATTTTATTGAACCTCGGAGACCTCCTGAGACTAAAAACAGAACCAATGATGTGGATTTCTCCACTTCCAGTTTTTCAAGAAGTAAGGTAAATGCAGGAATGGGTAATAGTGGTATCACCACAGAACCAGACTCTGAAATTCAGATTGCTAATGTTACAACCTTAGAAACAGGTGTAAGCTCTGTGAATGATGGCCAATTAGAAAATACTGACGGGCGAGATATGAACTTAATGATTACACATGTAACATCACTGCAGAATACCAACTTGGGAGATGTCTCTAACGGACTGCAGTCAAGTAATTTTGGTGTTAATATGCAAACGTACACCCCATCTTTAACTTCACAGACCAAGACTGGAGTAGGACCTTTTAATCCTGGTAGAATGAATGTGGCAGGAGATGTTTTTCAGAATGGAGAATCTGCAAGTCATCATAGTCCTGGTAAGCCATGAGTGATATTCCACCTCATGTAAATGAATTTGAACTTTGGCTGTTGCTTTTTCTATTGTAGTAATTAATACCACCTTCGTTAGTTTATTCATGTAAAGTATATTCTATTGACTTCTAAGTTTGGAGTCTTCACTAATCAGAGAGTGAAACCACGTATAGTATTTCTCCATAATTATTAGAAAATCAATCATAAACTTACATGTCTAATGGATTAAAAAAAATACTCCTTATATTCCACCACTAAATTGTAAGAATTTGGCATTTTATTTGTCATGTACTCATTTTTTATTTATTTATTTTTAGTTTTAGTTGTGTTGTTTTACTGTGTAGAGAACAAAAAGATAAATAGCACACTTAAGGAACAATATAATATGTAATTGCATTTAGATTTGTTTTACTTTCTCTGTTTAATTTTTACTACCTATCTGATTTTAATTTTTACTTACTAGCTGCTTATAATTTTTTATATTTGAAGGTTGAAATTTTATTCTGTGGGTAGCTTTGCTCTGTGAAAATATTATAAGAATTCTGGCTTTCTCATGACCATATTTATGGGTATCACTTTCTCTTTCACCTGTACCCATGCCTGTGTGTGTCTGTCTCATTCTTTCATCATTTTAGGCTCATTAGCAACTTTGTCAGCCTAGGAATTGTGGAGAATAATAAGAAATGATTAAAACTTAGGTCGTGTAGAATCTTATATAATAAAAGCCTAATATGCTAAGTATCCGGTCATCCGTTCAGCTGTTCAACCAATCAAAGTATAATATGCTAATGACATGATAAGGCCGCTCAACCGCTCGCTATGATGTGCGCTTACCACCAGGGGGCAGACGCTCCGACCCGTAGGTTAGCTTGTTTCTGGGATCTGGCTGATTGGGACTGAGCGAGACGGGCCGGACATGCCCTGGAGCCCTTATGTGGTTCCTCCCCAGCTGGCCAACCTCCTGTGTCCCTGCCCAGCTGAGATTGTGCACTGGTGGGGTCCCTTGGCCTGGCCTGCACCCTCTTGCAATCTGGAATCCCTTCGGGGATGTCAGAGAGCTGGTTTCGGCCCGATCTTCCAGGCCAGCCGAGGGATCCCACTGGTGTGTGAATTCGTGCACTGGGCCTCTAGTACTCAGTGAAATGCTAGTCATTTTTCTTTTATATTCTCTTTTTTGGTTATAATAGTAATGTCTAATTACTAGAGAATGTTTGAAAAATCTGTAATTAAAAAATGAGAGGAAAAGTCCCCTGTAGTGTTATTAACTAAAGGTTCATGCTCTGAGTGGATGTCTTTCAGTCTTTTTCCTTTGTGTTTTTTAACTTGGTTGAAATGCAATTCTGTATAATTTTGTTCCCAATTTTCCTCCCATTTCTTATTACATTGTATTTTCTCAAACCATTAACATACACAAAAAGTTTTAATGGCTGCATAATGAATGGGTATGAATATATCATACCCATACTTCACTTTTCCCATATTTGCTGTTGTAGGTCTATGATGAACATCTCTGTTCAAACTTCTAATTATTTCTTTAGAGTATAGTGTTCTGTCCCCCTAAAGATATATGGCCTAAAATAGTATCTGGTTTACAGAGATTTTGAAAGAAATGTATTTCTTATTATTCAGTTTTGAAAAATTTTCATGCTTTTGAAGACCCTTGACACTGTGTGTGTGTGTGTGTGTGTGTGTGTGTGTGTGTGTGTGTGTTTATATTTGTAGGGCATTTTTAAGTTGCAGAAATATATTGTCATACTGCCTTCTTGAAAGTTCTTGCCAATTTATACTACTACCAGTTGTATATTAGAGCGTCTTTCATTGTAACCTTCCAGCTCACATAAAAGTTTATAAGAAATGGTAATGTTCCAATTAGATTTTAATTGGCTATTTTGTCTCTCTTGTAATTATAAATGTCTAAAAATATGAGTATGAGAAAGAAAAGAACATTCATTTTCACCATTGAGAATGATATATTTAATTCTAATCTGAGATCATAGTATAGGTATAGTATATACTACTATACTACTCCTTTAAAATACCTAGCAATAAATCTTGAACTTTTGACTATGTCAAGTATATGTTTGATTTTGTTAATTCTCTATTTAGCTCTTAAGAATATTGTTATTAATGTATCTCGCATATGGATTGCTTTAGGAATATTTCTGGTTAAAGACATATTATAAGAGTTGTGTTCCTCTTTACTCAAACTCTTACACAAGGCAATGTAAAGTGCTCATCAGAAAAACTAAACATATACCTGCTCTTGAGTTTATGAATTAGCTCTTGTGTTTATTTGCTATTTTTATTTGTGATAGAGAGTTGTAAAATTTTGGCTCTCAGACTGATTAAACTGCTATCCCATGATGTGAAATGATTAGGTACCTTCTAGTTCTAAAAGTTTTTTGGTGTTGGAGGAGATGAAAATTGAAAATAGAGGAAATGTAAGAGCTGAAAAATAGGGAAAGGGAGCCATTACATTATTTATGTAGGGCCTAAAACTAATTTGAAAATAGAAGCACCAGTTTTTCAAAATCAAGTTAATAGGATGCCTTTAAGTTTAAATAGATTCCTTTAAGTATATATGGAAATGATAAGACTACAAAATCGAAAATTCTAGGGAGTCAGAATTTGTGTTGCAAAAAGCTAGTCCTTCTAGCATAAGTTCAAATATAGTTTTTGTTTGAAGGGTTCTCAGAAGGTAGAATTGCCATTTCTTTCAGTGATTTACTTTCTTTGTCTTCAATATTATTGTTACCCATTTATTAAAACTGTTCAGTTACCCTGATGATAGCAGGATAACAGGATTCCAGAATGAACTCTACTTATTCTTTGTATAAAGTATATATGTTTTTTGGTGAGGGGAATTGTGGAGTAAAGTAAGATTTGAAAAGCAGTGTATGCAGCCTGTTGAGACCATTAGGTTGTGGACTGGGTCAACAATATGAAATAGCCTTCTTCAGGTTTTTGTAGTAAAGAAGTTTCCCTGTCCCATTGGTGTGACTCAGTGATTGAGTTTCGACCTATGAACCAGGAGGTCACATTTCACTTCCCTATCAGGGTCTATTCCTGGGTTTTGGGCTCTAATAGGGGGTGTGCAGGAGGCAGCCAATTAATGATTCTCTCTCATCCCTGATGTTTCCCTTTTTTGTTTGTTTTGTTAATCCTCACTTGAGGATATTTTTCCATTAATTTTTAGAGAGAGTGGAAGGGAAAGGGAGAGAGAGAGAGAGAGAAGCATCGATGTGAGACAGACACATCAATTGGTTGCCTCCTGTACGCACCCCCAATTGGGGTGGTAGATTGAACCTGCAACTGAGGTACATGTCCTTGATGGGAATTGAACCCGGGACCCTTCAGTCCATAGGCCAATGCTCTATCCACTGAACCAAACTGGTTGGGACTCATTACTGATGTTTCTAACTCTCTCTCCCTTTCTCTCTGAAATCAGTCAATATCTCTCTCTCTCTCCATACATATCCTCCTATCTAATAAAGAGGGAATATGCTAATTGACTGCCACACCCTCACAAAGATGGCGGAACCCACAGCCAATAAGGAGGGAATATGCTAATTGACCACGATGCCCTCAAATATGGCGGTGCCCACAGCCACAATATGGTGGCACCAGTCTCCTCAGCCCCGCTGGGGTGGCAGGCGTGTGGCATGGCTGGGCCTGCCTTCCTCTGGAGTCCCCCAGTCCCCTAAGCCCCCCAGCCGCCCAGGGCTGGCCCAAGGCGCAGGCAAGCCTTGGATGGCAGCTGCCCAGCTGCCCAGGGCCGCCTGAGGCCCAGGTAAACAGGGCCGGCCAAGGCTTGCACTGGCGGCAGTGGCAGCAGCAGAGGTGTGATGGGGGTGTTGCCTTCCCCTGATAGCTGGTCGCCTCCCGCCCCAGAGGGCTCCCGGACTGTGAGAGGCGGCAGGCTGGGCTGAGGGACCCCATCTCCAGTGCATCTATACTAATAATCTATACTAATGAAAAAGAGAAACATGCAAATTGACCGTACCTCCGATATGCCCACAAGCCACGCCCACCAGCCAATCAGGAGCGAGTATGCAAATTAACCCAACCAAGATGGCTGTGGCCACAGAGCGAGCAGGACGCTTGGGTTTCCCTGGCAATGGAGGAAGCCAAGCTTCCTGCCCGCTCTGGCCGGCCCTGGCCTCTGCTCAAGGCTACAAAGTTTCAATTATAGAAGATAAATAGCTGGAGAGAGCAGGAGTCTTGGGTTGCCCCCGGCAATGGAGGAGGCCAAGCTCCCCCCCGCCCAGGGGCCAGGGGAGGCTTTGTGGGGGGGAGGGAGCTTGGCCTCCTTCATCGCCGGGCCTCTGCTCAAGCCTACAAAGTTTCAATTATAGAAGATAAATAAATCCCAGATACCAGGGCCTCCACTTGGGTCTCTGGGGAGCATGGCCAGCCTGCAAACCACCACAGGCCCCTCACCCAGGCCGCCCCATGTCCCAAGTGAACCTCCACCCTGATCCGGGACACCCTTCAGGGCAAACCAGCCGGCCCCCACCCATGCACCAGGCCTCTATCCTATCTAATAAAAGAGTAATATGCTAATTGACCATCACTCCAACACACAAGATGGCTGCCCCCATGTGGTCAAAGATGGCTGCCCCCATGTGAACACAAGATGGCCACCACAAGATGGCCAGCAGGGGAGGGCAGTTGAGAGGGACCAGGCATGCAAGGCAGGGCAGTTGGGGGCGATCAAGTCTGCAGGGGAGGGCAGTTAGGGGTGACCAGGCCAGCAGAGGAGGGAAGTTGGGGGCAACCAGGCCTGCAGGGAAGGGCAGTTGGGGGGGACCCAGGCCTGCAGGGGAGAGCAGTTGTGGGGTGACCAGGCCTGCACGGGAGGGCAGTTAGGGGTGACCAGGCCTGCAGGGGAGGGCAGTTAGGGGCAATCAGGCTGTCAGGGTAGCAGGTAGGCATCAATCAGGCTGGCAGGGGAGTGGTTAGGGGGTGATCAGGTTGGCAGGCAGAAGCTGTTAGGGACAGTGAGGCAGGCAGGTAGGCGAGCGGTTGAGAGTCAGCAGTCCTGGATTGTGAGAGGGATGTCCGATTGCCCGGTGGGATTGGGCCTAAACGGGCAGTTGGACATCCCTTGAGGGGTTCCAGATTGGAGAGGGTGCAGGCTGGTCTGAGGGACACACCGCCAATGCACAAATTTCGTGCACTGGGCCTCTAGTAATCATATATAAACATACCTGTATGATATTCATCAAAGATTCTGGTTGGTCAAGATTTTATTGTATTTTTGTGTTGATGTATATTTTCCTTGCTTAAAGTAATATTCTGCAAATTGATTCTTCCTGTTTAAGAACTAAAGGCTAATAATATTTTTAGTGCTTCCTATGTGCTAGTCATGGTTTTTTCATTTTATGTTAGCATTCATATCATGTTTGTACCATTTTCAGTTTAGAGAATAGTTAGGCATAGTGTTTAAGTAACTTCCAGGTCTAGTAAGTGATAGAACCTGAATGTCAACTAGTCATTTAAAATTTTTTTTATCCTTAGGAGTGAGGATATTTTTTTCCCATTGATTTTTAGAGAGAATGAAGGGAGTTGGGAGAGGTGAAGGAAAGAGAAAGTGAGAGAGAGAGAGAGAGAGAGAGAGAGAGAGAGAGAGAGAGAGAGAGAGAAACATTGATGTGACAAAGACACATCGATTGGCTGCCTCCCACTGGGGCCTGATGTGGGGGAGGGTGTATGGAGTGTAGGGACGAGACCTGCAACCCAGGTATGTGCCCTTGACTGGGAATCAGACACGAGACCCTCCTGTGTGCTGGCCGACGCTCTAACCACTGGGCCATGCTGGCTAAGGCTCAACTAGCTATTCTTACTTCAGAACTTTTGTTCATTACCTCTCCTATGCTGCTGCCTTATTAATGTCTTACACTTGTACAAAATGAGAAGTTAAAACTGTTTCTCTGATGCACATTTCAGTGTGTAAAAATACCTATTTCATTGCTTTTTCTTGTGCATTTTGTTTTTAAGATTCTTGGATTTCCCAGTCAGCTTCATTTCCTCGAAATCAGAAACAGCCAGGGGTGGATTCTTTATCACCAGTGGCCTCGCTTCCTAAACAGATTTTCCAGCCTTCTGCCCAACAGCAACCCACCAAACCAGTTAAAGTCACTTGTGCAAACTGCAAAAAACCTTTACAAAAGGGACAGACAGCTTATCAACGAAAAGGATCTGCTCACCTCTTTTGTTCTACCACCTGCCTTTCCTCCTTCTCTCACAAGCCTGCTCCAAAGAAACTGTGTGTTATGTGTAAAAAGTAAGGTTTACTTTTAAACATAATTCCATATGGTTCAATATTTGTGGTATAAAATTTCAGGAAAACTGTTAGAGTCTAAGAGATGAATTACTCTATTTTCAAAATTGGTAAGCAAGTTGATTGAATCTTAAAGCCAAACTGAAATTTGTAATAATTTGTAGGGTTCTCTATCAAGCCCAGCTAGCTTATGATTAAAAGGCTTTCTATTTTATAGGGTTTGGTGTAAATCTTGTAGTTAATTTTTTCTATAATGTTCATCGACTTCTTGAATTTGTAAAAATATATATTTTTATTACTAATTAGATATAATTGTTAGGCAGTTTATATATGGTTAGTCCTGTATTAAAATAGGTATGTGTTTATGTGTTTTGAACATTAAGTCGTTAGAATAGTCACTGTTTCAAGTCTAGGTTACCACTTTTCTGACAGCCTTGGAGAAATAGGATGCTCTCTTCTGCCAATTTTTTGGTCTGCCTTCACTAGTTAAAAATAAGTGGGATATGCAAGGTCAAACCAGGTGGATTTTCTTGTGCCATGTCTTGGAGCAGCCCAAATTTGTGAAGATATTTTTGATCTTAGAATTTTGGAATAGTCTTAGTGCTCCATACGAGTTTAATAAAGTCAAATATTGGGATAATTGTTATATACTGTTTAGATTGCTTTACAGTAGTAATAAAAAGACTTACATGCTGTAATATAGGATCTTAAAATTGAGAATTGAAGGAAAACGTCAATGGTTATCAGTATTGTCATTTCCTAACATTTAAAAAAATACGTTTTTATTGATTTTTAGAGAGGAAGGGAGAGGGAGAGAGAGAAGCATCTATGATGAGAGAGAATCATTGATTGGCTGCCTCCTGCGTGCCCCCTACTGGGGATCTAGCCTGCAACCTGGGCTTGTGCCCTTGACCAGAATCAAATCTGGGACCCTTCAGTCTGAAGGCTGGTACTCTATCCTCTCAGCCAAGCTGGTTAGGGCTCATTTCCTAACATTTCTAATTACAGTTAGAGAGCTGTATAGAAAGGTAGGTGGGGTTATTTTTATTATGTTCCTGTGATTTAGATATCTCATGCTTTCTGCTTACCCAAGTGAGGGGAATTGTTTAGGTATTGTAAATTTATTATAACTCAATAAATTTGGCCTTGACATTAAACTCTATATAAATAATAACAGCCATTTTGTTTTTTAAAATGTTACCAATATCTGAAAGCCTTGTTAAGGAACTTAAGGATAAATTAGGTGTAGTGCAAGGATTTAACAATATAAAATAGTTTGTATAGAAATTAAAAATTTTAGTTATTACTGTTTGATTTTCCTCACCAAAGTGTGTGTGTGTGTGTGTGTGTGTGTGTGTGTGTGTGTGTATATATTTAAAAATAAATTTTTATTGATTTTTAGAGAGGAAGGGAGAGGGTGAGAGAGATAGAAACATCATCGGTGAGTGAGATTGATTGACTACCTTCTGCACACCCCAATCCTGGGCATTTAGCCCGGAACCTGGGCATGTGCCCTCACTGGGAATTGAATCCTGACCTCCTGGTTCATAGATTGACGGTTAGCCACTGCGCCAGGCTGGCCGCGCACCAAAGGATATTTTTTCCATTGATGGTTTTAGAAAGTAGAAAGGAAGGATAGAGACAAGAGAAACATGGGTATGAGAAACACATTGTTGGTTGCCTCCTGGGGCAGGATCAATCCTGCAATGGATGTATGTGCCCTTATCAGAATCGAACCTGTGACCCTTCAGTCCTCAGACTAACGCTCTAACCACTGTGAAAAACTGGCAAGGGCTGTTTGACTATTTTTTAAAATGGAATTTTGCTTTAAGTTGTTCCTTTTATTTTCAGAGATATAACTACAATGAAAGGAACCATTGTTGCTCAAGTGGACTCAAGTGAGTCCTTCCAGGAATTCTGTAGTACATCTTGTCTGTCTCTCTATGAAGACAAACAGAATCCTACTAAAGGAGCTCTAAATAAATCAAGATGTACAATTTGTGGTAAACTAACAGAGGTTTGTACTTTTGTGCTTTATCACTTGATTTCAACAACTGGAAATATTTTTAACTTTATATAACAGTTATAATCTTTCATCAGTGTATACGTTAAAAGTGAGGCTATATAAAAATTGATCTGATGAGTATCCCAATATGTAATCTCATTCTCGCCTACTGAGAATAATTTAGGAAAAATTAAAATGTAACATGAATTGACTTTTTTCCTGAGGTTGGGAGAACTCACAGACAAAACAACAGTGTTTAAATCAATAGGCTGGCTAAATAAGGCAACAATCTTGGTTAAGAAGTAGAACAAATGAAGTTTGATAACTTCACATTGTTAATATGGTATTAAAGTGTTGGCATTTAATTACAAAAAGAAACTTGTTTGAACATACCTCATTTGAGTGATTTGTAATAATGGTTCTCTCTCCTCCCTTTTCTAAAGTAGTGCACTTGTTTATAGTTCCTTTTGGATTTATCTGAAGATTTCCAGTCTCTTTGTTTTGGAAGTTTTATACCAGCAATATTCAAACTGGCTTATTTTGTATTATTTTTAGATATCTCTAGAGAACTTTGTAGTTATGTCACTGGTGGTCCTCTCCACACCATACATGTATTCCTTGAGTGTATTAAAATGATTCAAGGAATAATGAAATATGTTTTATCTTTCTTTTTCGCTTAAACAAGCTTTTCACTAAAATGTTATTGAGCTTTTTTTTTCAATGGGAGTACCTTGTTATTTGACTACTTGTCATAATCATTTGTTTTATAAAATTTCGTTTGTTGTTTTTCTTTTAGATTCGCCATGAAGTTAGCTTTAAAAATATGACTCATAAGCTGTGTAGTGACCACTGCTTTAATAGATACAGAATGGCCAATGGTCTGATAATGAATTGCTGTGAACAGTGTGGAGAGTACCTGCCCAGCAAAGGTGCTGGAAACAATGTCCTGGTGATTGATGGTCAGCAAAAGAGATTTTGCTGCCAAAGTTGTGTCAGTGAATACAAACAGGTAATTCTTAATCTGATCAAAACCCACCACTCTAAAAAAAAACACACACAAAAAACCCTGCCATTCTTCTGAACGTGTTGTAAATGGCTCTAATTGTTTTACTCTAATAGCATTTATTAATCAGATTTTTCTTGGACTCTCATTCCATTATTGTCTTCATGTCTTGGAAAAGACCTATCTCAAATGAATACTATAAATATAAAGATAATTGGATATAAATGTGTGATTTTTACATAAAAAGGTAAATGCTATAAGAATTACTCAAGAATTACTTCTCTCTCTTTTTTAAATATCTTGCCTTTATTTTATTTACTTACTTGCTTATTTATTTTTCTTTATCTGAGGATAGCTTATTGATTTTAGAGGGAGAGTAAGGGGAGAGAGAGAGAGAGAGAGAGAGAGAGAGAGAGAGAGAGAGAGAGAGAAGAAAGGAACATTGATTGGCTGTCTCCCATATGCACCCCAATCAAGGATCAAACCTAATAGCCTTTCTGGTGTACCGGATGATGCTTCAGTCAACTGTCCCTTCTGGCTGAGGCATGATTTCTCTTTTGAATTTTCTTTTTTGGGTGTTTGCAAATATGATTTCTCTTTTCTTCTTTTTTAATCCTTACTAAGAACATTTTTTCCATTGCTTTTCAGAGAGAGTAGAAGGGAGGGAGGGAGCAGGAGAGAGAAAGAGAGAAACATTGATGTGAGAGAGACACATCGACTGCTTGACTCTCTCTCACACTTGATTGGAGGGCAGGAAGTAAACCTGCAACTAAGGTATATGCCCTTGATTGAGAATCGAACCCTTGACTCTTAGGTGTGCAGGCTGCCACTAACCATCGAAAGACATTGGCCAGGGAGCAAATAAGATTTTCACATTGTTAAAGCTTAGCTTAGGACTGATCATCTCTTTAATTTTCAGTTTTAAGGTTAATTAAAAATAAATCTTTATTTTCATAAGTATTGCATATGTCCGCTTTGTTCCCCATTGACCCCTTCTAGGACCAACCCTTTCCCCGCTTCAGGCCTTCATCACCTATTGTCTGTGTCCATGGGTTATGCATACGGTATATGCATACAAGTTCTTTGGTTGATCACTTTCCCTGCACCCTTCCCCACCTTCCCTCTGAGATTCTGCAGTCTGTTCTGTTGCTTTTTTGTCGCTGGATCAATTTTGTTCATCAGCTTATTTTGTTCACTAGATTCCACATATGAGTGAGATCATGTGATACTTGTCTGTCTTTTACTGGCTTATTTAGCTTAGCATAATACTCTCCAGGTCCCTCCATGCTGTCTTAAAGAGTAAGAGATACTTCTTTTTTATTGCTGCATAGGATTACATGGTATATATGTTCCATGACTTTTTTATCCATTCTCACTGATGGGCACTTGGGCTGTTTCCAGATCTTAGATATTGTAAATTGTGCTGCTATGAACATAGGGGTGCATACATTCTTTCTGACTGGTGTATTGTGTTCCTTAGAATATATTCCTAGAAGGAATCACTAGGTCAAATGTCAGTTCCATATTTAATTTTTTGAGGAAACTGCATACTGTTTTCCATATTGGCTACACCAATCTGCATTCCCACCAGCAGTGTACTAGGGTTCCCTTTTCTCCATATCCTCATCAGCACTTGACATTTGTTGATTTGTTGATGGTAGCCATCTGACAAGTGTGACGTGACAACCTCACTGTGGTTTGAATTTGCATCTCTGTGATGATCAGTGACTTTGAGCATCTTATTTATATAAAAGGCTAACATGCAAAGTGTCCCCTTGGGAGTTCAATCTCTCTCTATGACATGTGCTGACCACCAGGGGTTAGCCTGGTACGAAGGACGACCCCGACCGGCAGCCGGCACATGGGGAAGGAATGTCCCGGCCAGCAGAAAGAAGGCCCCCATTGGCCCTGATTGCCGAACAGGCCTAGGGAACCTACCCATGTACAAATTTTGTGCACGGGCCTCTATCTATTTATATAAAAGCCTAAGTGACTGGCCAACCGGCTGACTGGCTGACCGGCTGACCAACCAGTAACTATGATGTGAACTGACCACCAGGGGGCAGACGATCAATGCAGGAGCTGCCGAGCTGCATTCACTTGGCAGCTGCGGTTCTCGGGTGATGCACTGAGACCAGAGAGGAGGGAGTCCGATTATGGGTTGTGTCATCGAGATCTGCCTTCTCACAATCTGAGACCCCCTCAGGGGATGTTGGAGAGCCAGTTTTGGCCCCATTTTCCGCTGGCCAGGCCGAAGTACCCCACTGGTTCACGAATCCGTGCACCAGGCCTCTAATTTAAGTATAATATGCCAAAAATCAAGTAGAGGTCAAAGTGGAAAAAAACATACATTGTGTGTGTGTGTTTTCTCTAGTGCTCAGTGCTAATTGTATATTCAAGAACATTATGATCGATTTAATTAGGGATATATATAGTAATAAAAATGTAATATGCAAATTGACTGAACAGCAGAATGACTGCTTGGACCACCTTCTGGATGACCTCACTATGACACGTATTGGCGCCAGGCCAGCCAAGGCCGATGCAATGCGATTGGTCGGGGGGCCCTGCTATCACTCCATGATCGCCCCACAGAGGAAGGCCTAGGCGACCCTCTGCGGGGTGATCAATGGGGGGGAGGCTGTGCGATCGATCGCCCCAAAGAGGGAGGCCTGGGCCACTGGCCAATAGGGCGATTGATGGCTGGTGGGGAGGGGGGGGGCGCCATACTTGCCCCAAAGAGGGAGACCTAGGCCACCCTCTGCGCGGTGATTGACCGCGGAGCCCCAACCAGGTGGGCTCATGGAGCCCTGCAATTGATTGCCCCGTAAAGGGAGGCCCAGGCTACCTGGCCAGTGGCGCTGTGGTAGGTGGACGGGGCCTCCCACTGTGGGGCTATCGATCTGGGGGCCCCATGATCAATTGCCCCACAGAGGAAGGCCCAGGCCAGCCAAGCAATTGCACCCCACTCCTGTCGCCCACAGAGGGAGGTGACTGTTGGCAGGGAGGGTGGGGTGCAGTGCCACACAGATAGCAAGTAGTGGCGGAGGTGGGGCCAGCTGCCGGCAGCCCGGGGAAGGAAAGCCCTGATAGGCCCTGATCACTGGCCAGGCCTAGGGACTCTATTCGAGGGGTCCCGGATTGCGAGAGGGTGCAGGCTGGGCTGAGGGACATCCCCTCCCTCCTGTGCAAGAATTTCATGCACCGGGCCTCTAGTCTCTCTCTCTGTATAAAAGGCTAATATGCTAAGTGTCTGTCCAGTTAATGACATCGCGTAGCAACGTTTGGCTTCCTCTCCCTAGTAATGACTAGCCTCCTTGCAGATTCTTCAGCCCAGGAACACCACTTGCTTCATAGTCAGGTGGAAATATTTTACACTGTAACCAAATGTCTGTGAAACATTTTCTCATGCCTCATCTCATTTGATTCTCACAGAAGTCCTGGAGTAGGTAGATAGGAGACTCAATGGAATCCTATTTTCTTTTCATTAGCTGGAAAATGGAGATTTAGAAAGCTTAGAAACTTGACCCAACTGAAAAGAAATAAGAAATAGTGGACCTTGAAAATGACTTGAGGTTTTCTCACTGTGCAGAATATAGTCAAACACTGCTGCAGTTAAATGTTTCACCCTTTGTTCTCCCTGCGTGATCTACAATAATAATCTGCTTCGTGTTGATATTTACTGCTGTGTTACTGACAATTACCTGAAAGAGATGTTGGGGTGCTTCACCGAGCTGGAAAAAGTATGGTTACATAAGAAAGCAGGTCTAATTAAGCAGGTTTGTTCTATATCTATAAAAGGCTAAGTTGACTCACACATGTGCAATACATATAAAGCTCTCGCTTGTGCCAATTGCACGTGTGGGTTTTTATCTGTCATTGTCAATCATGAATTTGGTTGACACTTCTAATATAGAGAAAGGGCGAATAGCAATATTAAAATATTTCTTGTAATTCATTTCCTTTCAATGTGCATGAATTCGTGCACTGGGCCACTAGTTTTTTCATATGTCTCTTGGTGATCTGCATGTCCTCTTTGGAGAAGTGTCTATTTAGGGCCTTTGCCCATTTTTGAATTGAATTGTTTGTCATCCTTCTGTTAAGTTGTATGAGTTCCTTACATATATTGGATATTAACCCTTTATCAGATGTATCATTGCCAAATACATTCTCCCATACAGTGGATTCTCTTTTTGTTTTGTTTATGGTTTCTTGCTGTGCAGAAGCTTTTTTATTTTGATGTAGTCTCATTTGTTTAGTTTCTCTTTAGTTTCCTTTGCCCTAGGACAGTGGTCGGCAAACTCATTAGTCAACAGAGCCAAATATCAACAGTACAACGATTGAAATTTCTTTTGAGGGCCAAATTTTTTAAACTTAAACTTCTTCTAATGCCACTTCTTGTAACGCCACTTCTTCAAAATAGACTTGCCCAGGCCGTGGTATTTTGTGGAAGAGCCACACTCAAGGGGCCAAAGAGTTGCATGTGGCTCGCGAGCCGCAGTTTGCTGACTACGGCCCTAGGAGATGTATCTGTAAACATATTGCTATGAGAGATGCCTGAGATTTTGCTGCCTAAGGTTTCTTTTGGATTTGTATGGTTTCACGACTTACATTTAAGTCTTTTATCCATTTTGAGTTTATTCTTGTTAATGGTGTAAGTTTGTTTCATTTTTTTGCATGTATCTGTCCAGTTTTCCCAACACCATTTATTGAAGAAATCTGCCCAGTTTTCCCAACACCATTTATTTCCCAGCACCATTTTTCGAAGGATTCCATTGTATGCTCTTGCCTCCTTTGTCAAATATTAATTGAGCATAATGGCTTGGGTCAATTTCTGGGGTCTCTGTTCTGTTCCATTGATCTGTATGCCTTTCTTTTGACAGTACCAGGCTGTTTTGATTATGGTGGCTTTGTAGTATAACTTGAAATCTGGTATTGTGATTCCTCTGACTTTTTTGTTCTTTCTCAAAATTGCTGTAGCTAATCTTTTTTGATTCTATACAAATTTTTGAAGTATTAGTTCTAGATCTGTGAAATATGCTGTTATTGTTTTAATAGGGGTTGCATTGAATCTGTAGATTGCCTTGGGGAGTATGGACATTTTAATGATGTTATTTTTACCAACCCATAACATGGTATATTCTACAATTGTTTATATCCTCCTCTATCTCTTTTTTCAACGATCTCTAGTTTTCCGAGTACGCATATTTTGCCTCCTTAGTTTTAAGTTTATTCCTAAGTATGTTAATTTTTTTTTCGTTGCAGTGATAAATGGGATTTTTTGTTTAGTTTCTCTTTCTGAGAATTCATTGTTGGTGTATAAAATAGCCATCAGTTGTTAGGTGCTGATTTTGTATTCTGCTCCATTGCCACATTTATTTATTAGTTTTTTGGTGGCGTCTTCCGGGTTTTCTATGTGCAATATCATGTCATTTGCAAGTTATAAGAGTTTTACTTTCTTCTTTCCAATTTGCATGCCTTTTATTTCTTTTTCTCGTTAGATCGCTGTGGCTAGGACTTCCAGTACTATGTTAAATAAGAGTGGTCAAAGTGATATCCCTGTCTTGTTCCTGTTCTTAGGGGAAATGGTTTTAGTTTTTGCCCATTGCATATGATGCTTGCTTGTAGGGTTGTCATATAGGGCCTTTATCATGTTAAAATATGTTCCCTCTGTTCCTACTTTGCTGAGAGTTTTTATCAAATATGGGTGTTGGAATTTGTCAAATGCTCTTTCTGTGCCTATCGATATGATCATGCGACTTTTGTCTTTCAATTTGTTTATGTGATGTATCATGTTTATTGATTGGCGAATATTGTACCAGCCTTGCATCCCTGGAATAAATCCCATTTTGTCATGGTGTATGCTCTTTGTAATATATTGCTGGATCCGATTTGCTAATATTTTGTTTAGGATTTTAGCATCTATGTTCATCAGGGATATTGGCTTATAATTTTCTTCCTTTGTAATGTCTTTATCTGGTTTTGGAATTAGGATAATGCTGGCTTCATAATTAGAGCTTAGAAGTGTTCCTCTTGCATACATTGGAATAGATTGAGGAGTATAGGTGTTCTTTGAATGTTTGGTAAAACTTCCAGTGAGGCCCTAACTGGTTTGGCTCAGTGGATAGAGCGTTGGCCTGTGAACTGAAGGGTCCCAGGTTCGATTCCAGTCAAGGGCATGTACCTTGGTAACGGGCACATACCCAGTAGGGAGTGTGCAGGAGGCAGCTGATCGATGTTTCTAACTCTCTATCCCTCTCCCTTCCTCTCTGTAAAAAATCAATAAAATATATTAAAAAAAAGAAAAGAAATTCCCTTCTATTAGAAAAAAAAAAAAAAACCAAACAAAAAAAACCTCCCAGTGAAGCCATCCGGACCCAGGGATTTTTTTGATTACTGCTTCTATTTCCTCAGTTGTTATTAGCCTATTCAGGTTTTCTTATACTTCCTGATTCAGTTTTGGGAGATTGTATTTTTCTTGGAATTTGTCCATTTTACCCACATTGTCCAGCTCATTGACCTATAGTTGTTCATAGTATTTTCCCACAATACTTTTTATTTCTGTGGTGTCAGTGGTTATTTCTCTGCTTTCATTTCTGATTTTATTTATTTGGGTTCTCTCTGTTTGTTTCTTGATGAGTCTCTGTAACAGTTCATCAATCTTATTTATCCTTTCAAAATCCTGCGCTTGGTTTCATTGTTTTTTTTTTTTTTTTTTGGTATTGTTTTCTTAGTCTATGTCATTTATTTCTGCTCTAATCTTTATTATCTCCTTCCTTTTACTTTCTCAGGGCTTTTCTTATTGTTCTCTTTGAGTTCTTTAAGTTGTCGGGTTAAATAGTTTATTATTAATTTTTTTGTGTGTTTTGAGATAGGCCTGTAGTGCTATGAACTTCCCTCTCAGGATTGCTTATGCTATGTCTCAGAGATTTTGGATTGTTGTGTGTTCACTTTCATTTGTTTGCATATCTCATTGGTAACCCATTCATTGTTTACTATCATGCTATTTAGCCTCCAGGTGTTTGAATGTTTTGGGTATTTTTACTGTAGTTGATTTCTAATATCATTCCACTGTGATCTGAGAAGATTCTTGATATGATTTCAATATTCTTGAACTTGTAGAGACTTCTTTTGTGTCCTAGCATGTGGTCTACCTTTTTTAATAACCCATGTGCACTTGAGAAGAATGTATATTCTGCAGCTTTGGTGTGAAATGTTCTATAATGTTAGTTAAATCCATCTGATCCAGTGTGTCCTTTAGAGTCACTGTTTCCTATACAGTGAAGTCAGCCGGATGTTAATTTCCCTGTATTACTGTATAGTTGTCCATCTCTCCTTTAAGTCCTCTAGAAGTTTTTTATATATTTAGGTGCTCCTATATTGGGTGTATATTTTTTACCAGGATTATATCCTCTTGTTGGATTGATCCCTTTTGTGATATGTAGCGACCTTTGTTGTCTTTTATGATGGCCTTCATTTTAAAGTCCATTTTGTCAAATATGAGTATTGCTATGCCAGCTTTTTTTCTTTCCATTTGCATGGAAAATTTTTTATCATCCCTTCACTCTCATCCTTTGTGAGTCTTAGGTTCTGAGGTGCGTTTCCTGAGAACACCATGTAGACCGGTCATGTTTTTTTATCCATTCAGTTACGCCATTTACATTTAAGGTTATTATTGATAGGTACTTATTTATTGCCATTTTAATTCAGTATGCCTAGGTTTCTCTCTTTTTCTTCCTCTCACTACAGCAATTCCTTTAGCATTTCTTGTAATACTGGCTTGGTGGTCATGAACTCCTTTAGTTTTATTTATTTATTTTTTTTTTGTCTGGGAAGGTCTTCATTTCCCTGTCTATTTTGAATGATAGCCTTGCTGGAAATAATAATCTGGGTTTTTGATCCTTGCTTTCCATTACTTTGAGTACTTATACCCTTCTGGCATGTAGAGTTTCCGTTGACCAATGAAATGATAGTGTTTGGGAGCTGCTTTGTAGGTGACAGTTTTCTTTTCTCTTGCTGTCTTTTATAAAAGATTCTTTGTCTAACTTTTTAGCAGTTTAATTATGATGTGTCTGGGCATGGGCCTGTTTGGGTTCTTGCTTGGGACTCTCTGTGTCTCCTGTACTCTCTGTGTCTCCTGTACTCCATTTTTCTTCACCAGGTTAGGGAAGTTTTCTGCCATTATTTCTTCAAACATGTTCTCTATCCCTTTCTCCTTCTTCTGGGACACCCACTAAGTGAGTAGTTTTATGTTTCATGTTGTCCCACAGCTCCCTTAAGCTGTCTACCTGTTTTTTCTTGTTGGTTCACTGATTGAGTGATTTTTTTTTTCTATCCTGTCTTCCAATTCACTGATCAGATCCTCAGCTATCCTAATCTGTTGTTTATTCCTTCCAATGAATTTTTTATTTATGCTATGTCATTATTTTTATTTTCATAGTTACTATATCTTTTTTCATGCTGTTTAGTATGTTTACCATCATTATTCTGAACTCTATATCAAATACATTTCTTATCTCAGTTTCATTTTTCTATTCTTCTGGAGAATTCTTTTGTTCTTTCATTTGGGGATTGATTCTTTGTCTCCTCATTTTGGGTTCCTGTTTGGGTTTGTGACTGTGTCTTAGGAAGATCTGCTATGCTTCTCAATCTCTAATGCAGGACATGTCAAACGCTGTTTCAGACTAATTAGATCAGGCAAAGGTTAAAAGCCTCCAGATACCACCTCTGCTTGCAGACTGTTTGGATTTAGTCTTTAGTAACCTCAGGCCAGAGGTTGGGTGAGTGGTTTTCCAATAGATTGGGGCAGTTGCTTCTGCCTGAAGGTTAATTGTATTTCTCAGTCTTTTTATGTGCCTCAGAAACTACGACAGGGTGGGGTAAAGGGTTTTCCAATATGGAGGTGCAACTGTGTTCCCCCATGGCAAAAACCACATGAATAGCAAAGGTCTGTCTGAGAAAGATGGCCTCCACAGGTTCAGGAAACAACCCAATACAGTAAACTGAGGTGTCTGCCTTCTGAGCTCTAACCCCAGATCCCCAAACCCTGGCTTCTGCCCACAGAGCTGCAGTCCAGCCCGCCCTTCCTTGCCGCAGCCCAAGGCGAGTTGCTGTACATGAAATTTTGTGCCTTGTCCCTTTAGGAGGGTGCCTGAATTTCCAGCTGTCTGTCCATGGCAGACAGCAACCCTGCTCTTTTTCACGGCCAGATGTTAAGTGGGCACCTTTCTCAGTTCTGGTGCTCTCTGCAGGGTAGCCCAGCTTGGGGTTTATACCCAGAGTTCTCAGTGGCAGCCCCCCACAGCTGAATATCTCTCCAGAACTTCAGCGGCTGTCTGTGGGGTCTTTTCCATCCCTTTCGCACCTCTGCCCTTCTTTCCAGTTTCTATGTGGTTTCTGTTTTCTATCCTTGGTTATCAGGGTTCTCTAATGCTTGTCTTTAGTTGATTATTCTGGATGATTTTTTTGTATTTTCGTTGTAATTCCAGTTTGGTCTTGGGAAGCATGTCTTTGTAGCATCCACTTACTCTGCTGCCCTTTTAATTTCTCAAGGTTAAGTTTGATTTTATGATCTTTTGAATTTATTTTGAATTTATACTCATGATTCAAAAGTAAAGTGTACATAAAAAGTTGTACTCAGAAAACTCCAGCTCCTATTTCTGTCTTTTCCTCTTGTTTCCTATTCCTTCTCTTTTTTTCCCCATTAGATTCCATGTTCATTTACTTTGATTTTTAAATTCAATTATTGATAGATGTGGACTTATTGGCATTTTATTGTTCTTATTTTTTTATCTTTTACTCCTCCTCCTCCTCCTTCTCCTTCATTTTAGTGTTCATATTTTTGATCTTTTACTTCTCCTCCTCCTTATTTCAGGGCTGATTGTTTTCTCTGTGAATTATTTGTTTACATCTTTTACCCATTTTGTTTTGTTTTGTTTGGGCTTTGATCTTCTCTTCCCTCTTCACCCCCATTAATTTGAACATTTATTTTTATGAGCAAAATGCATTGGTAATTTGTTCATGAACTAATTATTGACCACCTACTATATTTCAGGTACTGTTCTTGTTGCTGGGGATAGTACAATGGAAATAAAGTAGACATAGTTCCTGCTTCATAGGATTCACAATGGGAAGGAATACTTTCAATTTGTTAATATAAGGAAAGCTATAATGCTGATGGAAATGATTACACTAATGATAACCTCCAGGACTTTTGATGTTGCTGATATTGTTGGTTTTGTTAGGAGTGCTGGCTTTAGTTAGTTTGCCTTGGTTAAAATTCAGGCCCCACCAGTTATCATCTGTGTCCTGGTAAATTAACTTCCCTGTGCCTGGCTTTGTTTTCATCCTGTGTAAAGTTGTGGACCTAGTAATCTCTATCTCATAGTGTTACTAAAAAAATAAAATCTGAGTCTTTTGTCTTGATTTTTAAGATCCTACTTCTAGTAAATGAACACTACCAGTTCTCCATCAGCTTATTTGTGTTCTTTCCTATTTACTTTCCCCTTTCCCTTCCTCAAAAGGTAACCACCAAGTGTGTGTTTTCATGGTTTGACTTATTTATAAATATTATGTAAGCTAGAGGTCTGGTGCACGAAATTCATTTGGGGGCGTTGGCGGGGGGAGGGTGCCCCTCAGCCCGGCGTGTCCTCTCACAATCTGGGACCTCATGGGGGGATGTAGCGAAACCGGTAGTCGGACATCTCTCTCGCAATCCGGGATACTGCATGCACCAGTGACCATACTTTTCACACAGGTGAAAGGCATCTTGCTGTTGTATGGGCAACTACATTTTTTTACCCTGATTATAAAAAGTAGTACATCACATGATCCTTCTGAGACACTAGTACCATTTTCCCCATCTTATGGGTGGAAAAACTGAAGCAGAGACAAGTTAAGTAATTGGTTTTGTCACACAGTTATAAGTGTCAGAATCAGAGCTGACCACAAAATGTGTAAGCCAAAGTCCATGCATATCATCACTGCATCATCCTGTTTTTTTTCAGTGTTAGAGTAGCCTTGCCAGATTTTAATTTTTAAATCTAAGAGACTGTTCCCAATATATAGGGTAGGGTCTCTAGGCTTGGCCGGCGACCAGGGCCATCTGTGGGGTGACCGGTGGGCGGGACGATCGGGGAGACCCCGCTGGCACTTGCCTTGGTTGGCGGCCTGGCGCTGCCCGCTGGCCAGCCCTGCCCTCTGCCATCAGCGGTTGCCTCCCTCTCAGGGGAAGCTCCTGTGTTGAGCGTCTGCCCCCTGGTGGTCAGTGTGTGTCATAGAGACCGGTTGTTCCGCAGGTAGTTCAGGCTTTCGGTGGATTTGCATATTGGAGTTTTATCATATAGGATGGCATTAATATGTAATGAGATTTATCTATGGTATATAGAACTGTGATTGGATGCTCATATACATTTTTTGCCATGTAGAATTTTAAATTTTAATATTGTCTAACTTAATGGTTTTCTATTATTGCTTGTGGAAATTGCTTCATATATTCCTTTCACTTCTAGGCTATAAAAGATACTTTTCATGTTTTCTCTTAATGTTTGTAAGGCTTCATTTTATTATTTAAATTTTTAACCCACTTGGAATTTATTCTGGTCTGCAGTTGAGTTGTGGGTCAAATATCTGCTTCCAAATGACTGACCTTGAGACTCAGCATGTTTTTGATGTCAAAGTATTCTTCATAGTGCAAGGGATTTCATTCCAATTATTACATCAATATTTTTGTTAACTTTTCATAAATTTTTATATTTTGTTTATTTAAATGAAGTTTTTTTCTTCCATTATTTTCATAAAGGAAAAAACAATTCTTTATGAATATACATACAAAAGTTCTGTAATTTTTGTTGTGGTGGTGTCTTTATCAGTCTTTGGAATCAGGGTAATGCTGACCTAAATAGAATAGGAATGGGAAGTGTTCCATTCTCTTGTGATTTTTGGAAGAGTTTGAGAAGAATTCGCGTCAGTTCTTCTTCTTTTTTAAAAAAAAATACATTTTATTGATTATTTACAGAGAGGAAGGGAGAGGAATAGAGAGTTAGAAACATCGATGAGAGAGAAACATCGATGAGAGAGAAACATCGATCAGTTGCCTCCTGCACACCCCCTACTGGGGATGTGCCCGCAACCAAGGTACATGCCCTTGACCGGAATCGAACCTGGGACCTTTCAGTCTGCAAGTCGACGCTCTATCCACTGAGCCAAACCAGTTTTGGCAACGTCAGTTCTTTTTTAAAATGTTTGTCAGAATTCTCCAGGGAAGCCATTTGGTCCTGGGTTTTTCTTTGTTGCAAGGTTTGTGATGACTGATTTAACCTCTACTTACCAATCTGTTGATCTTTTTTGTTTAGTGTGGAGTTGGTTTTAGTAGTACCTCTGTTTTAAGGAATTTGTCTATTTCTTTTTTGTTACCTCTGTTTTTGGTGTATAATTGTCCATAGTATTTAATTAGTTTTTCTGGGAGAGTGGGGCAATGTCCTGTAGTATTGTCCCTTTTTTTGTTTCTCTGTTCTTTATATCTTGTGTTTTTCCTAGTTTAACTAAAAGGTTTGTAAACTTCTTTCAAATGATCAACTTTTGGTTTCATTGATTTTATTTTTTACTCTCTATCTCCACTTTAATCTTTATTATTCCCTTTCTTCTGCTGGCTTTGGATTTAGTTTTTTTCTTTTTTTTCTATATAAGGTGTACATTAGTTATTGATTTGAGATCTTTTAAAAAATAGGTATTTATAATGATATATTTGGTTTTGATCACTCATTGCTCTGTATCCCATCAGTTTTGTTATTTTGTGGTTTAGCTTTCATTTACTTGTTAAGTATTTTTAAGTTTCCCTAGTGAGTTCTTCTTTGAGTTAAGTATGTGTAGTTTAATAATCTGTATTTGTGAATTTTCCAGTTTTCCTTCTATTATTCATTTTTAGTTTCATTCTCTTACAATTGAAAAAGATACTTTTGGGTTTTCAATTTTATAAATTTCTTTAGACCTTTTTTGGTGGCCTAATGTATGGTCTGTCCTAGAGAATCTTTTATGTGAAATTGAGAAGATTATTTATTCTGCTATTGTTTATGGAGTATTCTATGTCTGTTAGCTCTAGTTGTTTTGCAGTGTTATTCAAATCCTGTATTTAATTATTAAAATTTTGTCTGGATGGTCTACCCATTATTATTTATTTTAAATTTCTTTATTGATTAAGGTATTACATATGTGTCCTTATCTCCCTTTGCCCCCCACCCTGCACTCATGCCCTCACCCCCCTGTTGTCTGTGTCCATTGGTTAGGCTTATATGCATGCATACAAGTCCTTTGGTTGATCTCTCCTCATTCCCCCCACCCTCCCCTACCTTCCCTCTGAGGTTTGACAGTCTGATCGATGCTTCTCTTGTCTCTGGGTCTGTTTTGTTCATCAGTTTATGTTGTTCATTATATTCCATAAATGAGTGAGATCATGTGATATTTATCTTTCTCTGACTGGCTTATTTCGCTTAGCATAATGGTTTCCAGGTCCAGCCATGCTGTTGCAAATGGAAAGAATTCCTTCTTTTTTACAGCAGCATAGTATTCCATTGTGTAGATGTACCATAGTTTTTTAATCCATTCATCTGCTGATGGGCACTTAGGCTGTTTCCAAATCTTAGCTATGGTGAATTGTGCCGCTATGAACATTAGGGGTGCATATATCCTTTTGGATTGGTGTTTCTAGTTTCTTGGGATATATTCCTAGAAGTGGGAGCACTGGGTCAAATGGGAGGTCCACTTTTAGTTTTTGTTTTTTTTTTAATAAATCTTCATTGTTCAGATTGTTACAAATGTTCCTCTCCCAGCCCCCCCCATAGCTCCCCTTCACCCAGTTCCCACCCTACCCCATGCCCTTACCCCCCCACCCCCACTATCCTCGTCCATATGTGTAAGATTTTTTGCACATTTAATTAATTAATTAAATAAGTCTTTATTGTTCAGATTATTACAGTTGTTCCTCTCTTTTTCTCCCAATAGCTCCCCTCCACCCGGTTCCCACCCCACCCCATGCCCTTACCCCCACAATGACCTTGTCCATAGGTGTTCGATTTTTGTCCAGTCTCTCCCCGCACCCCCCACACACCCTGCCCCCGAGAATTGTCAGTTCCCTCCCTTTCTATGCCCCTGATTCTTGTATATTCACCAGTTTATTCTGTTCATCAGATTTTTTTATTTACTTGATTTTTAGATTCACTTGTTGTTATATATATATATTTGTTGTCACTTTGTTGTTCATAATTTTTATCTTTACCATTTTCTTCTTCTTCCTCTTCTTAAAGAATACCTTTCAACATTTCATATAATACTGGTTTGGCAGTGATGAACTCCTTTAGTTTTTTTCTTATCTGTGAAGCTCTTTATCTGCCCTTCAATTCTGAATGATAGCTTTGCTGGGTAGAGTAATCTTGGTTGTAGGTTCTTGCTGTTCATCACTTTGAATATTTCTTGCCATTCCCATCTGGCCTGCATAGATTCTGTTGAGAAATCAGCTGATAGTAATATGGGTACTCCCTTGTAGGTAACTAAGTTTTTCTCTTGCTGCTTTTAAGATTTTCTCTTTGTCTTTTGCCCTTGGCATTTTAATTATGATGTGTCTTGGTGTGATCCTCTTTGGATTCCTTTTGTTTGGGGTTCTCTGCACTTCCTGGACTTGTAAGTCTATTTCTTTCACCAGGTGGGGGAAGTTTTCTGTCATTATTTCTTCAAATAGGTTTTCAGTATCTTGCTCTCTCTCTTCTTCTGGCACCCCCTTAATTCTGATGTTGGTATGCTTGAAGTTGTCCCAGAGGCTCCTTACATTATCTTCATATTTTTGGATTCTTTTTTCTTTTTGCTTTTCTGGTTGGGTGTTTTTTGCTTCTTCATATTTCAAATCTTGGACTTGATTCTTTGGATCCTCTAGTCTGCTGTTGAATCTCTGTATATTACTCTTTATTTCAGTCAGTGTATGCTTAATTTATAACTGGTCCTTTTCCATTTTTTTGGAAATCTCACTAAGATCCTTGAAGGTCTTACTACGTTCATCAGAGGTTTCTAGAAGATTCTTGAGTAACCTTATAATTGTGGTTTTGAACTCTATATCCAGTAGTTTGGTTTCCTCCATTTCTTTCATTTGTGACATGTTTCTTTGTCTCTGCCTTTTGGCTGCTTCCCTGAGTTGATAGAGTGGCTTTGTGTGCTAGGTGTCCTATAGGGCCCAGTGGCTCAGCCTCCCCAGTCACTTGAGGTGGACGCTCTTGGTGCACCCCTTTGTGGGCTGTGTGCACAGTCTTGTTGTAGTTAAGCCTTGATTGCTGTTGGTATCACTGGGAGGAATTGACCTCCAGGCCAATTGGCTGTGAGGACCAGCTGTATCTACAATGGGAGAACTTCTGTGCTGGACACACCCTTATAGAGCAGGACTTGCTTCAGTGGGGCTTTGGTGCTCACTGAGTCTGCCCCTTGAGTGTGTCTCTTATGGATGTGAAGAGTTGTAATCTGGATGGTCTCACACTGACCACTGGGTACACTGGCTCTTGGATCTCCAAGGAGGTGCAAGTCAGTCACTGCCTGAGGCCACCCAGCAGGAGCTACAGTGAGATCTGTAGATTTCTACTCTTAGTTTGGGGTTTGGAAGTTCCCACATGAGGCTGTGAAGCAAGGCAGGATGCTGCTGCCGAGACTTGGGCCTTCTTTTGGAAGCTATGGAGCTCTCTGACCCAGCTGTAGTTTGTTAGGTTTTAGGCTGCAGAAGGACAGGTTTCATATGCAAAAGTCTCTGTGCGCAGTTTGGGTGGGATTGTAAATTGGGTGGGGTGGGGTCTCTGGGAATCACCAGGGCGGAGCAAACAGCAATGGCTGCCACTCAGCCCTGCACCGGGGAGGTCCCTGTGTCTCCATATCCCACGCCCCCACGCAGGAACAATGATCGCTGCAAGCACCTCTGAGAGAAAGTCACCCTCGTGTTCCGGCCCAATGCCAGACAGTCCAGTTTCTCTCTGTATGAGTCTGGTTTCCCAGAGTCTCTCCCGTAACTGGAGTTCAGAGCAATTGGGAGCTTGTATCTTCCTCCCGATTGAAAAAAACCAACAGCACACCCAGTTGCCAGCCTGTTTTGAGCTCGCCTCCATACTTCCGCACCTCTGTACCTCCTCCTAGTCTCAGTGCACTTTTTTCTTTCCTTCTAATTGTAGAACTTCCACTTAGCCCGCTTTCCTGTGGTTCTGGATGATATTTGTTTTGTCTTTTAGTTGGAGTTTTGATGTGGTTGTGAGAGGCAGCAAGTACAGGTGTTTACCTTTGTTGCCATCTTGGTTCTCTCCCATTTTTAGTTTTTTGAGGAAACTCCATACTGTTCTCCATTGTGGCTGCACCAGTCTGCATTCCCACCAGCAGTGCACGAGGGTTCCTTTTTCTTCGCATCCTCGTCAGCACTTGTCGTATGTTGATTTGTTGATGATAGCCATTCTGACAGGTGTGAGATGGTACCGCATTGTCGTTTTGATTTGCATCTCTTGGATGATTAGTGACTTTGAGCATGTTTTCATATGTCTCTTGGCCTTCCTTCTGTCTTCTTTCAAAAAGTATCTATTTAGGTCCATTGCCCATTTTTTGATTGGATTGTTTATATTCCTTTTGTTAAGTTGTATGAGTTCCTTCTAAATGTTGGAGATTAAACCCTTATTGGAGATAACATTGGCAAATACGTTCTCCCATGCAGTGGGCTTTCTTGTTGTTTTGTTGATGGTTTCTTTTGCTGTGCAGAAGCTTTTTATTTTGAGGTAGTCCCATTTGTTTATTTTCTCTTTACTTTCCATTGCCCTAGGAGCTGTGTCAGTGGAGATATTGCTTCGGCATATGTCTGAGATTTTTCTGCCTCTGGATTCCTCTAGTATTTTTATGGTTTCCAGTCGTACGTTTAAGTCCTTTATCCATTTTGAATTTATTTTTGTGTATGGTGTAAGTTGGTGGTCTAGTTTCATTTTTTTGCATGTATCTGTCCAATTTCCCCAACACCATTTATTGAGGAGACTGTCTTGACTCCATTGTATGTTCATGCCTCCTTTGTCAAATATTAATTGAGCATAGTGGTTTGGGTTGATATCTGGGTTCTCTGTTCTATTCCATTTGTCTATATGTCTGTTCTTGTGCCAGTACCAGGCTGTTTTGAGAACAGTGGCTTTGTAATACAGCTTGCTTGATATCTGGTATTGAGATCCCACCTATATCTGGTATTGAGATCCCACCTACTTTGTTCTTCTTTCTCAGGATTGCTGTAGCTATTCGGGGTCTTTTTTTATTCCAGATGAGTTTTTGGAAAGTTCGTTCTAGGTCTGTGAAAAATGCCGTTGGTATTTTAATGGGGAGTGCATTGAATTTATAGATTGCTTTGGGTAGTATGGACATTTTGATGATGTTGAATCTACCAATCCATGAACACGGTATGTTCTTCCATATGTTTATGTCTTCCTCTATCTATTTTTTCAGTGTCCTGTAGTTTTCCACGTATAGGTCTTTTACGTCTTTAGTAAGTTTATTCCTAGGTATCTTAATTTTTTTGGTAGGATGGTAAATGGGATTCCTTTTTTAGTCTCTCTGTAACTTTACTATTGGTGTATAGAAATGCCATAGATTTCTTGGCGTTAATTTTGTATCCTGATACATAGCTGAATGGTCTACCCATTATTGAAAGTGGTTATTCAATAACCACTCTAACTGTTATTTTACTCTTTGTCAATGTTTTCTTAGTATATTTTGGGACTCAGCTATTTGGTGCAGATATGTTTATAATTATATCTTTTTCTTTTTTAAAGATCTTTATTGTTGAGGTTATTATAGATATCCCTCTTTATTCCCCCATTGTTCCCCTCCAACTCATTCCTGTTCCTCTCCAGGCCTTCACCACCCTATTGTCTGTGTCCATAGGTAATGCATTCACACACACACACACACACACACACACACACACACACACACACACACACATATACGTAAGTTCTTTGATTAATCTCTTCCTGCCCTCCTCCGCTCTTTCCTCTGATATTTGTCAATCTGTTCTATGTTTCTGTGCCTCTGGTTCTATTTTATTCATCAGTTTATTTTGTTCCTTAGATCCCTTGTTCATTTATTTTGATTTTTAGACTCTATTGTTGATAGTTATGTATTTATCGCCATTTTATTGTTCATGTTTTTTTTCCTCTTCTGTCTTCCTCTTTGTCCTCCTTCTTCTCCTTCTTCTCCTCCTCTCTTCTCTCTCCTTCCAGCCCCCCCATGATGCGAATGTTGGTATATTTGAATTTGTCCTAGAGGCTCCTTAAACTATCTTCTTATTTTTGGATTCTGTTTTTTTTTTTTTTTTTTCTTTCTCTTCTGATTGGGTGTTTTTTGCTTCCTCAATTTCATATTGTTGATTTGATTCTCGGAATCCTCTAATCTATTGCTAAACCCCTGTAAATTATTCTTTATTTCTTTTAGTGTATGTTAGAGCGTTGCCCCGAGTACCGAAGAGTCGGGCTCACTTCCCAGTCAAGGTTGGATCCCCAGCCCTGGTGGAGGCATGTTCTAGAGACAACCAAATGATGTGTCTCTCTCACATTGATGTCTCCCCCCCCCTCCTCTAAAACATCAATGGAAAATTTATCCTCAGGTGAGGATTAACAACAACAACAACCCCCCCCCAAAAAAAAAAAAAAAAAAACACACACACACACACACACAAAAAAACTGTTCCTATATGGCCCCATCCTCTTATATGTCATAATAAATTACATTTTGATTACAAATTAAAATTTAAGCATTATATTCCTATTAGAGATTTACCATTGTTTTTGTGTGTTTGTCTTTAAAATCATGTAGGAAATAAAAAGTGGACTTACAAACCAAAAATATAATAATACTAGTTTTTTTTATTTGCCCATATAGTTACTTATATATAGATCTTTATTCTTTCTAGTTACTGTGTAGTTTCCTTTCATTTCAGCATAAATCTTTGACTCTGGTATTTCTTGTAGGGTAGGTCTAGTGGTAAGAATTCCCTCACATTTTACTTGGGTATGTTTTTTTTTCTCCTTCATGTTTGAATAATAGTTTGCTGGATTTATATTCTTATGTGAACGTTGTTTTCTTTCAGCATTTCACATGATGTTGTGTTACTGCCTTTTGGCCTCCGTGGTTCCTAGTGAGAAATTGGCTGAGAATTCCTGGTACCTGCTGCTCTCAAGATTGTCTTTCAACAGTTTGATTATAATGTGTCTCTTTTGAGTTTATCCTACTTGTAACTGTGATTTTTAGTTTTGTAGATTTGTGTTAATTATCAAATTGTTGAAGTTTTTAGCAATTATTTCTTCAAATAATCTTTCTGCACTGTTCTACTTTTCTTCTGGGCCTTTCATTATGCATATGTCTATCCCACAGGTCCCTTAGGCTTTGTTCACATTTCTTCATTCTTTTTTTAGTTTTTGCAGATATCCCTCTTTTATCCCCCCATTGTTTCCCTCCAACTCGTTCCTACTCCGCCCAAGGCCTTCACCACCCTATTGTCTATGTCCATAGATAATGCATGTATACGTATATGCACATAAGATCTTTGGTTAATCTCTTCTGGCCCTCATTCTCTAAAATTGTAATTTTGGCCTTATTACTGCTAGTTGTTGGTGAAAGTCCTGTCTCTCAATTCTCAACTTGAGAGGTAGGGAGTGGTTGGTAGCGACCTTATTCCTTCCTCATGGGTAGAAGTTCAGGCTCCTTACTTGGCTTTTTCTGCCATCAACTTGGCTGGATGCGGGAGCATCACATTGAAGCCAGGCTAAGGTACAAGTCTAGGCCTCCACTTGGCCTTTGCTGGTGTTGGTGGGTTAGTGCCACATTTTTTTTCTGTGGTGTTTCGATAGAGTAGAGGGTCTATTGTTTAAAAGTTTTCTGTTTCCATATGCTGTAATTTCAATTGTATTTCTCCATTTCTTTTGCTGGTTTCAGGGCTATTTTTGTCTTAATTTTTTAATTTTATTTTTGTTAATTCTCACCAGAGGATATTTTCCCCATTGTTTTTCAGAGAGACTGAAACAGAGGGGGGAAGAAGAGGGAGAGAAACATCGATGTGAGAGAGACACATCTACTGGTTGTCTCCTGCATGTGCCTCCACCAGAGGTCAGGGTGCAAACTCATAACTCAGGCTGGTGCTCTTGACTGGGAATTGAACCTGTGACTCTTTGGTGCTTGGGCTGATACTCTAACCACTGAGACACATTGGCCAGGATGTCTTTATTTTTTATTTAATTTTTAATTTTATTCAGATTTTTTAAAGAAATTTTACTGTGATTTGTTTTGGTTTATCCCTTCTAGGGTTTGCTCCGTTTCTTCTGTTTGTGGGTTACTGTTTTTTGCCTAATTTGCAACATTTTCACCTTGCTGAAGTAATGTTTGTCAGAATTCTCCATTGTGAAGCTCCTCCGCTTTCCATTTCGATGTTGTACTCTTTGGAATGAGTCAGTCTCTCCTTTAGTGGGGAGTATATACAGATACCTGGGATTTTTCTGCATAGGAAATTTATCTCTTCTACATTTATTAATTTATTCAATCATTTATTAATATTAGTAAGGACTCATGGATATTTATTTTATACTTTGGGTTATAATTTAGTACTGCTTCGTTTAATTTGTTGTATAATTTTCTAGCTTTGGCCATTGAGAGCACTTTCACTTGGCTCCTGTGTTCTTTTTGATATACCTAAGTATTGATACTTTAAAAAATTTTTTTAATTGATTTCAGAGAGGAAGGGAGAAGGAGAGAGAGATAGAAACATCAATGATGAGAGAGAATCTATAGATTGGCTGCCTCCTTCATGTTTGGGGATTGAGCCTGCAACCCGGGCATGTGCCCAGACCAGGAATCTAACCATGACCTCCTGGTTCATAGGTTGATAGTCAACTACTGAGCCAACACGGCTGAGCAGTATTGATATTTTAAAAAATATGTTTTTATTGATTTTAGAGAGAGAAAGAGGAAGGGAGAAGGAGAGAGAAATAAACATCAGTGGGCTGCCTCCTTCATGGCCCCCTATTGGGGATCGAGCCTGCAATCTGGGAATGTGCCTTGACTGGAAATCAAACCGGCGACCTCTTGGTGCATGGGACGATACTTAACCAACTGAGCCACGCCAGCCAGGGCCTGATTTTGTTTTAAATTTCTATTACAAGGTGTTTTTTTTTCTTTCAGTTTTAGAATTTCCATTTGGTTTTTCTTCTATTTTTTTAAAAAAAGTAAGAATCTCTCTTCATTAAGTGGCTTTGTTTCTTATAGCAATTTTGTCATGGCTGTCTGTCAGTTCATTGTAACATCGCTGTACTTTCAGTGTTAGCATCTATTGATTGTCTCTGTCCATTTATATTGTTGTTTTCCTGGGTTTTGGTAGGATAAGTGAGTTTTTAAATTGCAGCCTAGACATTTGGGGTATTATTATACTGTGGTTCGTAATTAAACCTCCGTTTTAGCTGTATTTCTTTGACACTGCTCTGCCAGGGGGAGGAATGTGCCACCTCATTATTGCCAAGTGGAGGTAGAAGTCCAGGCTCTCCATTTGATCTCTGTTCACAGCAGTGGAAGGGGAGGGTATTCTTGTTATGGTGGGTGGGTTTAGGGATTCTACCCTGACTGGGAGGAGTATCTTCTTGTTGGAGTATCTTGTTGCTGCTCCCCACAGAGCCTCTACTGACACCAAATTGTTCCACTCTAGTGGACATAAAAAATATTCTTCATTTTTTCATTAAATAAAATAAAAGTTATTTTAAAATATTGTTTCATCTTTGATTTTTTAAATATTATGTTCATTTGTTTTTTATAATTCCCATACTAAATGTTAATAACTTACAAGTAAATTAATAGGGATCCATGCATATGTTGTTACTGGTAAAGGAACACCATCAGATATATTTGGAGACCATAACCCAAGACACTCTAATGAATGTCTTCTTTTCCTGTAGCCTGGGAACTAAAATTGTACGGTGATATTTTCTTGTCCTTGCCCTCTCCTTCCCCTTTGATCCTTGTATTGAACATTGAACAGGGCTGCAATTGTTATCTATGTCCCCATTGCTCAATTAGTTTTTGGAGTATACTGATACAGGTAATTAATCTAGATGCTGGCACTGGAGACTATGTAAAATGCTTAACACTTTTCAGTTATTTTCGTTTTCTTCAGAGTATCTTGACTTTCTGCACAGACTTAAGGATGTAAATTCATATGTGCTGGAAGCTGTCATATGTGCTTTAAAATGAATTCCCAAAACCATTTGCAGATGATGAAAATTGTAATTTTATAACTTCTAAATCATTTAATTTAGAATATGTTGAGATACCATTATAAGAATTAATAGACTTTAATGAGATCTTGTCATGTAAGAGAAATAAGTGATGTTTTACACGGTCTGTTTAGATCAGGTCAAATTTAAGACTATCTGTAATTCCTTATGCCATTATTATATTATTGTTTTATAATTAAGTGATTTTTTTTATATAGGGTAATTCAAATTATCCTATAAAATAAAAGGCTAATGTGCAAATTGACTTAACAGCGAAACGACCTGTCGCTATGACACGCACTGACCACCAGGGGGCAGACAATGCAGGAGCTGCTCCCTGGTGGTCAGTGTGTTTCCACAGGGGGAACGCTGCTCAGCCAGAGCCCTGAGCTGGGCTCACTGCTGGCAAGTGCAGCGGTGGTGGCAGGAGCCTCTCCCATGGGGAGCGGGCCTAAGCCATCAGTCGGACAACCACCTCCTGGACTGTGAGAGGGCACAGGCCGGGCTGAGGGATCCCTCCCCACAACCCCACCCCTGAGTGCATGAATATCGTGCACTGGGCCTCTAGTTTAATAATAATTGTTTTAAGTTGGGCAGTGGCACTGGGGCTATAACAGATAGGCATTTTTAAAAGTTGGAATGAGTTTGTAAGTCACAGAACAGGTAATTAAGAATAAACTTTTGCAGCTTGCTTATTTACTTTTCCATCTACTAGCCTTTCTTTATATGTTTTTATAAAGTGTTTGAAAATCTCTTTTTAGGTAGGTAGCCATCCAAGCTTTCTGAAGGAGGTTCGAGATCACATGCAAGACTCTTTCTTGATGCAGCCTGAGGTAAGTAGGAATGTAGCAGGTGTTAAGGCCTGACAGTTTCATGCTACTGTTACTGTTGTGATGGTATATCTGAATAGCCCTGTGATTTCTTGAGTGCTGGCACACTTTGGACATATTGAGCTTCAGTTCTTGACCACCTCAAGGAAGTGAATATCACAGTAAACTATGTCACAAGAACTTTTTATTTCCCACTGCACATAAAAATAGTGTTTACAGTGCACTGTAGTCTATTAAGTATACAATAGCATTATGTCTAAAAAGAATGTACATGCCTTAATTAAATTATTTCTTGCTAAAATGTGCTAACCATCATCTGAGCCTTCAGTGATCCTTTTGCTTGTGGAAGGTCTTCAATTTGTAAAAAACTCAGTATCTGTGAATCACAATAAAAGAAGATATGCCTGTGTGTTAAAATTTATGCACTTAAAATATATCAGATGATTGTTTTCTTATTTTATCTCTATAACATACACAACCTTTCTTATTTCATTATATTTTACATGTATTTTCTGTTTGATGAGATCATTTGCTTTTAGGTATTTATGTTGCTATTAGCAGAAATACTTTTTTAATGCACAGTACCTTGTCCACAATAGGAATTTATTTATAGGATATCAAAGCCTCTCTATTTAGTGCATGCTTGAAAGATAAATAAAACCCTTTTAAATACATAATTTTGAAATCTATATTCCCATTAATCCAGGTGAATAAATTAGCACATGAATAATAAATGCATACAAGTAGATATAATTATAAGTGTAGTACAATGATCAAAATAAGGAATTTTATTTTGATATAATACTGCTATCTGATTAATCTATAGACCTTATTCAAATTTTGTCTATTAATGTCCCTTATAGTAAGTGGAAAAAAAAGATTACTTGTCTGGGATCTGTGTAATCCACGGTTATAGGCTATTTCATCAAAAATATTTTTGTCTTTTTCCTCCTCCATTTCTTTTAGACTCCAATCCCAGATATATTATTAGACTTTCTGCTATTTTCTTATAATCACTATGTTTCTTTTTCCTTCATTTTGTAGAGTTTCTTTTATTGTATCTTTGATTTTACTGATCTTTAATGAAATAAACTTAATCAAATAAAATACGATAGATTTTTCATCTCAGATCTTGTATTTGTCATCTATAGAAGTTCCATTTGGGTCTTTTTAATCTCTTCTGCTAGGGGCCTGGTGCACGAAATTCGTGCACTGCATGGGGGTGTTGTCCCCCTCAAGCCCAGCCTGCCCCCTCTCACAGACTGGGAGTCCTCAGGGGATGTCCTAAGCCACAGTCTGGCCTCCCTCTG